>NW_004624805.1:7675177-7822678 GCF_000247695.1 Heterocephalus glaber
AAATAAATAAATAATCTTTTGATAGGATACCATCTAAAGAAAATATCTCAACCCATATATGTATCTGTTGTCATAAATAGCTGGAGTGTATGAAAAGGCAAATATCTGAATCAAAAAGAGGTTATTATCATAAACAAATATTAGAAAACTGGTACAGTCAGAAAGTACAAATACATTTAGTACACCAGAAAAAATAAAACCTTGTTATTGTTGTTTTTACAGGATATTTAGTCCTTTGAAAATGACCAGTGTAAGTACAACATAATAACATATTGAGAATTTATCCCTTTGATGACAACTGATGTAAACATAGTATAATAATATATTTAAGTAATATTTATTCCTGTAAGTCTTTTATAAGGCTGTGAAAACTATCGGGTCAGTCTGTTGTAAGATGAAAACTGTTGAGGTCCCCCTAGTGAACAAAGACTGGAAAATATTTCCATGTGGCCGCTCCTCTGTTCACCAAGGGGAGCATGCCTTGAACTTAATAACCTTTATCTATAAACAAAACAGTTGTACGATTGGACAAAAGAAAAGGCTGAACTCCCTACTCACCCAGACATTGGTGACCGGTGTGGATGTGTAGCATCAGCAATGGCAAAGGTAGAAAGCCCCAGAGGGTCCTGGCAACGGCAGATACGGTCCGTCCAATGGAGATGGCCAAAAGGTCAATCAACCCTGTCCTGTGGGGGATCATCCATTAATGGACCATCTACCCTCCAAGTCATGGCACCAGAAATATAAGGTAAAAGGCCAAAGACCAAGACCAGACCAGGCCACAACAAGCCTTTATTAGGGAATAGATCTGCCAGGCTGTCTCTGAACAAAGGAGAGAAAAAAGCCAATGAAATCTTTATTTAAGCAGTCATCCTGCAGGTGTGGCATTATTCCTAAACTTCATTCTCGCAGTGTTTCTTGAGACCAAAAGTTTCTTTTCATGTAAGTACATAATTCCAATTTAGAAAGTTTAGTACACTTTGAATTCCGACCAAGCCGTGATGTTATGGCTTATATCTAGACACCCCCCCCCCAGTCTTATAGGTGGGGCTTCAGGGAGGTGATGGGATCATGGGTGTGAGGTACTAAATTAGTCCACTGATTGGTTGAGCATAGTTCTGAGAGTGGATGATGGACTTACTGAAGAGGGAAGACCCACCCTGGATGTGGGTGGCACCAACCAATAGGCTTGTACTTTGGGTGGAATAAAAAGGGAAAGAAGGAAGGAGCTGCTTCCTGCCTGCCATGACATGGACTGTTTCTGCCATGCCACCCTACCTTGGAGTCAGCCAACCCCTGACTGAAACCTCTACAAACTCTGAGCTAAAATAATCCTTTCTTCCTTTAACTTGTGGGCATCAGGTACTTTGTCCCAGCAATGGAAAAGTAACTAAGATACACGATGACATCCTGGTCATTAATACTTTTTTATTTACTTCAAGGCACTATGCAATTTGTATTTTTATGTCTAGGTACCAGAATCTGTAGTTTAAAAAATCCACAGAAAGACAGCTCTAATGGACATTTGCTGATTGTCACCATGCAATCATTTGCCACCAGGAGTGCATTGTCTTCAACTCTAATTGAAATAAGATAGGAACTATGCTGCTATAAATCTAAATAGCAGGAAAATAGTAGGCTAGACTCCTCTAGCTTTCGGAGGACACCTTAATGGAAACATAAATACCATAATCATATGCTTTTTGCATGCATTTTACCACTGAAAAGAAAATGCCAATTTTAAAAGAAAAGATCTTTGTGAACTTGTTTTTCTCCCCATTAAAACTGGAATCCAGTTGTGTCAAAAGGAAGTCTGGCAAACACAGAACAAAAACTAATTTTCCTAGATACTGGCAGTTTCTAAACATGTGCTCTCTTAAAAACGGAGGGTCACATAACAAAGCTGCATTTGCTCCCACAAAAGTCAAATACCACTTCACTTCCATTTACTTAATATTATTCATCTCTGCTTTTCTTGAAATGTGAGAAAGTGATTCTCGAAGGTGGTAAATCTCATTGCAAGGTGAATTTTGCAGGTTGGTGCCATTGCCAACTCCATGTGCTTCACCCACACAGGGGATCTCAGTACCTTTGCTGTCTGTCGCCTCAGCCAGCATCCTCAACTCCTTAACCCCTTCAGCTTGCTGCTCAGCTCCTCTTCACCTGCACCAGGCCTACTTCCCACCGGTCCCTGGCCAAGGCCCAGGGTCCTCAGTGTCCTGCTCCAGGGCGGCCCCTTGAGGGCCTACTCATCAGTACCTCCCATCAGCCCCGGGCTGCAGCCTCTGCCTCTGTCCTGGTGTTACCAAATACCTGAAAATGTGCAGAAGTCTACTATGCTGCATTCTTTTAAAAATCAGTTTTTGCTTCTAACTTTTCTGCCCAAGTTTCCTTTTCACTTCTAACCCATACTTCTGGCATGATTAACCTCGGTTGGAAACGCTGCTGCTATCTTCTTTCCCCTATCTTATTCAAGCCACGTGGGAGGCTTACTAATGCTCCCCCAAGATGCTCACACCCAGATCTCTGGAACGTGTGAATATTTTATCTCGTGGAGCAGAAAGGGTGCTGCAGATCAGATTAAGATCAAGATCTTAAAATGGGAACTTCCTCCTCGATCATCATCCCCATGTTTGAAAGCGAAGGGGGGAGCAGGAGAGTCAGCACTGCACTGTAGAGAGATTTGAAGCCGCTGTGCTGCTGGCTCTGGACCCAGAGGAAGGGACCCAGAGACAAGCGATGCAGGTGCCTTCGGGAAGCTTGAGTAGACAAGGAAACTGACGTGGCTGGAGCCTCCAGGAGGAACACAGCCCCTGCCTGAATCTGAGCCCAGTGAATCTGCTTTAGGCTTCTGATCTCTGGAACTGTAGAATAATAAATCTGCATTATCTGGTGGTGAGGAGTTTGTCATGGACCCCCGGTGTCAGTTTTCCAGTGGCCTCTTGACTTCCCAAGCCCATTCTGGATGACTGGGGCATTCCTGGAACTGTTCTCCAGCTTCTTCTTTTCTTCCTGACAGTGCTTTAGCTGTACTTTTAGAGGATCTACTTACTTTTTCCCGGATTAAGTTCTTAAAATTCTGTATTCTGGATTCCCTAGGGAAGTAGCTACCAGCCACTGTTATTTCTTCCATGTCACTCTTGGTTAAGGTTTTACCTCCTACGAGCCACTGGCAGTGCCTAATCCCCACTAACTCATCCTCTCCAAGTTTCAAGTTCCCTTAGCACTGCCAGCTGGGAATGCACATTTCCTGTGTGTCTCAGATACCAAAACCCACGCTAGTTAAACAGATTCGTCCTTTTATATTCTAAAATTAATCTCAGTGACTGCTATCACCACCCACACGTCCACTCCAGCTAGAGGCTTTTCTTTTGTAATCCACCCCCCATCCATGGCAGTCCATGGCAGGTCCGCCATGTTCCTTTCTGAAAAATTCCAAGTCTTTTCTCTTCGATAGGACTTCCGTGGATCCAGCAAGAGTCTCTTACCTTCTTCCCATCTCCAGTCTTGTTCTACACAAACCCCAACCTCACCTAATGCCTGGAATTTTCTATCTAAAATAAAATACGACTGAGTCACTCCCTTACTTGAAAATACTGTGTAGTTGGTTATCTTGTGGATGCAGACCAGGCCTGCAGTCTGGGGCTCATGGGCCTCCAAGAATTCACATTCCAGGCTCATCTCCAAATATATCAGATCACATCATATCGGCTCACACCTACTTGGCTCTTAAAGAATCAGTCTCAAAGTCTAAATCCAATTTCACCAAATACCTGTGTGAATTAAATAGCTTTTTGGTGTTACAACAAATTCTGCAGATGTTAACTTTTGGTGAGGAAAAACAAGCAATCACCATTCATTAAGCTATTGTAATATAGTTAGAGATCCAACAATTAAATTAAAGGCTGAGGTGACATAAACAACCCAACAAATGAAATCTTGAAAGTAATGAAGCCATAAATAAGGTCACGGCTAATTTTAAAGACTTCTTGTTTAATTCTTTTTGTTGATTAACATTGCCCGAAACCACAATTTGTTTATAGAAGTAATGTGTAATGGGGATTGTTTACTTATGTATTTATTTTAGCCTTAGGGAAAGTTTAAATATTCTGCAGAAATATGGGACTAAACTAAAATGGTTTTAGACTTTGGTAGTTATCAGGCGAGAAGTCCCCCAGGAAAGTGTGTTCCTTTTTGTTTTAATGCCTTCCTTTCACAGGACTGAATTCTTAGGCCTTTGACGATCACACTTAGGGCCGTGATCTCCTCAAGCTGCTTGTTGTTCTGTTTGATTTTTAACCTCCAACAGCAGCTCCAGGATCCCGCTTTCATGCAGTTTGGCATGATAACTCATCTTTTTCTTTCACCTGGCTGCCTCTGTCCCCTGTGCCTTCGATAGTCAAAACCCATGGCTTCAAATACTGGTCTTATTGGTGTTTAGTGATCTCAGGTTGGTGTTCTTTTCTTTTTTGCTCCTACACAAGGATGGAATATCAATCAACTATTAATTTAAATTCATGAGGATTTATGCGGAGTCCTATTGTGAGATGCATTCCCAGCTTCTTAGGAGACTTTATCAAGCTCTGAATCCACAATCCATTTTTAAATTAACTTCCCAGATGTTCTAGAGCTTTTCTCTGGGCACCCTATGTCCTCTGTGTGGATAATGATTTGATTTTCTGTTCTCCTTCCTTTCTTCTTCAGGTTTTTCCTATTTGGTTGATTTTCTGTAACAAGAGGAAAAGTATTAGTTGATTTGCAAAGATATTTATTTTCTTTTCCAGTCAAGGAAGTGGTTGGAATATTCTTGGCCTCTTTCACTAAAATAAGTGTATATATAAAAGTTTAAAAAGTTATAAATGATCTAGATTGTTACAGAACTGAAAATGACTAAATAATTCATGTGTTCTATGGATATGTAGTAATTATTTGAAGATAGATTTAAAATTATATACCAGCGATTCAAATGTTTGAGTGAATCTGCATTTCTATAAAACAAATACTTTTAAAATGAATTTTCTGTATCAGTTTATGCCTTATTAGTTCTACCCCTCAGACTATTCTGAGGCTTATTTTTGAGTCCATAGGAATACAGAATTTCAAAAGACTTGTTGCCAAAACAAAATACTCTGGGATCAAATAATTATCTTCTAGGAAATTCCTTTTGGTGGGAACGGTGGCTTTTTCAGTTTACCTTCATTTACAGACTACAGTGTACCCTTGAGTTGCAGTTGGCCTGACATACGAACAACTTGGGTTATGACCAGAATTTTAGTTTTAACTTACGAACAAAGCCTTGAGTTATGATTGAATGCTGGCTGCTTGTGCTTCCAGATGGTCTCAGATACAGATTTAACCCTGAAAGAGTTCTGGAAGGAACATGACAACATCCTTTCCTGTGTGGGGTTAACTGAGAAATCCCAGGCCAGTGTCTCTCTAAGGACACTGAGATCTGCCTGTGTACCGGAGAGAGACTTTGAAGGCTGTGTAGAGGAGCCTGAGCCTTCAGTGACCAACTTGAGTTACAAATTGAGTTCGTAAGTCAAGGGTCCATTGTATAAATTGAAGTTAAACAAAGGTCACTGGGTAAGAAGTTAAAAATGGTCCAAGTTTGTACTTAGTTACCTACATTTTAACTGAAATTCCCTGTTGCCTCCTGCCGGGCTTGTTGGCCTTTCAAGGGCTCACTTGATGGTCACTTTGCCAGGGTGAAGCCAGCTGAGTTTGGTGCAAGAGGCTGCTGGGCCAGCTCACAACGAAAGGTCTCAGTGGTCCAAATGAAGTGGTGAATACAAAGCTCCTCGAGTCAGAGGATTTCTTGTATGTGCGTGAATTTGGACTAACACTTTATGACTCGGAATTGATTGATAATGTCCATTTAAGTAGAGGAAACAACATGAAGTCTGAATTAGAGACTTTGCTTAGCATTTAAAGCATATCCAGCAACTCAGATCAAAGGCCAGAACGCTTTAGTTAGTAAACCTTTATCTTTTAAACCTCCATAGGTTTCAGTTCTAATTCATAAACTAATCAGATAGGCTAACATTTTGTTTTGATGAGGCTCATCTGTTGATTCCAGTATCATTGGAAGGGAAAAGGATTTTTCTAAATTCCCTTCAAATAAATCCCCCTTCAATCTCATTTATACCATAAATTTGTACAGCAAATTTAAAAATTAGTGGAAAGATTAGTTCTTTACACGTTTTTCAAAAATTATAAATAATGGCGTCTGGAATAATTGTAAACAGCCTCTCAGAAAAATATTTCTATCGTTTCATGTCAACCGTATATAATTCTGAAGTTGTGAAAATGTATTTTAAATATAATGCTGTGTTGTCTTCCATGAAGGAAAACATGATTTAAAAGAAAAACATTTGCCATTTCAGAATTTATTGATTATCATGACCTGAAAATTTGTTCTAAATAAATCCATGTAATGACCAGGTAACAGGTGTTTTAGCACCTTCTCTAGTCTCAGCTTTAATATTTAATGCCAGCTACAAAATTGGAAAGCCTTTGTTGTTTCCTTTTGAAGGTTATATAATCTGTAGTCTGCTGTTAGCATAATTAAAAAATATTTTGTAATAGAACCTAAAGCTGATTGGGAATAAAGACTCAATTGTAATGATTCTTTTTCTTCCATTCCCTTCTTTATTCTGTTTGTCTAACCTCTGTGAAATACACAAGGGCTTAAACTTTGATCAAGTCCAGAGTTCTTGTGCATATTCACTGGCCAGTGTATTTGGCAGCCTCTGTGACTGCCTGGTCACCTCCCCGCGGGTCAGTGGTGCCAGTGTCCCAAGAAGGGTGATGGGTGTGGGTAGAAATGAGTAAGACCCGTTTCCTGCCAGAGTCCTCCTCGCTGTTGTTGTATGTTGGACCACATGCAGTGCATTTTGTGCAGAGGGATAGGGATTGCTAAGGAGGCTCCGGGGTCTCAGCTTGGGGAAGGGTGAGCTTGTAAGACTGTGTCCTAAACAGGTGTTAAAAACTAGTAGGTAAGGGGCCGGGGATTTAGCTCAGTGGTTTCACCGCCTGCTGCGCAAGCACTAGGATCCAAGTTCGATCTCCAGTACCCCCCCCCCTAAAAAAGCTCCCCCTAAAAAAGCTAGGAGGTAGGGGGGAGAGAGAGAGAGAGAGAGAGAGAGAGAGAGAGAGAGAGAGAATATATGTATCAGTGTGTCAGTCAGCTTTCCGCTACTGAAACAAATACCTGAGAGAATCAGTTTATAAAGGAAAAGGTTTATTTGTGCTCACAGTTTTGGAGGTGTTGGTCCAGGGCTGGGCAGACCGATTGCAGTTAGACTTCTGGTGGGGGCAGTGCCTCACGATAGGATGGAAGCACATGACATAGGAAAACCCTTCTCCCCATGGCTGGGTGCGAGAAGAAGAGAGAGCTACTGTGCTCCGATCTCCCCTTCAAGGGCACACCCTGGTGATCAGACCCCACCTCTTATAGTGTCCCCCACTTCTCCATAGCATCATGGGCTAGGGACACAGCCTGTGATAGCTACGCTTTCGGGGAACCTGTATGCAAACCACAGCTACTGGTAAATATTAGACACAATGGACGCTTAACCATGAAAATTCCTATTTCTTTCTACGGCTTTTCTCTGACTTGTCCATTTCTGTGAAATAACGTTTGGGATTTCAGTCACTAACTTTACCCAGCCTCGGGGGCTTGTGGTGTCCTGAGCCCTCAGGCAGTGGGGTTTCGAAGCCCATAGGTGATGAGGTAGAACCAGGCCAGGAGGCGATAGCATAGCTCCAAGGAGGCAGCAGCCAGACAGCTCCTAAGAGTCAGGTGTCATGAGTCATAGCTGAGGGTGATGGCTCAGAATTGAGCCAGTGCAAAGCAGCTCTGTGAGAATATTAATATCTTCAAGAATGTGAGAAATTTAGCATTCTTGTTTGGGTCCTTCCTGACCATGAATGCTGTACATGAATGCCAGAGGCTTTGCTAGGAGACCAGGGAAGACCATGACCTGAGTGAGGTACAGAGTCTCCTGACCACCTGTAAGACACATACTCCCTTGCCAGGCTATTTCCAGTTTTACAAAGCTGTGATTCATCATCTAATATTATTTCTGAGGAAGCTTATTTGCATCTGAGACAGTCCCATGATCCCTTCTTGGGTGAACAAATCTAAGTCCCACCTGCTCCAGTTTCTTCTAAACAGCACGTCTTTGAGTTGTCTTATTTTTTTCTGTAAGATTTCCAGCTTTTAAGTTAGATCCCAAACTGGACTCGGGTGTGGTGTTGCCCTCTCTGATGGATGGTTATGGTGTCTTAACATCCTATCTTGTTTATAACTGAAACATTTATTTCAGTTGATTTTTAAAAGGGCAGATTGTTCTCTGATTGTTTACTACTGCTTCCTGTGTAGCTGTTGCATAAGAGCATTGCTTCCAGACTTTTAAATCTAGTAATTCTTAAAAATGTTTAAAAGTCAAGAGACTCTGCCAATGCCACACACACGTATGTACCCACAGGTTGGAGGAGGCTGTGTTCCCAGAGAGCAGAAATAATGGTGAAGTTGACACAATGCTTCCCCAGGCACTGGTGATAAACCCAGCCGTGTGGGGCAGATCCAGGTCCCTGCCATCTCCCATCGTTGGCCACCATGGTGAATTTTCCTGTGTGGCTCCTGCTTGACAACTTTCATTCTCCACAGTGGGCAGGGAACAGGGAGGGTAGGGGCCAGTGACAGGCTGGGTGGCATTGCAAATTCTAGAGGTCACCAGTGCTCTCACATGGAATGCCGCTGCTCAAGAGTGCTCACCTGAAATGAGAACAGCTGCTTCCTGGGGTGCGGGGTGGGGGGACTGGAATTAGGGACATTGCAGTCTTTCTTCCTGCCCTGTTCCCTGCTAGTGCTTATGGTAGCTTATACTGCACATGAAACACTTTATAAGTTTTATCATCCACCTCCTTCAAGTTGAATGAAGTTGCATTTTAAAGCTGGGGATTTTGTCTGTTTGGTTCACTGCGATATTCTAAGATCTGGCACATGGCATTTGTGTATGTTTAAATAAGTTATGAAAGCAATTCCTCATTAGTACAGCAAAGACAGTTTATGGGATGCAGTCTGTGAGAATGAAGATTATAAACTGTATATAAGTAGAGACAGCCTGTTTTAAGAAAAAGAATATGGAATTTCTATCAGCAAAATGTAAACATCTTAATTGCTAAGTCTTGTTTGTGGATTTGGTAGTGTGTGCCTTCAGGAGGCTGAGGCATAAGACTCTTTGGAACTTAGAAGTTCAAGGCCACTCTGGACAATATAAAAATTTTTTAAACCCCTTTTTGTTTTACTTGTGCAATTCACAATCTTACAGGTTCCGTAGGGGTCATGTAACTGAGAGGGTGCACTGTCAGTGCTCTGTCACATCATACACTGAGATATGCTATAGGTATGTCAAGGGTACAGGCTCTGGAGATGGCCTGAGCTCATACCCTGGGTCTGTCAGTTGACTTTTTGCGTCTCACTTCTTGTGTCTGTAAAATGGAAATGATAGCAGTACTTAGCCCGTAGAGGTTTTCTGTGAGCGTTAAGTGAATGACTGCATGTAAGGCAGTTTGACTACTGCCTAACATAGGAAGAGTCCAGCAAGTTTTAGTTATGCTCTAGTTTGTGTCTTGAGTATTCCCAAAGGCCCTTGTGTTGAAATAGGTCTTCAGCTGAGGTGCTGTGGGGAGGCTGGGGAACCTTTAAGACATGAGGAGTAGTGGGAGGAAGATAGGTTATTGGGGGGGGTGTCCTTGAAGGGGATCTGGGACCCCAGCCTCTTCCTGTCCCTCCCTCTGCTTCCAGGCTGCCATGCGGTAAACAGTTGCCATGTGCTCCATGCCACCAAGGATCAAAGCAACAGGGCCACATCATCTAACCCCGACATCTCTGAAACCGTGAATCCAGTAATCCCTCCACAAGCCGCTTATCTCAGGCATTTTGTCACAACAATAAAAGGCTGACCAACACAAGTTGCAGTGAGGACTTTATGTTACCATTCCCCCAACTGTCATCACCATCTTTGTTCAGAAGTTCTGAGGACATTGAGGAGACACACAGTTTGCTGCACGAATTGTTTTTATCTGTGTATGCTATGAGATGATTCTGCATCTTCTTAGCATCTTTCATCATGGAAACTTAGGTTTGGTTTCTTAGCTCTTTATTTTGATGGTCAGTTGATGCCTGCAGGTCTTTGTCTTATATGTTGGTGCTAAAATGTGCATTGCTATGGATATTTGATTAATGTCTATGATTAGGATGCAACTTAATCTGCAGTAATTGGGTTTAGTATTTGACAAGAATAGCCTAAGATTAATTTCCAAAACAGGGGACTAAGGTGGAGGAGGACACAGGAGAAGATGTGTGGTCCTTGGGCCAGGGACAGATTCTCCCACAGCGGGTGATGCCACCTGTGGCTAGGTCTGGCCTTTGGAAGGACTTTATTGCTTTTCTCTTGTGGGGTCCATGATAGGTCCTTCTGAATACTGTTGTGATATATTTAAGTAAAAACCACCATGTAAGTGCATAATAATTGTGTTCAGTATATGATGATTAAAATAGGGCTGTATGTTAATAAATATGTAGCACACTATTGATGTGTTCTTTATGGTAAACAGGAAATATGCTGAGTGATTTCTTTTTTTAAATTTCTGGCTTGGAAATGATAGATAAAATATGATGAAGGTCTAGCTTTTATTTTATGCATTTTTTTCTGGCACACTCTGTCCATTTGCCTGGGTTCAACTACCTACATGCCTCACAAATGAAGTCTCATTATATCCAAGGCCAGCTAAATGCCCGTCAAGGAATAAATGAATGCGTGTGAGTTGTTTTAATTAGCTAGGTGTGATTTAAAGGTTGCTGAAATCAAAAAGGCTTATTCATTTTTCATCAATAATCACTTACCTTAATATTTCATTAGAACCCGCTGATTTGCAGGCCTCCTTCTGGGCCTTGCTTCATTATGACTGCAGACATAATTTAACTCTCCCCTTCTTCTCATTCCGTATTATGCTCTTTCATCTCAGAGACACTGTTAAGATGTTTCCAACATTCACAGGGCTGCTAATTGAGCCTACTTTTTTTTTTTTCATTAACTGTACTTAAAGCTATGGATTCTAGGCTGTGGAGAGCTCTTGTGAGTGTGTCTGTGTGTGTACATGTGTCTGTGTTGGCAGTTTCATCATTAGAACAGCTGATAATGTGTAAGTTTTCTGTTTTACGTGTTCTGAGAGTAGAAGCTGTTATCTTGGTAAAAGGCAGGACATAAACAGTTGGGACAGATTCTTAGACTGTGTCACCAATCAGAAAGAACAATGTGTCTTATGTGTACCATGCTCAGCAGCTGAGGGCACTGTCTGTGCACATCCCTTATTTTCAAAATAAGGTTCCAAACATTTCTTTTTAAACACATAGGTAGATCTTAGACATTTCAGGAGTAATAAATCTAAAATACAAAAACACACCCAGTGTAGACTCACATTCAGACCAGTGCATGTGAAAAAGGAGAACAAATAAATGAATATACAGGTATTTTTCACTTCTTCTATGTTAACTATGAAGTTAACTATGAGGTGTTACCAGTCCTCTGCGGCTATGTTAAACAGTTTGTATACAGATCAATAATGTTCAATAGTTTCGCCAGTTTTAATGATGAGTGAAAATTGCTAAATATTAAGAAATAAAAATTTGTGTCCATGAAAATTTGGTTTATGTATATGTTCAGAAGTATAAATAGGTCAGTTGGATGGGACCTTTTATTACCTTCTTAGTATTTCCCAGAAAACTTCACAGTGGCCTCCCTCATATCCCCAGACCTCTGTTTCAAAAACATATCTAAAAATTAAGGGACCTCCCATAGATTATATAAATGTTGACCTAGGGAGAATGAAAAGAAAGCCTGTGTATTACAGGTATTAGCTACCTTCAAAAATTATAAGTTCTTGTTTACCCAGATCTACTTCTCTCCCGTTTTGCTTGCCTGTGGGGTATTTACTGATAGTACTTTCCATAAAATAAAGACTTCAGTACATAGCAGAGTTGACACAGTTTGCTCTGGGATCGAGTAGTTGTGTTGGTGATTGTATTCTTTGCTTATGGCAGTCTTTGGGATTCCTGGGAGAAGTTTGAAGGTAGAATGTAAAACGTCTCTTTCGTATTGTGGTCCCCCAGCCTGCCCTGTCTCTTTCCGGCCTGTGTTGTGTCTGTGTGTGTGTGTGTGTGTGTGTGTGTGTGTGTGTGTGTACTCAGAAGCAAGCGTGGCCAGATGTGTCTTTGGATTCGGATCCTGGCTCTTCCATTTGAAGATGTTTGGCCGGTTATTTGACCCCTGTGCACTTTCTTATAGTCATCTGTATTTTCCATTTTTTTGTCTCATTGTTAGACCATATGTCAGCTGTGCTCTAATTTTTATATGTAGAAAAATATGTTCTTTATAACCATGCATCATGATCCAGGCTAGAAGTTAGTGATGCCGAAAGAGAAATACAGATAGGATCTCTGATGGTAACTATCTTCCAGTCTTTTGGGAGAATAGCAGACGGACTTAAATAACACACTAGTTTATTGACCATGCTGTTTATTTTAATAGCTAGGCCAGAATGGTTTGATTGACTTTTAAAAAATCTGGTATGTTTTTTACCATATGGACAAGACCGTATCGGCAGTGCCAAGCTAATAGGCTTTCTTTTCTCTGCCAGTGAACCATGAAAGTTGTTAGCAAAATGTTTTATCTTGAATTGATCCATTTTCCAAGCGCTTGGTTATATAAACACCCATTTTAGGGATAAAGTGCAGATTATCTTTCATCAGTTGTTGGAAATTTGTTGCATCAAAGAGCTGTAGGCAACCAGCATGTGAAATGATCTAGAAAGGAACATATACAGGCTGCTTGGGTGCCTAAAAATGTTATAAACCACCCTAAATTGGTGAACTGTGGAAGTAGAGCATAGATTACTTTCTTCTGATTATTAAAGTCTCATTTTTTACATTCTTAAAGATGAGGTTTAAAGGAGAAATATCTGCTTTGTGCTTTTTTCTTTTTTAGGGACTCAATGTATAAATCCTTCTGAGTCAAAATACTACTAATTCCTGTATATTGCAGTGAAGTGGTATAATTGTCTTGTCTTCTGATGAATTCTTTAAAGACTTTATCATCATTACTATTATTATTAATTTATTTATTTATGTTTGGTACCAGGGATCAAACTCAGGACCTCATGCTTGCCAGGCAGGTGCATGCTGCTGAGGTACATCCCTGGCCCTTTATTCATTATTTTTAATTGACACAATAATTATACATATTTATGTGGTACAGTGTGATCTTTAAGTACACATATACAATGTGTAATGATAAAATCTTAGTAATTAACATGTCTGTTACCTCGGATATTTATGGCTATACATGGCTTAGAACATTCACAATCTTTCTATTAATTTTTAAGTATTCATTCCATTGCAAATATTTATATTTTTGGTGTCATCAAAATATTTGTACCTTTCATTGCTATCTTTATGTTCATGTTTCCTCTACCGCCTGTTTTAGTGCATTTTCTGTTGCTTATAACACAATACCATAGACTGGATAAAGAAAAAAGGTTTACCTAGGTTCGCAGCTCTGGAGATCCAAGGTTGAAGGACAGCATCTGGTGATGACCCTCTTGCAGGAAGAGTCTCAGGGAGGTGCAGTACTGGTCATCACATGGCAAAAGACAGGGTGTGTGTGTGTGTTTTCTTGTCTATCTCTTCTTATAAAGCTACCAGGATTCAATCACCTTATGTAGTCCTGATCACCTCCCAAACATCAGCCTCTAAACACCATTATCAGATTGAATATCCAGGGCCAGGGATTTAGTTCAGTGGTCCCGCTGCCTGCCTAGCAAGCACAAGGTCTCGAGTTCGATCTCCGGTACCAAAAATACAAAAACAAAACAAAAAATGACATGTCACAGATTGAATATCCACCTTGTTTATATCACAGTGAGGCCTACACTCCAGTTTTGGAGGCCCCAAACCCTAACACACCCTTTGGCATACACAGTGTGTCTGAAGTATAGTTTTAAAAGTTCTTTTTCATCTATTTGCATAATCATTGATCCCTCTCTCCCTTCCTTTTTTTGTTAAAATTAGGGATCAAATAGAGGGCTACAGGCATACTAAGCATGCACTCTACCACTGAGCTATCCTGCTATCCTTCACCATACTTCCCCAATCAATTATCCATCAACTAATTTTTCTTCTGGTTGTGGATCACATTTTCATCATTCTTGTGGTTAATAATTTTTTGGTTGAATGACAGACATTGTGAATTTTCTGTCCTGAGGGCTGAATTTCTATTCTGTAATTTGATTGTCGAATCTTTCCTGTCACACAGTTAAGTTACATACTGATTGTTTCTTGTCTTTAGCTTGTTTTTTGTCTCTTTTAGTCTGGCTTCAGAGTAGATTTCATTTTAAGGCCGGAGGTGGCCTCAGTTCCATGGTGAGGCTCGTTTTGACTAAATATCCAGTGTGTTCAGCTTGTGTACTCAGCAAATTCTCCCTCCAGTTGTGCTCTGCAGGCATGGCCACAATTGTTCATCAAATGCTGCTTGGTGATTATTATTTTCACAGACGATCTTGTCTGGGCTTGTGGTGTTTTCCTTACACACAAGTTAGTTTTCAAGAACTCAAGAAGATGCGTGTAGATTTCTGGAGCTCTTTCTCTGTGTAGCTGCCTCCTTTCAGGCCATCTGACTCCAAATGCCACCCACCTTAGCACCCTCCAATTCAGAAGCCCCTCGTGCCTGCAGTGTTGGGCTTCCTTTCCTTGCACCGTGGTGTGTGAGCTGCTGCCAGACAGAAAGCCTAGGAGATGGGAGAGCTCGCCTCATTTGTCTCCCTCTCTGGTCCCCAACTTCTGAAAATAGTTGTTTCCTATATTTTTTCTGGTTTTCTAGTTATCTGAGTTTAAAGTTAATTCTGCACCACCTTGTCTTCTCATTGCTGAAAGTGGAAATTCTTTAAAATATATTTGAACGGTTGTTCTATGAAAGTCTTTTATCTACTCACTTCATCCTTATTCTTAAAGCCATTGCAACTGTTTTTAATCTCCTCTTATTCCAAAAGGCTGTTGCCAATGGTCAGATTGCCAAATCTGGATACCATCTTGAAAATGGACACAACATGTGACTTACAAGGTCTGCTTCTCCCTTGGTCTCTTATGCTCTCCCAGTGTCTTCACTGCTGACTCCCATCTTTTGGGGAAAGGATTCTTTTTGTCCCCTAAATGCTATAGTTCTTGAGGGCTTATTTTCTTGTCTAATCTTCTCCCTGTCATGTCAACTACCTCTTATACCTGGCTCATTTCCAAAGTCATTGTAGTAGAGTTGACCTGTTCTAAGTTCTAGACCTTACTTCCGGCCTATCTCTCTGGGTATCCTGACAGTATCACAAACACAGTGGGAAGAAATCTGCTGTGATCTTTATTATTGAGAGCTGGGGGGCCATTGTGTCTCCTTTCTCTGTGTTCTCACCAGTGTTCTTTCCTGTCTCCTGTCCTCTTCCTTCCTCTCCTTCTCTCTTAGCCTCCATACCTAGCCTTGAGGTCGTATAGATTCTTTTCTGTGCTGTTTCTCCAGCCCATTCTTCCTCATCTATTTCATTTTCCTGATTCAGGGATGCACCATCACTGATGATGTAATACAGTATCAGCACTTACATTTTCTCACTTGGCTCACCCACCTATGATCCATCTCACATGGTCCTGCAGCAGCACCTCCCTAATGTCCAATGTGGGTGTCTTTACTCTCAACTGCTTAAACAAACAACCTGACAACAGAATCAAGTCCAAACTCTTCAGTGGCATTCTTATCCTAGTGAAACACTACAGTCTTAGCCCTCTGTCTTTGTCCTCATCAAAACCTCCCTGCAGGCTATTTTCTCTCCCAGAGTAGGCCCAGCATTTTGCCACCAGCATTCCACATGCCCTCTTGTGGGTGTGGAATGCCCCGCGTAGACCTCTTTATCCCTGTTGTTAAATCCCAGACCTCCAAATGCTATCTCTTCTGCAAAGTTGATACCTTGGATTGGATCATCTTCCTTGGATCCCAAACAGTTTGTATGATTACCAAGACTTCCTTCAGTGTCTACACAGGATAGTTAGAAAATATCTGTATTTCCTCTACTTCTGCACAATTTAGATTTCCTCCAATACTCTTCTGGACATCTTCTTTGGCAGTGTTAGGATGAAACCACTCAGGCATTTCCGTGAGCTGTTTTTAGGACTTGTGCTGCTGCTAGAATGCAGTCTCCTGCAGGAATCTCTCCATAACCGGCCGCCTCTCCCCCAGAGGAGATAAAGGCCTTATCTTGGGGAGATACAGATAAGGACCGGGCCTGTTTCACCCTCATGAGCTCCAAATGCTTCTGCACATTTTTGAAGCATTTAAAGGTGAGCATGTCAGACGAATAAATGAAAAAAAATAGAGAAAGTTATCTAATGGCTTGATTTATTTAGGAAGATCCCTTTGCACAGCATATGACTTCAGCATGTAAAGATAATTTTATAAAAAAATAGGCATAACGAACTTTTCAGTAACATATCAACATCAAACAGAACAGGTCACTTTACACATCCATTATTTTACTTAGTTGCTTGCTAGGACTTTTTCAACAATAGTCATCACTCAGAATTTTAGAGAGCTGCGTATGCATTTTGTTGTGATGGTGGTGGGTGTGGTTGGTAAATTTCTCAAACCATTGACCGTGAAATATGACTCTCCTGATACCGCTGCTTTCCAGCACAGGTATCAAAAGGAAACAAAGAGTGGAGGTTATTTTGGGAGCCTTCAGTGTTCTCTCTCTTGTCTGTGTTTTCTTCCTGTGCAGATATTCAGGCGCTTCTAGACCTTATGTTTAAGTAGATACAACACTTTGCTGATTTCCTTTAAATGTTTCCTGAGTAAGAAATATATTATCCCTTAATCAGCTTCTTTTGAGATGTCTGTTTATACTAAACACAATTCTCTTCCAATTAGTTTCAAATTCTAAGCAAAAGTACTGGTAATTAAACATTGTCTGAAGCAACATCCTGTTACTGTACCGTGTTATTGAAGCTGAGGTACACTAGAAACAAATATTAAGGCTATTAGCATTTTTGTCAATCTGCTGTATTAGCTGATCAGCCACGTACAAGAACCAATTTACTGACAGAAATTTCTTATCTCTGAAAACTATGGGAATTTGGAAAACTAAGTGTCTCTTCTCTCACCTATAAAATGACATAACTGTAACAAGTAAATCATTGGAATCACTCTCTTGTAGGGCTGTTGTGTAGGACAAATGAGATTTATAAGCAAAGCATTGGGCATTGTAACTGCTTGCAGCTTTAAAAATATATTTAATTGTCATGCAGGTTAAAAATATCTCACAGAAAAAGTATATTATGATTAAAATAAAGTCCTTCCAGTAAGTAGATCCGAAATTCAGTGGATCTCAGTTATTTGAAGAACCATTATTTTTAACACATCATAACATTTTGGTTGACTTCTTGGATTTATTTTATCATTTAGTGCTGGGGACAGAATCTAGAGCATTGTGCATGCCAGGCAAGCACTGTACCACTGAGCTACACTCTCAACTGTGGAGTTTATTTTAATCTGTGTAAACTGCTGGCCAAAGTAAGGAGTGAACAAAACGAGCTCAACCTTGAGCGTGACATGTTGGAGAATGTACTTAATATATATGGCCCACACATAGCAGTGATTTGTGTCTCTCTGGCGTTGCCTGGGTATTGTGTTGCGAAGATGGCATCAGCTGGTGAGATCGTTTCAGACTTGGACTGCCAGTCGATGAACCACTGTTCCATTAATTGGTGATAGAATTTATTTCACAATGTGTGTGATCTGTTGCAGTGGTAAAATAAATTATTTTTAGATTCCCAATGTAAAATTGTTTTCTCACTAGATAATTATAATTGGCTCTGTGTGTAACACAAATTTTAAATATTTTATGTTATTAGTAACACCAGCAGAACACGGGAATTAATAAGATAGAAATGCAAATGGGTTTTCCTGTTTCTTAAACTGTGGCTGTAAATGGAGAATTGGTTCTGTAAATTATTTTTAATGTGCACACTTTTTAACAAGGTCTTGAGAGCGGTAATCATTTCTGGGTTTCCAACATCAAGGGGCAGTGATGGCTTGATAGGTGTACTCCTTTCCTTGTTGATGAAATACTGGTTTTCATTAAGTTTTATGTTAATAAAAGTTCATTTAGAGTCATGGACCTCAACCGTTTTGGAATGAGAAGGGACCTGATTTAACAGCCCATTGACTTAGAGAAGTAGGAATGCAGGAGGAAGGTACCTGCTGCTGCTCACCCTCATCCCTTTTAAAGGAAGTCAAGCTGGTGGCTGATATGGAGTTGGATCCTTGTGAGCTCATGCCCTTAACTAGCAGTGCCGCTGTGGGCAAGTCACCTGGTTATTAGAAAAGCCTTTTCCAAACTCATAAACAGGGATAATCATTCCTAGTTTGTCAATGGAAAAAGAAAGGTAAAATGATCAAACACCGTAAAGCATATATGTGAAAACATGCTCAAAATTACAAAGCTCCGCTGCATGTTAGATTAGGTTACCCTCATCATTGCTCCCCCACCGGTCTTCCCTGGGACCTCTAGAGCTCTGTTGAGGAAGTGAGCTAACTCAGGTGAGTAGATGCCCGGTTACCAGAATACACCTGGATTTAGGTATTTCTGTTACAAACACTTCCTAGTTCAGGAAGTTAATTGTACTTAAAAACAAGATCTTTTAATATGCACTGTATAGATAGTTATAAGCAGGTAGACCTCAGAGTAAAATTAAACAGACACAGCTGTTTGTGAGTAAGCAGTGCGAGTATAAGGTAAATACTGAACTACTCACCGTTTTCCCTGGAAAGCCTGGTCGAGGCCCAATGGCCCGCCCTCTCTGCTCCTGAGTCCACGTCTCCCTGGTGCCTCCTGCTGGGCCTCTGGAGGCCCAGGCTCCATCTGTGGTGCTTTTGCAGTTTGTTACAAATTCTTGTTAAATATCTTGCTGTCCCTCCTTTGCAGTTATGACCAAGCGACGTCAGCCTTACTCCTTGCTCTTAGAGGTTTATTTTGTTTCCTGCTTCCTTCTTCCTTCATCCATTTCCATGGTGCTTCCTACTTCCTGTCCAGCTCCTTTATGCTGGCTTACTGACCCACCCTCTCCTTTGCCCTTCTGTCGCCTGAGGACCCCTGAACCCCACCTCTGCTGAGGCCTGGGCCTGGCCCCTTGGACCTCACCTATGTCGCTCCCTGGGCTTACTCCAGCCAGCCACGCTGGACTCCCCATGTTCTGACCCAGGCCTTTCCCTTGCCCTTGGTCTGCGGGATGCCCTGTCCCAGCTGCTGCCAGGCTTCCTGGCATTATCCAGGTACTTCTAAGTTGCTTCCTTGGAGTGATCCTCTCTGAGGTCTTCTCTAGCAATCCCCCCATGTGCTTCTCTGCAGATGTTGTCCTGTAATTCCCCACCTCCAGCAGCCCTGTTCATTCCTGTGTTACTTCCAGTTCTACCCTCCTAAGTCTAAGTCCGAGAGCAGAGACCCCATGTGTCCCAGGAAGCCTCTGAGCAGCGTCATCCACAGAGGCGCAGGGATGGAGGCTCCTCGTACCTGTGCACGTCTGTAGGATGCGGGCATAGCGCACTCTGGTTGTCTTGGGTCCCTCCTGTTTATGTCTATGAACCCTGCCTGAGGCAGGGACTGTTTACCTCCCCTCCCAGAGCCCTGCAGAGGACTTGCTCCTGGGTCTGCCACCAAGAAGATGGTCCTTACCAGGAGCAACATGGGCCTCTCCACTTGGCGCTTCCTGTCTCTTGTTTTGAAAGCACCTCCTTTCGCCAAGTCTGGAAATCCCACCTTGTCTCAAGACAGCTCTATTTCAAAGGCTGGCCGAGAATTTGCTGGGAACTGTTTTTCATACATTATAAAAATTCTTCTTTGTGAATATGTAAAACCTTGATCTCTGAATTAACATACATTACCAATATAATTTTTTAAATCAAACATTAAAATTATATCGTACTGGTGTCACCAGGAAGCTGGGTTTTGTCAGTGGGTGCAGAACTGGCCCTCATTCCTCTGCCCTTTCTGTCTTTGAGGAAAACATTCAGACAAGACACACAGGTAGGTAGGCGGCCAAGCAGAAGTATGGGCAGTTTATTGTAATGCAGATAGTTATACCTTGGGGGACAGGTGGGCAGTACTATGTGAGCATCTGCGCAGAGTGTGAGTCTGGATCATTTTTTAGATATGGCTGGGGTTCAGGGACCCTGGGTGGTTATTGCTGTTTTTCCATATTTTTCTTAGAGGTAAGTTGGGAATTACAAAATGTCTTCCTTGTTCTTCCCAGATGGCCATTGTTCCTTCAGGGGACTTAATCATGTAAGAGACTTACAAAATAAATTTATGGAAAGAAAAGGCTCAAATCTGCCTTGGTTACTTTTCTGGTTGCTGCGAGAAAATGCCTTATACTCAAAATTGAAGAAGGAAAGGTTTATTTAAGATTACAGTTTGTAGAGGTTTCAGTCTATGGTCGGCTAGCTCCAAGAAAGGGCTGCATGATAGAGGGGCATCACAGAGGAGAAACAGTTCATGGTGTGGGAGGCAGAAGGCAACGTGGAAGCAGCCTTTTATCCCATCCGGGCTGAATGCCTTTCAGGTGGTGCCATCCACACCTAGGGTGGACTTTCCCATTATCCACACCCAGAACTATGCTAATTCCAATTAGTGGACTAATCCAGTACCATGCATCCTTAACCCCAGTATTACACACCCTAGATCCACCCAGCTCTGAAAAGTCCCACCGACGAGCCCATGAGGCTTTGCGGGGACATCTAGATACAAACCACAACATAATCTAAATCAAGTCTCAGCCCAAGGGGGAGTATCTATCAAGAGTGTTTCCCTTTTGGATATCGTTGAGTATAGGCCATGGCAACTAGGAAAGCTGTAGCCTTGTTGTAGAAATAGAGGCTCTGTGTTGTTTGGGGTCTGAGGCCTAACAAATGATTATAAATGAGTTATCCACTGAGGGCCATATGTCTTTATTTAACTATAACTGACAAATCATGCTGTTTTGGACCTCCTTTGTCCTTTAGGTTTGCTAAAGTCAAACTACCTTCCTAACAATAGGAAACTAATAGATTTTTTGTACAAAATTTTTAAAACACAGAAAAAAAAGATTATCCAACCCCCAAACAATAATTGCTCACATTTTGAGGTATATTCTTAGACAAACATACACAGATATTTGCATATCTATGCTTATTCTAAAGCAAAAAATAGAATCATATGCATCACTGCTTAATAATGTGGCCTTTTACTTCATATGTCGCAAATGTCTTTCTACAATATTCAGTATTCTCTTACATTTCACTTAATGGATTTATCTCAGTCAAGTTGCTTAACCTCCTAAGTTTCAATTTCCTTGTCTGTAAAGGGAACAGTAATGCTGCCTGCCCATGCTGTCTAAAGGAAGTAAACGGGCTAATACAATGAATCAGGGAGCATGGGGCCTGGCCGGAAGATGTCCTCAGTGCCTGCTTGCTGCTGTTTGTATTGTTTTCATTTTCCTACCATCTGTTAACAACTTAAAACGTACTATGGTCGATGCCTATGATCTGCCTTATTTCCCTCAAATTCAAATATGTCATTTTTATCTCCTCCATACAAAATTTAAAATTCTAAAACTGTACCTTTTTCCATTTTCACATCATATGTTTCAAAGATGTTGGGATATTCTGATGTAAGGTAAACCCCAACTAACAGAGCTCTCCTCAGAAGTTTCCATCTGAAGGTAGAGGTCCTTCTCAGGTCCCTCAGCTGGTGTCACCTTCTCTTTTGCCCCTCCCCCCCTCCCCCTCTGGCGACAGTCAGTTCCGGTTCATTGCTGTTTCAGTGCTGGTTTCCCAGAGTGCTCCTTTTGTTGACTCCCCCCACCCCCAGCACTCATGGGGCTTCCCCAGGATGGTAGCAGGCTGAAGAAGTTGTGTATCAGAGTTGAGTCATCCAGCAGTGTTAAGAATGCACATGACTTTAAGCAAAACACTGCTTGATTTAATTTACGAGAAATTTTGTTATTTTGACTCTTCAGATCATTAGGTTAAGCATGGAAGCCAACACATCTAGACAGAAATGCTGAGCTATTTCTCAGTTTGGGTTTTTTGTTTTGTTTTTCAAGCATCCATCTCAATTTCTAATGAAGGTCTTTTGGCCTTTTAACATATGTCAAAGGAAAGTTTCTATTCTGAAATTATGTATAGTAAAAAGCATCTGCATTTATTCATAGTTGTCCAATGCAGTTTTTTTATGAGCTAATAGCAAAATGCCATAGAGGCTTTAATCAGTTGACAAAGTGTATCGATTACAGTTTTTCTGCATTTCAGGAACTGCTGAAAATCTTTTTTACCAGAGATGGAGTGGTTAAAAGAGTCAGCTTCAGGGTGACCTTCTTGCCCCTTGATCACTGTTGTCAGAGAAAATTTTACAATGTCCACTACTGTATAGCTTTAAAAATTTGTTTGAAGGATTTTTAAAACTACTTCCTTCCATTTTCCTTTAAAATGCCATATTGCTTTCCTTTCCAGTATCTCTTTCTTAGTCTAAAGCAGTTGTTGGCTACAAACTTCTTTGTCCTGGACCATGTGTGTGGGAGAGGTTTGGAAGAGGCATTTGCAGCCCTGACCTTTGTTGTTTAAGTGGATCTGGTTATTGAGAAACGTGAACACAAAACCTCAGCCACCCCTTTATGAATGTATGAAAGAACCTGACCAAATTAAAAAACCAGGAGAGCCTTGTTGAGCCTGAATGTGTTAGGCTAAGAAATGCACCCTGGGTTTGGAGGAAGAAGTGAACACATTTATAGCTTTAATTACTCATTTGGGATTTTACAGTCTGTTGCCAAAGCCAGTTATCATCAGCTTTGATTAGAAATCAAGAAAGACAGCTGCTGAAATGCAGCATGAAAAGAATTGTATTGGATTAGAGAGGCATTCTTTGGAATCTGAAAGAGAAGGAAAGCATCTTTGGGAAACATCTGAATATGCATTTGTTTTAATAATTCAATGGCTAGAGGTACAGTACAGTACATTGTAAATTGGAGTGGTTTTCATTATTAAATTAAGTGCCTTTGTTCAGTTTCATCTAGATTTGCCTATTGGCTGCTGTGTCCTTTTTCCTCGTTTAGCTCCATTTTGATGCAGTGTTACATCCTTATTTGTGGGTTGAAATGTGTCAGTATTCATAAACTAAATTCATGAACCATCCTTCCAATCATTTGGGCTGATGAAACACCATTTACCAGTGTGAAGCCAAGCCAGGAGAGGCATATAAAATAATGCATTCAAATGCAAAGTTTAAAAAGACAGCATTCTTTATTCCAAGTCCTATATGCATAGAGAAGTACTACTTTGAGTGGTATTATTTTAACAGTGTAATGTGGAATTATAACATATATCAGAATAACTCTTTGAGTAACTCAAAATTTCAGAATTAAATTCACTTGTATGTGTTCATAGTTCGTAGGTTAAGATATATGTCAGGAAGGTTTTCTGGCTTTTAAAAAGCTGTTTTAGATATTGCATGGGAACTTACACATGGCTCATTTTTTCCATCTTTAGTTAAATAGGAGCATTTCTAAGATTATCATGTTTGCACTTACATGTATATATGGCGTTCATAGAAGTGTACCTATTCCCTAAATCACTGCATAAATACTAATATTTACGGATATTAGTATTAGTATGGATATTTCTGTTTGCAGAAGAGTAAACATTTATGCAAATATAAAGAAAAATTATTAAACACTTTGTCTCCATGTGCTTTGGCTTCAAAGTTAAAGCTGAGAATTTTCACCCAATTATTTAACTCTAGGCAGTGTAATGCTTAAACAAAACCAAGATAACATTCTGTACCTACACAATAGATCAAAACAGCTTCCTTCATCCTCACTTTGGACCATCTGTTTAAAAGAAACTAAAAACCCTCAGGAAGCAAGCCCCTAATCTGTGGTTAAGAGTTTAAAGACACATGCTCATTCACACCACCCAGCAATGTGCGCTGAGCGCTGTAATAGGTTTTGTATTAGCTGCGAGAGGCTGGATGGCTTGACCTTAGCATCTGCCGCTTACAGCTTCTGGGGAATTTAGAGGCTTTTTTTTTTTTTTTTTTGCAGAGGATTTAATTCCACATTATTTTAGCATCAACTTTAATAAATATTGGGAGCCAAATTTTCCAGCAGCTGTATTATTCTTAGTCTCCAAATGCTTTTAATCTCACCTTGTCCTTACATATACTTGATGAAAGGAATCAGGGACACACACCAGTGACATTGTACGTCTTAGAAGTCACTTAAACTTCCTAGAGACCAGATTTGATTTTAGGACAAGGTTGTGAAGGTTGTTACCCCCACATTATTTCTTAATGGAACCCACTTCAACTTTTGAAAAGTGCATTGGTTTAAGAGATTTGGGCATCTGTTAGCATTTTCAGTCTTGGCACGCCAGCAGTGGTCTAGGTCTGCTCCTATCTGTGGATGGGTTACAGGATGACCAGGATCAGTTTTCACTTAGCACCAAACAGGGCAAACAACAGCAACAGAAGGTTGCTGATTTCCCGAAAGTGAAAGAATATTTGTCATCATTAAAGGTTTTACTTAGTTATTGTGTATAGAAAAAATGCTGTTATCTTTGTTCTTGTATTTGGCACAGTTAAATAAATTATCCATTCTTTATTATAATTGCGAGAAGACCTTTATTAAGAGTAATACTGAAATGGTCCTGACCAGGCAGCCCTGGAAACTGAAATGGAATGGGGTGGGCAGAAAAAGTAAGTTTCAGTGTCTGTGGGCTGAAATAAGTAGTGTCTTTGATGGTGAGTTTTCCACTGCTGTAACCAAAACCTGAGATAATCATCTGATAAAGAGAAGAGGTATGTTCTGACTCACAGTTTTAGGGGTTCCAGTCCATGGTTGGTTGGTTCCATTGTTTTGGGGCTTGAGGCCAGGCAAACACCATGGCAAGGAGCACATGCAGAGCAAAGCCACTCACTCATCTTATGGCAGGTTCACAATAAAGAGAAAGAGAAAGCAGCTGGGGTCCCGCCCTCCTCTCCAGGGGTGCATCCCAGTCACTTAGGACCTCTGAGCACCTTACAGTTTTCAGTACCGAGCCTGGAACCAAGCCTTGAACACTTGGGCCTTTGGAGGACATTCAAGATCCCAACCATAGCAATTTCTGTAGCTAGAGATGGGGTTCTCTTCTATCAGTGATGTAGCACTGGACAGTAGGCTGCCTAGGCTGTGGGATTGAGTCTTCCACCTTCTAGTACATGCTCTTTCTGTGTTCTTGGGTCACAAACTGTCGATTATTCAAGTGATGACCTTGACAGACCCCTAAAAGGAACTTACACTTGATAGATGGTTGGACTGGGTAAAGAAACCTCCAAGATCTTTTTGAACTCAGCTTCCGGCATTTGGCAGTCACCAGCTGTAGTAGGGATGACAGTGTCCCTACTACAGAGATTCTCTTCAGCTATGTGAGCCTTCCTTGTCATCTTGAGTCCATTGACACCTTTAAGAGTTTGTGAATGTCCCTGTGTGGGTGGATACTTTGCTTTCTCCTCCTCTTCTCTTCCCCTACCTCTCCTTTCCTCTCCCCTCCCTCCCTTCCTCCTGTTCCTCCTCCTCCTCCTCCTCCTCCTCCCCTCCCTTCTCCTCCTTCTCCTCCTCCTCCTTTTTTGGTGCTTGGATCCAAACCAAGGGCCTCAGACATGATATCCTAAGCATGCCCTCCGCTCTACCACTGAGCTACAGCCTCAGCCCTCTGGTTGAATACTTTCAGAGGGGAATGCTGTGTTTGGAAGCATTCAGTTAGAAAATGCATTGAACTGTATGTTTTTAGACTCTTTTTAAGAGCAAATCAACATCATTTAATACTATGGAAAATATAAAAGACAGGCGAAAGCAATCACAGCAATCTTCACTCGTAAATACACATCATGGAGTCATGTTCAGACCAGTAAGACCGCAAGGGCTAGCATTCGTCAGAACTCTGACATCTGATTCCATGCCCGATACACTCGTACACTGTTTGTTTATGTCAGTCTTTAGAACCCAGTAACTAAACGGAAGTGGCAGTTAATGTGGCTCTTTATACACACATGGAAGAGCTGGGGGAGAAAGGAAACAAATTATCCATGAGCAGAGCCAATAATGCCAAATCCATCACAAAAATATCTGTGAGTGGGAGAGCACCTGGCAAGGGCCAGCAGTGGGATGAGGCTATGCAGAGCCAGAGCGACAGACTCTGGAGGAGCCCGACGCCTCCCCAGCCCCTCTGGTTCTCACCGGTGCTTTGGAACACCATCGGGGCTGACTGCATATCTCTCGTTTGCTTCTTACCTCACCTCACAGGAGCTTTTAGATTTTAGGAAAATTTGTACTGAATTTCAACCTAGGAATTAAAGGAATTTGTAGAGTTCTGTAACCTAGTAATCTTATCTTTTAGAAGAAAATGAATGGAGAAAACATGGCAAAACTTAATAAATTCACATTAAGTAGGAAAAAGACCTAATTAAATTGGTGGCCTGAATTATAGAATCTTTTAAAAAATTAATAGTAATTTAATTACTTTCAGATTCATGGAGTTCCTCAGAGAAATTACTTTGTTGAATAAATAGGAAAAATTTACAAACAGCACAGAGCTTGGTAAATAAAGCAGTGTTTCTCAAGAAGCCACTGTGGACTAGTATTTTTAAGCCGTTTTCTCCCTGAAGGGTAGGTGTGTTATCCATTTGCCTTGCAGGATCTTTATAAGAACCAGAGCATGTGATTTATGATTTTCCAGATTATTTCTGGTGTTAGAGACCTACTTTCCTCGTGGGCTGGAGATACAGCTCAGTGGTAGAGCACTTGCCTGGCATGCCTGAGGCCCTGGGGTGATTCTCAGTGCTGTGGGGAGGAAGAGCAAGGGCGGGAGAGAGGAAGGGAGAGAGGGCCAGTCACTTGCAAAAACATCGTAGGACTGATGGTCATTTATTTATTCACTTGTTGAACAAATACTGATAATAGATATATAATTTAAATATATAAAAATATAAATACTTTATATTTTTGAGGCAGGGGTCTTGCTGTGCTGCCCAGGGTGGTCTCAAACTTCTAGTCTCGAGTGACCCTCCCGCCCAGTCTCCCAAGTTCTGGGACTACAAGATTACACTGCACCTGATGTGAACAAAGGTATATTGAGGTCCCTGTGCTGGGTACAAAAGGGTGAGTTCAACAAAGTCCTTGCCTGTTATAGCGTGGGAGATGAGAGTAGCTAAAAAATAAAATATGTGAATGAATATTTAGTTATAAATTATGATATAGGCATAATCAGGGTGCTGAAAAAATTTAGGAGAAAGGAGATTTCCTGGAGAAATGACATTTGGCCTGAATTCTGAATGAAGAAATCAGTCAAGCAAGAAATGGAAGGAACGGCCATCCAGCCAGAAAGAGCTGCACGAACTGAGAGAAAGCCAGGGACAAGTTTAGCAAGTTCAGCATGTTCCAGAAACAAGAGGCCAGTGTGGCTGCAGAGTTCTTAGCGGTGTGGGATGAAATCAGAGGGGTCTGGGAGTAAAACCTACCTGAGCAAAGCTGGCAAGATGGAGTTGCACTCAGGGTGCCATTATAACATTTTTAAGATTGTGAACATGATCCGATTCATCATTCTAAAGCATCCCAACGGCTGCTCTGTGAAACATAGATTTCAAGGTCAATATGTCAGCCGGGAAAACAGACCCACGCCAGGTATTTCACACAGGTGAGATTTTCCGTAAGGACTGGATTACACAAGTCTTGTAGAAGAAGACAACACTGAAGTAACTAGAAATCTAAGAAGAGGGTTTCATCCACGTTGAATTTGAGATGTCAACCAAACAATGAGCAAAGCAAGTATGGTGGGCAGAGGAGACATGTAGGCTGGAGGGATCGCCGTGGAAATCGTCAACATTCAGATGTTAATTAAAACCATGGAAAAGGGTGATGTCCTCTATGGAATGAGGAGAGGACTTGTCCCAAGCCTTGGGACCTGTAGCATGGAGATATCAGCCAGGAGTAAGAGAGAGCCAAGGGAACTGAAATGGGAGAGCCAGGTTAGCGGAAGAGGAATCAGGAGAGGGTGGTACTCAGAAAGCAAGGTGGAAGAAAGCATGGTCTGTTGTTTCTAGTGGCACTAAGAGACTCATCAGTAGGACCTAGTCAGAATGGTCTTCGTGGATTTAGCCACATGCAGATATCTGGCAAGATGCCTGAGGGGTAGAAGACTGAAGTTTACAGTGGCAAGGACACACCATTCTGACACAAAGAACCCAAAGGAATGTAAAGATCACATTGTTTCCTCAGCTTAGGGCCCTCCTCAGAGCCAAGCCAGAGGGGGTCAGGGAGGTGAGGAGGGTAGTAATACTTTCCCTGAATATATTTGAGTTTCATTAGGGTTCCTCAAATTCCCTGTATACCTGCTACTATGGTTTGGATTAGTGACTTCCAAAGGGCCATCTGTTGAAGGCTCAGTCACCAGCATGTGGCACTGTTGAGAGGTGGCGGAACCCTGAGGAGTGGGGGCCCAGTGAGAGAAAGTTAGGTCATTGGGAGCTGCCCTTCAAGGGGATGTCGGGACCCTGGCACCTTTCTGTCTCTCTTTGCTTTCTGGCTGCTGTGGATGAAGGCTACCCCTGCCCTGTGCTCCTGCTATGACATGCTGTGCTTCCACATCCCCAAAGGAAAAGAGCCCAGCGACCATGGACTGAAACCTCTGAAACTGTGAGTGAAAATAATAAATTTTCCACCCTTTTAAGTTGATCATTTGAGGCATTTTGTCACAGTGATGATAAGCTTTCTGACATGCCCACCATGAGGCAAAGATCCCATCTTCTCTTCCAAGTTGCTTTAGCTTGCCATTTGGTGTTTATGCTGTACAATACCCATCACAAAACAACTTTCAGGTTCATCTTACTCCACTTACAGTGCCTTAATGAGTGTGGAAAAAATCCATTCATGTGTCTGAAAGTCACCTGATTTGCACAATCTCAGATGGATGATAGGTTGTTGGGACTTCATTGCTTTTGTGCCCTGATTAGAGGTGTGCCTTTCCTAGGTGCTGAAATGGAGCCAGGTGACAGATTTACCAGGCCCTCTGAGCTCTGTAGGTCTGTCTGCTCTATGATGCCGAGAACAAAGCATTTCTATAATCTTTCCAAGCTTTCTTCTCTCTCTGTCATGTCCAGCGAAAGTCATCTTGACTGAAGAGGTAGAGTTGGAGAATTGCAAGTGATTGGAGTCCTTGAAAGTCTTTATCAGTCTCCAGATATCTCAATTATCTGGAATTATGGTCCAAAGCATAATTCAGACATAGCTATTGTATCCCTGGAAGGCATTTTTTCTAGTAATAGTGTGTTGGCTCAAGGACCAGGATTGGGACAGAGGCTGCTAAAGGAACCATTAATATTTGGATTTTTATTAGAGTTCTGTAAAATGCCTAACTTGGAACTGAGCGTTTGGTATCTTTCAGTTTGCTTTGCTACCATAATTAGAGAGATAAGGGCAGAAATCCTATTTCTTGGTCAAAGTGCTATTTTAATAGCAAGACAAAACAAGCATTGTTTTACTTTACTTATCAACAGACCACACTGCTGTTCCCTGAGTGTGTGTTTAATAAGTATGCTCTCTTGGGCCAAAATGTCAAGTACATCCCTAATGAGCTCAGTGACATCACCAAGCGTGCCTGTGTTCCTTGCCAATAGTCTGCATTGTTGGAGCAGATCGCATTAGCGTCTTCTGCACACAGATGCCAAGGTCAGGCATTAACAAGCAAGAGAGCTTCAGAAAAAAGATGAAGATTCCAAGTGAAGTCTGTCCATGTTGGAACAATGGGTGGCTGTTCAGGGTGGGCCAAGGAGACTTTTCAGAGGGGGCCTTTGCCTCAGACCAGTTTTCTGGGCCTCTGGGCCGGGTGGAAACCAAACGTCAGCGACAGGTCTGAAAGATGATCATCTTAAGTCACAACTGCCATTCTGAATGCTGAGTTTTGGAATATGCCACAGACAGCCCTGACATTCTGAAACTGATTGAAATTTTATGACCTTCTAAAGTAACTCATATATCTCCAGCTTGTGTGACTTCTGGAAATAATATATTTCAGGAGCCAAAAGTTGACTCTTCATAGCAGACAGTGCACGGACAAGTTCTTGTGTTGTCTTTTAAGATTACAATGCAAAAGTGTGTGTCAAATAAAAGGAAAAGGTTTTTCACATAGTATTTTTCCTATCAATGTGAAGTGTGTGATTTCATTCATTTCAAGAACTTTTGTGAGGCCCATGTGTAATATAAACATCTAAATCTAATTTGAGAAACTTTGGCAGATTTCTGTGGCTAAGATGAGCCTCCCCTTTGGGATGCAGCTGCAATGACCTAAGAATGGAGATCAACTTTGGAGAATATTGTTTGTTTTATGCAACACCAGGGTTTGAAACCAGGGCGTCATGCATACTAGGCAAGTGCTCTACCACTGAGCTCCACCCTCAGCTTATGTTCTCATTTTTCAAGTTGTAGTTTTTACACTTTCCCCTCTGCTTTTTAAACTTGTTATTGTAGAGAGAAGAGTAAAAAAGGGTCTTGTTTTCAAGGCAGCTGGTTTGCATTGAGAAGTGAAAGCCCAGAGCAGGGCAAGACATTGTCAGAATTAAGCTGGCTAAAGAAGAAATGACTTGGGAGAGGTAGAACCAGTTTAGCCACCCCGTCTCCCTATCCCTTTCTTCCTTAGCAAACAAACTTGCTACTGGCTGTATCAAAGTCTTGTTACTATTGCTGTTTGATAAATACTTAGCGTTGCCAGTGTGCATTTAGAAAGAAACTGTCTTTGTGTAGCAGTTTGGGGTAGGGACAGAAGGGCGATGAATAGACAGGCAGCACTTGTGGTACCAGCTGGTGCTGTGGCCTGGACTGCAGGCTTGTAGGTCTCTCCCTGTTCAGGAAATCGGCATTCTGAGGCTGTCCTGGTCTCTGTGGCCAGGTTGGTTTATGTTCTGTTTGTTGCATGTATTTATTTGTTGGTTACAGTCTTTGATTTGTGGTTACTCAATGTATTTAATAGAGCCAAAAGGCCAAATTGTTTCCTGATCTCAGGCCCTACCCAGAGTGGGCATGGAAAGGTTATTCTTATTCCACACTAATGTATCTGAGGTTTCTGTCTCACCTCATATCTGTCCAAGGGCATAAATATAAACTAAAACTATGGGTTTTATAAGCTGTCCAGGTGCAAGTAGGAATTAATTTGAAAACTACATGACACATAAAGGCTAGTGGGTAAGATATTATGTAAACTTTTATGTAATAAAAGTATTAAAATGGGCAAATTGAATGCATGAAATGAAGGAAATGTTTCCTTATTGCATCTTCACTTCATTCATTCTTCCCTTTGGTCATTTGTTTGTTCATTCATTGCCCAACAACAAAAATAGCAGCAGAGGTTGATGAAGTGTGTTGAAAGCATAAGAAATAGGGAGCAGAGCATAGTTTATGACCTCCGATTTCTAAAATACTTGAACACGTACATTCTTCCCCAACTCATGAAGAATTTGCCAGGGGATGTGTGAACCAGAGCAAAACGCTACCACTGGAGAGGTGGGTGTAGGCTTTTTAGTTGCAGGATGTGTTTAAAAGTAAGAGTTTTTAGCCATACTAGGAGGAAGAGGGATAAACTGCCCCAGAGAGAAGAGGCATCTGGTGCAGAAACGGACATGTATCGGATGTTGGGAAGGTGGGCCGGGCAGAACTGTCAACCAGGTGTGTTTGGGGAAACAGAGTCACGGGCTTGGGGAGGAAGGCAAAAATAGAGGAGAGCCCATCGCTGCGTGTCAGGTCTGGGGAACATGTTGCAGAAGCAGCGCCAGTGCACTTGCCAGTCAACTGCTCAGGAGAGAGCAAGGGAGCAGGAGGCAGTTCCAGTGACCCTAGAAAGGAAGGGCGGAAAGGACAGCGAACTGGGCCCAGCGCGGCTCCCTCCTGCCACAGAAAGCTGCGTAACAAAGGGTGGGTGGGAGAGTCCCCTTGCTGGGGGATCCTCACCAGCTGTGTCTGGGGCGTGGCGTTCGTCCCTTGTTGATTTGTTTAGACAGTTTTATCCAGCTCCAGTCTGTTTAACTGTCTTGCTGCCTAAAAACCTATACCTCCCCATTTTCGTCCCAACCCATATTTGTCACCAGATTTATTGAAGTATAATCTAATAACATACATGTCACTGTTTTTATTTACATATTTACAGTATGTTTCTGATATATTGTGCTTACATCCAGCTTGAGTTTTGATACAGAACATACCGCATCCTCATCACTATACCCCGCCCACCATGCCCTTTCTCCTTCTTCTGCACATCCCCTTCCCACCTGTGCAGTGCCACCTCACTGCATCTCAACGTGGCTCTTTTATTATACTGTTTAAATTATTTATATTTTGGGTCTCTCATTTTAGAGAAGCCATGCAATATTTAACCTCCATGACTGACTTGTTTTATTTAACATTATGGTCTCAAATCTACTTATTTTCCTACAGATTACTCAAATGTATCCTTCTTTATGGCCAAGTAGTACTCCACTGGGTATATATGCCACGTTTTCTTTCTCCATTCGTCTGTTGATTGATATATAGGCTGCCCTCATGATTTAGCTGTTTTGATGCTGCTATAAACATGGGAATGCACATGTGACTAATATGATAACTTTACCTTACAGGAAGATACACAGAAGAGGAGTAGCTGGATTAAATGGAATTTCTGATTTGAGGTTTTTGAGGAATCCCCATACTGATTTCCATAGTGGTTGTCCTAGTTTACATTCCCAACAGTGCAGAAGAGTTCTTTTTTCCCCTCAACCTTGCCAATATTCACTATTTTTTTAGTCCTTGATAATAGCCATTGTTACTGGAGTAAATGCTTAAAACACTTCACTGTACACATCAATTAATTTTAGTAAATTAATAGTTATGCAACTATTACAACTCAGTTTGGGGACATTTCTTATCCAGTCAGTTCCTGTTCTCACCCCACACCCAGGCAGCCACGTACCTGCTTTGTGTGTGCAGGTTAACTTTTTCTGGACATTTTATAGAGATGGAAGGAAATATTAGCATGTATGACTTTTTGCATTTTGAAAACTCAGCATACTATTTTTATGGATTATCCATGTATGAGTATTTATAGATAGATCCTTTATATTCTTCATAGTAGTCCAATGGGGGGCATACTATATTTTACTCATTCATTGAGTGATAGATGGATATTTGGATTGCTGTACTTTGGGGCCATTATGAGTAATGTTATCATGAATTGGTGGATGCAAGTTCCTGCATAGACACATTTCATTTCCCAGGAGTAGATTACTGAGTTGTAAGGTAAATGTATGTTTGATTCTTAGGAAACTGCCAGGCTCTTTTACAAAGTGGCAGTTGTACATCCCTACTAGCAGTATGTGAGAGTTCCAGTATATTCATATCCAAGCCAACTCGAGTTGGAATTGCTTTCTTTTCTCTTCTATTTACTGTAGACATCTTATAGTTGTGAAGTGATATCTCATGATTTTAATTTGCATTTCCCTAATGCAGTCTTGTAATTTGCTTTATAGCCATTTGTATTTCTTTTTTGTTTTTGTTTTTTTGGTAAACTATTCAGCTAGTTTGCATCTGTATTTATAATGCTACTCATTGTCTTATTATTGAATTTTAAGAGTTCTTTATATGTTTTAGATGCAAGTCTTGTAAGAGACATATGACTTCCCAATATTCTCCCAGTCTGTGGCTTGTTAATTTTCTTAATGTTGCCCTTTTCTGTATAAAATAATTTTGATGAATCTAGTTTACCAGTCTTTCTTTTTCTTGATTACTTTTAGTGTCATATCTTAGAATTTTTCCCTAACCTACAGCTGTGAGAATTTTTCTCTTACATTTTCTTCTAAAAGTTTCGCAGTTTGAGCTTTTATATATAGGCCCATGATAGGTTTTGAGATCATTTTTTTATATATGGTGTGAGGTAAGGAGCCAAAGTGATATGTTTACATAGGGTGTCTTAACCAATAATGAAACCCGACAGGGCTGCCTGGCAGGAGTCATTTACGCCTCAGAACCTGGCTCGGGTCTTTAAACATCTCAGGCTCTCTGGTGTTTTGCATGTCTTCTCTGTTCCACCGTGCGAGAGCTTGTTTCTCCTGTGTCTTTGTACATCTGTGTGTCAGAGCATACAACCCTATATTGTAGTGACACCTATGTGTCTGTGTCTCTTACTGGAATATGTGCTTATTCATCCCTGTATTTTCAATGGCTGAAATATAGTAGGACCTAAAATATCTTTTGGTTGAATTTGACTAAGTGTCAAACCTCTGTGAGACTGAAAAGATCGTCTTCTCTCTTTTGTTTTTTTCATTCTTTCTCAGTAGTTAAAACACACTAGTGTTCGAAACAACAGTAACAATGAAAGTAGTCCCAGCTTGTACCGGAAAAGGAATAAATCATTCCAGCTGACAGTACCCAGATTTCTGCTGAGCTGCTTTGTAGCTTTTTGAGATAGGCCTATAAAAAGGGACAGTGATTTGATGGCTCTTGAACAGGGTGATGGATAGCTGCTCCTGGCCCAGTGAAATAGCATGTCTAAGAAAACCTGGAAACCGTCAGACATTGGCAGCCGTGCAACCTGTCCTGTCTCTTGTTTACTCCCAGTCTCTCGGCGCTCAGTTCTGCCGCCTGTCTCCTGTCCCGGATTGATCACCGAGGTGTGCCCTTTTCCATCTCCCTGCCCTGTGCACTTCCTACTGGAGCATTTGGGACAAGTTTTCCTACCCCACAGCTGTGACAACAACCAGCGCCTGCGGGATTTATTTTAAATTTGCTCCATTGAAGTTTGCCTATCTCTCTTTATAGTCAGGTGCTCTGCATTCTCCGTAGATGTGCACTGAGGATTTAGTGTGTTAAAGCTCTGTGTGAGGGTACACGCATATTCTCTCGTGCCTCCCCCCTTGACACCTGGCCCGTCCCCCAGGGGAGAGTCTCAATACGTTTAAAACATTGATGAAAGAAGAAGAAATATTGCCCCAATTCCCCCGCGTAGCTGTGCAAAGTCTCGTGAGATTTTCCCAAATCCAGCTGAGAAATAATCTTTCCATATTGTCAACTTAAGCAGGATTCGGTGAGCAATGTATTTGGTTATTGATCTTCTTAACTATGTCTTATGAAAAGCTCTAAAGTCAATCTCCTAGTGTCTGTTGCTCTGAGCCAGAAAGACAAGGGCAGCGGTGGTTGCAGGATTTGACCAGGCTCTCAGAGTGAGGCTCCCACCCCCACCCAGCTGAGCCACGCAGGAGTTTGAACCGTGTCAATTGTAGGGATGGAGCATGTGCCCCAGGTGTGAGAACAGCTTGTTAATACCCAACTTTCTTACCTCACCTTTCATGTAATTTAAAACACACACTTTTGAAAAATAATTAGGCTGGGTTTTGGAGCGGTGAAGACCTGGTTGCAATCCTGGGCCTGCCACGTACTGGGTGTGTCCTTATGTGTGTCCACAGTCTCTCTGAGCCCATTTTCTGTTCTCCAAGAATGGCGTTTCACACCCAACTGTCAGAGAGGTTACGAAGGCTGACTGAGGCATACATAGAGGTTACAGAGCATTACCTGGTGCACGAGAAGACCTTGACGGTGGCTGTCATTATGACTATTTCTGTGTTGACTTGAATGTGATGGTGTTAGGTTCATATCATTCTCCACACCACTTTGTATCTCATGTCATGTCCCTTGCTTGATCTTTTCTAAGATATGTTATGAAGACAGCTGAATTTGTCTCCCATCCCAGTAGCCTACTCCAGAAAGGGGTCAGCAATCACCTGAAACTGGTCTGGGTCCACTTGTTTATTTTTTGTAACTCACCCAGTAATAAATTAACATTGAGTCAGTAGTCTCTAAACTTCACGTTCCCATATTCAGATTACCTAATTGATGTCACTTGTTTTTGATCAAGGAGCTAGTGAGTTTGTGCGTCGCATTTGGCAGCAGTGTCACTTCTGGTTTTTTCTCATCCAGAATGCTCTTTCTTCCACCTTTATGTCTTTGCCGTGCCGTCTGTGGAGCCCCTGCCACTGATCCCACACTGTGCCCTCAGGATTGCTGGTCTGCCTGCTGCTTCGCGAGCCTAGAGCAGTGAGCAGGTTGGGAAGGCCTGGGCTTCGGCCCCGCTCTGCTTTCTGCCTTCCCAGGTACGACTCCACCACTCAGCGGCTGCTCCTCTCAACTGCAGGGCTTGGAACATTCGGGTCGGGTGGGCCTGCCAAGGCTGGGAGCGGGCACCTCCTGACTGAGGTGCTCAGAGGAGCAGTGCTTAGGAGGGTCGTTTTGGTTCCTTCTCCTTTCTTGGACTTACTGCGCTGAGAGCTGGAGTACTGGCAGGAGCCATGCAGCTCCAGAGAGAGGCAGCAGAGGCAGCAGGGCTGCTGCAGCAGAACAGCTCCCTTGAAGGCAGAAATTAGATCGAGAGCTGGTCCAGTCCCGGCAAGGCCTGTGCAGCTCCAGCGGGTGCTGCAGCCCCAGTGTAGCCTTCAGTGGGCGAGAGCCAAGCTGTCCCCCACTGTCACCAGATGGACCTCTCCCTCTCTCCTGCAGGAGCCGCCCGGTGATGCCAGGAGCTGCTGCTGCTGTTTCCCCATTTATTTCAAGAGCAGCAGGGCACAGGCACACAGCATCCCTAAATCTTGACGGTGGCTTCCATGTCTTGCCTCATACTGTCAGGCTGTAGTCGGAGGGCTGCCTGCTCCTAGCCAAAAAGGCACCAGTCCTGATCCTTCTTGAGAAAGCCTCAGTTTACCTAAGGTCCTGCCAGTTCGAAGACTCCCACTCAGATAACTGGCCTGAAGTCAGTGCCAACTCCATGCTTTGGAGGCTTTAATGCGGATTAATAGCGCCAAGCCGTATTCAAAGCACCACCACCACCAACAAAGGTCCCATTAAGAGTACCAGGATGTAAAGCTGGTCCTGTATTCTGTCCTCTCTTTTCAGCTGGTTGTGATGTTTTTACTTTGCTGTTAAACGTCTTTCTACAAAAAGAAACATTAAATTTCAGATTACTAGCCTGCATTTTACTATCGATCTCCATGTAGCGCAGTGCCAGGTTTGTTCCTGTGTTGTGGTGAAAACCATCTACGAAACTTACCGTCTTAACCCTGTTTAAGTTCAGTAGTGTCAAGTATGCTCACACTGCTGTGACCCAGGCCGGTGCCGGTTTTAGAAGCATTTAACTTGTGTGTGGAGCCCCTGAGCCCCTGACTCCTGTATCTCAGAGCTCACACGTGCCTCCCCATTGCCTGACAGTGGGCTGGGAGACCCTGCCCAAAACGAACTCAGCCATTTCTTTCTCATTTCTCATCCTGTGCACATTCTACCCACACTGTCTACTCTTGCCTTACTGGTAAAGAAGGACCAGAAGGAAAGGAAATATTTCCACGTGACCTGATGTTTTTCTCTTTCTCTGCCATCATCTTTGTAGCACAAGTGGTTGGCGAGTTCAGTGATGTGTAGCACATTTGTTAAGAAAGGATATAATGGGCTCCTGTGTCATACATGTTTCTTAGGATACCACTGCCTTCTTTCTGTATTCAGAGCAAGTTCTGACTGCTAAGAGAGTAGATTTCAAGGCTTTCTTCCTCAGCATAAAAATGGTAAGTATATGAAGTATGTACATGTTCCGTGGGTTGATTTGAACAGCACACAAGGTAAACACACATCAGGACATCTTACTACGTGCCATAGGGATCTATCTATATATATGCTCTTTATTTGTCACTGAGAAAACAAAGTAGGTTCTGGTTTGATCTGGTTTAGCTGGAAAGAGGCTCCTCAAGCTGTCAGCCCCTCCACTGAGCTGCCTTGCACCCTGCGTCCCCTGCCATCCTGTGCCAGGGGGTGTTAGGGATGGTGAACACAGATGGGGTGCCAAAAAAGGGCAGAGGACACACACACTGCCAGGGTCTCCTCCCTTCATATGTCAGCTCTCCTGACTTCTCCGGGCTTCACTTACACATGTTTGAAGATGGGTCAGTAAGCGTGTCAGGGCAGAAGCAGCAGGACCCTGTGTGAGCTGGCCCCACTCAGAGTAGGTCTTCCACATGCCACTGCAGGAAGGGGACATGCTGGGGACAGCGCTGCTTTGGAAGCCCCTTAAGTCAGATCCCAGGGAGTTGCCCCCATTTGCCTCCCAGCCTGCATTTCGACTCCTTCCTCCCCTGCTGTCATGTGGTGGTCGGAGAAGTGGGATTGGACAGGAGTTATTAATCAGAATACATGTAAGTAATTCAGCCTGTCTTGTGAATCACAGAACCATCACTTTATAGAATGCATGAAGAATGAGTCACCCAGTGCATATTTTGTTGAAACTACTATGTGCCTGTCACATCACAGCTCTAACCTAAGGGAGTATCATCAGTCCATTGCATAGCTGAGCACATGGAGGCCCAGTGGCAAAGCAGAATTTAACAGTCTTCACGCCCCCTATTCTGATTCCAGAGCTTGTTAATCCCTCTCGAATCCCAGGGCTGAAAGTAAACTCCATTCTCTGCTAAGCATCCCCAGCCATCCTTTGAAGCAGTTTATGTGTGTATAAACCCCTCCAGGTGAGACACACTCTGGGTGCAGGAAACCTGGTATCTGTCCAAGTGGAGAAAAGTGCTTATTATTTGAAGGTTGCAGATGGATTTGAAAAGTGAGATTGTACTTTGTGCCTCTGAGTTACTTCTGGAGATGAAAGCGCACAATTTTTCACAACATCTCATTTTCAAAAGCTACCTAAAGCGCATATATATATATATATATATATATATATATATATATATATATATCTATCTATCTATCTATCTCCAGGATGTCACTCTTCATAGTCTCCGTACTTGCTCTGTGGTTGAATATTTTAATCAACTGGTTTTGTGCTTTAAGTATTTTTCATTTGATTTACAACTTGTAGGAGTACATTTGCAGTGAGTAATCAGGAAGAATGCCATAAAGAGAACAAAAGGAAGGTGAAACACAGCGTTAATAATTTAGTTTCGATAAGCTTAAAAGGTTTACTGTTCACTTTTAACCTTGTATCCCAAAAAGCAAGCCCCTGCAGTGAATCATAAAAATGTTTCTTTTAATTTGCAAGTCATTTATCTAAGCAACCCACAGCCGCAGGGATGGATGCACTCCTTCCACACAAAGGCCGGGAAGCGACAGCTGCTGCTCAGTTCTGTTCTGGCCGTTGGAGGTCGCTTTGCCTTTGATTGGAGAGATCTTAGGGTTGGAGCAGCAGAGGCTCGCTTTCAAACTTTATAGATCACTATAGTGTCAAATTATTAATTTAATAACATTTTAGTTAGTACCGAGCAAATCAAGAGACTCACGCTGGCACAGAGGCATGAAAGAAGCTCAGAGTGATTTTTATGGGGACAAATTGACTGAGACTTAGAGGTGATAGTTAAAACCTCATGTCAAAACTAGGGGGCAGGCTGGGGTCATGCTTGGTGAGGAACTTTAAAACACCTGCAAACTAGAATCTTAACATCTCAGGAGGCCTGCTAAATTAACAGGGAAATTTTCTTTCACCCAGATCCCATTACCAGCCCGATTAAAACCATCCCTGTTGAACACTGTACTATGCCACTGCATAGAAAATCACCAGGTGCATAAAGGTGCACTTTGCTTCCTAATTAGGGGGATGCCTGTTTCAGCAGAAATGAAGAGCCAGTGGCATAGTTCTTTGGGGTTCTTCCTTGTCTTTAATTAAGAATGCTTACCGTAATAAATGAAACCTGTTTTTTCCTCTCGAATTTGTATGTCTTTCCTCTGCTACTGGAGTTTGCCAGTTCTTTGTTTCTCAAAAAGTGTCTGCAGGATTCCCCCTGCTGTATCCCTCTCCAGCAGCTGGGTACACAGCCAAATAGGATCACCTTGTGCATTTGACCTTGAAGAACAAGGCAGCTGAGGTTCCTGAGAAACACAGGAGGAAGATCCTTGGATTCTTTCGTGTTGATCCGAATCTTTTACATGGCAGACCCAGCTGAAAAGGGGACTAAAATTTGTCCCTCATGGATTTGAATGTGTAATGGGAGCATTTAAAGTGGACTCTTCTTCTTTTGCTAGGCCGGTGAATGCTAGCACTGCTTCTGGCCCATTCCCCGGATCCTGTGATGCCTTAAACTGTTTCCTCTGCGTTGGCTGATGAACTGTGAGGTGCACTTCAGAGACAAGGGGCAGAGTGGGAACCTGGACAAGCTCTCTGAGCTTCCTGGATGTCCATAGTCCAGTTGTGTTTGTGTATTTTCTGAACTTGATGTGCCTGTAGTCAGGGTCTCCAATAACTAAAATGCCACTTCTGTACCAGTTAGAGAAGGAACACCATTTGCTCTCTTTGTGGCATTTTATTAAAACAGGATACTTGTTTGTCATAAAGTTGTTACCGTGGACACTGATTCAGTCAGTGGCCCCTTAGTCATGGCTTCATGAGGTACGTAATGTAGGCTGTTGTATAAAACAAACTCACAGGAGTGGCAGGAAGGTCTCTGGAATTAGAAGCAGGATCTTGGCCTTGCTTCTCCCTGTGCTGTGGCCTTGAGCACGCTGTTCAGCCTCTGGGGCTGTCACTTGTCACATCCGCTCTGACGGGCATGAGTGCCTGACACACACACATAGTGGCATTCCTTTCCGTCTTTCCTGTTGTCTGGTGCCATCCTGTGTTTTCAGTACTCCATGAGTAATTTCAGCACTCACTGCATGGATTTTCCTACTCATGTCCTCCAGAGCCAAAGAAGGAATCCTTCCCGTTGTGATGGCTCTGTTGACCAGGACCGTTTCATCATTGTTTTTTTGTCCTTGATATCTCTGATGTCTTATTTTGGTGTTAGTCTAAGTGCTTACTGTGATGCAGACAAATCTGTTCGGGTTAATCCTAGCTTCCCTCCATGTTGTTTTTAAAATTGAGAATAAATCTGAGATCCTGCTAAATATTAAATAGTGAAATTCCGGCTCCTGGGAATTAAACTCTTTAGGATGAGTGTTTAATAGAGTTACAGTATTTTGTTAGCAAGGGATTGACTCAAGTGGTAGCTCAAGCTATAGGATAAGCCCCCTGTGTTGGCTTTTTTCCTGTGACCAAATATCTGGGGAAAACAGTTTAAATGAGAAAAGACTGATTTTGGCTCATGGTTTCCGAGATTTCAGTCCACAGCTGACCGACTCCATTGCTGTAGGCCTGTGACTAGGCAGAAGCATCGTGGCGGGCAGGCATGGTGTAGGGAAACCGGCCCACTTTATGGCAGCCAGGAAACAATGAGGGAAAGAGCCAGAGTGAAAGGTATCTGCCCAGGGCAGGATACTGTTCCCTAACTTATGCCCATCCACTCCTTTCAACTAGGCTCCACCTGTTTCCATTCCTTCCCAGTAATGCCCTCAAATTATGGTTTTGACAGTTAGAAGTTTCTCGTGATACTCTTATAGTCCTATCTTCCAGTTTACCCATTCAGCAAACAATGATGGAACACCTGTGTCTGGTACTATGTGCCAACTTCTTTACTAAGAATGAAAAGATAAATAAGTCATGTCTGTTCCATAGAATTTTCCAGAATAGTCCAATGGGTGGTGAAGTCAATTGTGTGCACTCTCTTTTCTTCTTTTGATTCTCCTCAGGGTCATGCTCCAGGGACAGGGGCACAAGGGAAACATCTGTGTGCTGCAGCTGGCGTATGTGTTTCATTGGACACAAATGTAGGCCAGGTATCTCTTTTCCAGGGCTGGTTCCTGCCACCCAGAGAGCTCGTTTACTCCCACAGCACACTCTTCATACATGACTGCTCTGTTGCTGGAAGTACTTAACAGTCTCTGGAGCAATATCATTTATGTATGTACCTGTTTGCTCTTGCCCTCCCTCTTCATGACTGTTAATCTCCACGAGAGAGATCATGGCTGACTTTGTACCCTTATGATCCTAGTACCTAGAACACAGCCTGACCTCTAATGGGAATTCAGTGAACATGAGCTGGATGAATTTCCCATGACGCACAATTCACAAGTGTTTTGCCCTAGACCACACTAACACAACAGACCCCAAACCCCTTGCTTTCCATCTCACAGTTGATATCATGTGGGGCTTTACCCTTGCAGAGTTGTTGCTCCCACACTGCCTCATCCCATTTCGGAACAGCAATACCAGCCCTCCCCTGTCCCCACCTCTATTGTGACCCAGCATCTGTGGCATGGTGCCCCACAGACCTGGCCTCCATTCTGTACCTGTGAATGAGCTCGTGTCACCTGGGACACCTGCAGAGAAATCATTTTAAGGAAGATAGTGATAAAGAACTGTCCTTTCCTAAGGCTTATAAAATTATTGCGACTTGTAGAAATGCGGTGTTTTTACGAGTGTGGGAAGTGATATGTGCCCTTACTTTTTTGATAACTGAAAGACAGCTTGCACCAGTACCATGGACTGTATCAGGCATTTGACACTCACTCTCCTCCAAGTGAGCACCTGTCAGTGCTCAGGGACAGGAAAGCAGTGAGTGGTGATGGTGATGGCTAAGGCAGGGCCAAGCTCAGGGGCTTCCAGCCCAGGCCCTTCCTTGCCAGCCTGCAACTTCTTATACCCACCCTGTTCTGAGGAGGAAGAACAAGGCTTTGATGGGCAATCATGGAGGCTTTTAGGCCACAGAAGCCATTTGTTCAATATGTAGTTGGAGAAGAGATAGATGTTTATTTTAAATGGTCCTCAGAAGAGTGCCACAGGATGAGGAGGGGACAAAGTTTAAAGATGCCATTAGCTCAGGACGTGTGGACCAAAGCCGATTCCTCTAATGTGTAATCGGCTGTCATGTTAAGCTCTACGTCCGTAGTCAAGGAAGTCACCATTATAGTTTTCACATGTGAGGGAAGTCAGGCGTGCCTTGTTTACGTTACTGCCATTTATAAAACATTTAAAGCAGTTATTCTGCTGAATAAACATTCAAGAGCCTGAAGGATAAGCATATCACTTAAACTTCTTAAGACTAAACTTTCCAAACCATTTCCTGCCAGAGGGACCCAACAGCAAAATTGCAAACTCTGCCCTGAGATGAGATAGGCCGAATTAGATTAAGCAGCTTACTGTTGACATGTCTATTGATCTGGGTTTCGTGCAGTTTCCTGTCTCTGCCAGCAGTCAGAGGGTTGTATACAATAACACAGTGGCCTGGTTTATGTGAAATTGGGGACTCCAAGCATCAATTACTCCAGGAAGGCAGTGGCACCGGGAGATAAGGTTAAGCTGCTTGCAGTGTTTAAGGCCACTAAAATCCAAGCAACATATTTGCTGTCTAAAATGTCACTTATAAATTTGACTGTGTTCCATTTGTAAAATTTCCAAAGAGATCATCCAATGTTATTTTCTGTAGGTAGTCATACAAATAGCATTAGGAATGGTTATTGTTAAAGAGGTCCCGCCCACTTGCTCAATTTCATGCACGTTTCTTAAATATTTGTATACCAATTCTGACTTGGGTGATGGATATCAAGAACATTAAGGAATGCAGTTGATACAAGAAATAAGTGTCAGCCAACAGATTTGGATATTTTATATTCTTTTTTTCTGGGATCAATCAAGTAGATTAAATCAACTATCTTATATTTCTAATATTCATTCTTTTTTTTTTTTTTTGGTACCAGGGATCGAACTCGGGTCCTTGTGCTTGCGCAGCAGGCGGCGAAACCACTGAGCTAAATCCCTGGCCCTTATTCATTCATTTTTATAAAACACTAAATGTATCTTTAGTGCAAAAAGTGCAGCAAACATAGCAAAGCAAAGAAAACCCCCACAAATATCATCATCTAATAATTATTTTGAGTTTTTCAATACAAGTATTTTAGGCATTTTTAGTATACCTTCCCTCAATATATACTCACTTCCACACCTACATCCCTAAATACTCATTTAACTATAAATATAATTTAATTTTCCTCCTCCTCATTAGGATTATTATTATTTCTTTCAAAGGGAACATAGCTCCTTTAGGAGATTATTCTCACCTCTTAGGTTCAAACATTTTGGAAAGGACAGAAGTTGAGCCTATGTTTTTATACTTCTGAAGGGACTAACTGAAAGGCATTTTTATAGTCCAGAGTTTGACTTTTCAAAATTCTTGGTAGGTCAGCTCTTTGTTTCTATTCATGCAAGTTTCTTAAGTTTCATGCTTAAATTGTGGCTCTTATTCCTATGAGATGTTCACAGAGCAAATTCCACGCTCTCTGGTGAAACATATGTGCTATGAATTGGATGAAAGGATAGATTTTTGAAAGTGACATTTCAGCTTCCATGTCATGACATTTTATGTATTTTTTTCAGTGTACATTTATCTCAGAAATATCTCCCTTACTTTATTACAAGTAGAAACAGAATTTCATATAAAACGTAGGAAATCTCTTAAACACAATCCTCATGGAAAGCACACCTGAAAATTTGACAAGTCTGGGCACATTTTACCAATTTAATTGTAGTTTCCAAGTTGACCTCTTGGGATTGGTGCCATCCTCAATAAGGCTTTGCAACATTCACAACATTCTTACCCATTTTATACCGTCCAAGTGTGATGCAAAACCAATGTATTTGGAGTGTGGATAGCGTTTACTGGCATAGGTTTAGGTTTTATCTTTTAATGAGATTTTAATTGTTTTTATTGCGGGATATATGGAAGGTGCCTAGAATTGCCAATAGAGGAGGGAGGCCTAGGAAGTAAAATGGGCCATTATAATCCATGCCCACATGACCTCCCTCCACAAAACTAACACAGTAAGCCCTAGCTGAGTCTGACCCTTACAAGAAAACCAGACTTCTTCATTTTAGATTTTTCAAATGGCCTAGACTTTTTGAAGTGCTGAAAAGAAAATCTCACCCCAGATTCTTCCTTTTTCTGAAAAATCCCAAATCTATAATTTTAAATTATCTTCAAAATGTCACCTTCTGATGTTTTTCCTTGTCCTGAGAGTTGTTAAAGGTTCCTCCTGAATACTCTCAGGCCTGTGTTACAGGATGACAAACCCTCCATGAGCGAACACCATTCCCCTCGTTTATCTATGGTGGTGGGGACCACAGGCAAAAGCCACTGGGGAGGGTGGAGGTGGTCCCTATGCTGCGCGTCTCTCCTGTCTTACCAAACCCGCAGACCTGTGTAAGGGAGAATTAGTGAATGCCTCAGTAAAAACTGCAGGTATGGCCAGAGTGGTGATGGCAGCGATTTCACTCAGCTGTCTGAAATCACACATGCCCATCCGCCCCAACGTGTGGACCCCAGAGAGCTATAAATGTAGGCAGTCTACTTATCAAGAGTTCACAAACATTAATATAAAGTTTCCCGGTTTAAAAAAAAAATCAAAATAAAAACTGTAAAATACAAAAAAAACCCAAGCCAATCAGTAGTTCTTTCTCATTGAGCGACAGTGGTAAAATGTGGAGTAACAGATTGCCTCCCATCCAGAGCTGCCCTGGCAGGCCTTTGTTCTTCCTTTACTCCTGGTATTTATGGTAGGATCTTATCTTTAGGACAGGATTATAACCCCTTGGAGGGCCTCCCTTTTATCTTCCCCTCATCCACGCAAGACTCCTCAGTAAACAGTTATTTCATCAGTGACTTTTATCAGGTTAGATCATAGGTTTTCCAGTCCCAAGAGGAACAGAAGGTGTGAGGATGGAATAAATGTTGGCTTCATCTGATAAAGGCCCTGGGAGGGTTCCATAATACCCATGGCAGTGAGTGGGAAGGACAAAGAGAAGCCAGTGAAGTTGTCAGCTGCCTGGAGGTGATTTGAAGCATGGAACAGAGGAGGAAGGTGCTGGAGGAGGACCGCCAAGCTTAACTTCATGATGACACCTCTGGGTTTGAGGGCTGGAGGCAGTGCTGGCGAAGGGAGGCCATCCTTTCCTGGACTTGCAAAAGAGCCTCCTTACTAGTTTTTAATCACAGGTGTCTCTTTTCCAGTCCTCCCTCAACAGGAAGGATTCTGACCAGGTCACTTAGGATGGCATAATGGCCTTTCATAGTGACCTTCTCACCCCATCCACCCACCCAGGCCCACTGCTGGTTACAGGGCCACAGCCTAGCACGTCAGTCACCATGCCCAGCCTGTCCTCAGCCCTATTACCCACTCAGCACCTCACCCACCTGCTCATTGTTTCCTCCTCTGCCAGGCTCGTGACACACGAAGCATGGTGTTGGTCTCGTCTGCCTAGTACTTTGAACATTTTATGGTAACATAATAGGAGGTGTTTTCACTAAGGGAAGCCCTTTTCTGTGTATCTCTGCAGCCCTGAATGCTTAGCAAACCATTCTGACTTTTGAATGATTAAAATAGAACTGGGGTGGGAGCAAAAAAACAATGATGTTCATTTGGGCTAGAGAACACTGCCATCAGGGGTCAGGCTAGACAAATGTGAAAGACAGGAGCCTGCCCAATGATGTGTTGACAGCCATGAGATCCAGAAGAATGGACCTGTGTTAACAGGACCTCAAATTCAGGTATGATTTTATTGGATGTATTTTAAAAAATATACTGGGGAGGTTGTGGAAACATAAACAAAGGCATGAGTGGGGAGAGAAATAATTAACAGTGTTGATTTCCCCAGTGTGACTCATCCAAGAACATTATAAATTTTTTTAAAAGTAGTGATTTGAGCACACTTCACTTAGTAGGCACAGAGTGGGAGGAATGAGCACACATTGGAGCAAAATACAGAACTAAAGGATATGGAAACAGAAGAGAAAATCTAGGGCACTGTCAGATTCTTTTTTCTGGTACTATGGATTGAACCTGGGGCCTTGTCCATGTGAGGCAAGCATTCTACAACTGAGCTACGCCTCCTGTCCACAGTCCTAAGTAACATTTTACAGGAGGTACTCACAGGTATTGATGAAAGGAAGGACAGTGTCTCCAAACAAAGCGTTAGGTCGATCAAGGAGAAATGCTTGATGCTGACGACCAAGGAGACTCTGGATGAAACGGAGAGACATCGCCACTTTCATGTTTTAGCTAAAACTTTGCTCCCTGCCCCATTGTCTTATTTCTGCCTGCCTGTCTTTTGCTTTGCCTTTTGGTGTCCTCCTCCTCCTCTCTGCACATGCCCTCTCCAGACCCTGAGCATTTCTGAATGCACAGTCATTTCCCTCTAGCATGACTATGGTGCTAAAGAGGAAATATATACTTTGAAAAAGGTGCCTCGCAGAGAGGAAAGGGCCTTGCTTGGGCGTTGGGGTCAGATGGGCAAGACTTGGTCCTGAGTCCTTATTCAGCTACTTCCTGTCCTTACGACCCCAGACATGCTTCCAAATCCCATGGTTGGTTGTGATTACAGTGACCTCACAGAAATGTAAGAATTGAGGGTCAAGGGAAAAGAGTGGACATTTATCTGTGCTTATAGTGTGCCAGCCACAGGCCAAAGGGTGGTGTATCTGTTCTCAAGTCTCATGACACTCCAGTGAAGTAGTAGTGATTAAATGAGATACCACACATACAGCGATGTACCTTCCTCAGACTGAAGTAAAATGTAACTTCCTTTTCCTTTCCTTTCCTTAGTTACCACCTACACTAACAGGTGGGAAGCAGTACATTGTCACCTCCTATATTGGAGGGCCACATTGGAGTGTGCTACTAAAGCCCTTACCACCACGCTTGCTGAAAACTCAAGTCCGGAAGAACTGGTTTCCACCATGCTCTGAAACCCAGTCATCTGGGAAGTCAGGTGGCCGAGGTCCTTCCAGACCAGCACATTGCCTGAGAAACAGGTCCAGGCCATGGTTGTGAGGACAGCGATGTGGTGACTGTCTCCCAGGTAGGGTACACATGTGGAATCGTTCCTGCTTCACAATCAAGGCATCTTCCCAGGTAGAAAGTTTGTGTCACCGGGGAGACAGCGATAAATTATTTCCACTGGGCACCACTGGGCATCCCTCCCTGCCTGGAGCATGGCAGAGATGTTCCAGAAGGCAGGTAGCAGGTTCCCATGGGGAAGGTGGTGTCACATCACTGGTCCCTCCTGTGCCTCATCCAGCATGTATGCAGATGGCGCGGGGCAATTCGTTGTGGAAAGTGGCTCTGGTTTATGCTACCATGTCGCCAAAGAGTTAAGCCGCAACTGTACTCACTAGGAGAAGGAAATGAAAGCCAGATATTGCTCAGATCTTCCCGAATCCTCTTCTCTCCATCACTACAAGATGTGTATCACGTGAGTGTGTGCATACGTTAATTGTGGTAACAGGAGGTATGTGAGATACCTGCACGTGCTGTACGCTGGGAAATCCTTAGTCCTGGCCATGCGTTGTGCACATGTTACACAAGACAGTGTCTTGTAGATGTTTGCATTTTGGAGTGAATTCTGCTATCTGTGGCTAATGTTAGAAAAATATGTGTTGGAAGTTTGCTGGATCTAATGCCCACTAGGCAAGATTTTTTGGTAATTGATGTAGTTTTTATATGAATGATAATCACATTGGATACCTATTTTGGATTTCTACCTATAAATGTCACTATCCTGATACACTTTTATCATTACAACTTTATGATTACAAATGTTAATGATAAGTAATAATAACTAACATTTATTAAGTGCTTTCTCTTATAAGAATTTCATGCATTTTCTCATTTAGCTTTCACAGCATCCTTGTGAGGTGAGCACTTTTTATATATATTTCACTTTCAGTACTCAGAATATGCAGGGAAGTGATTCAGCCAAGACCCCATAGGTAGTATGTGATGGAACTAGGATTTAAACCTGTGTCTCTGCCTCTCTCACTAGGGACTGAACCCAAGGCCTTTGCACTGAACTACAGCCCCGGCCCTTTTTTATTTTTTGAGATAGCATCTTGCTGATTGCCCAGGGTAGGCTTAAACTTGCAATCCTTCTGCTTCAGCCTCCCCGAGTGCTGGGATTATGGACATGTGCCACCACACCTGGCTGAGCCCATGTCTTTCTGACTCCAGTATTTTTTTGCTCCTGGTCAGGAAATCTGAATTGAGGAATATTTTTCCTGTTGATAAATTGTTAGTTTCTACACCCTCTTCCCACACATCAGTACTGTATTTGACATTCATTTTACTATCAGTTATCTCACAAAAAGGCCGAAACAGCAATGCTCTACTTCTCTGCAACAGTGTCCTCACAGAGATTCCAGTACCGGCACTGACAATGTCTCCATGTCGGTCCCGCCCTTCCATTCTACAGTACTTACTAGCATGGCATTAAGAGAAGTTAAATAATATGGAATCCTTTGGGTTTCTGATAACCAAATAATCCTCCCACTAAATACTTGGTTAGACTTTTGATGAGAAAATGTTTCCTGTGAAATGCAGTTTATTTCTCATTAGAACAACTGATGCATTCATATGTTGTTCATCTTTTGACCCAAGAAATGGAATTTAAAGGAATAAGGGCTTCTTAGCTTACCGAAGTAGAAAGAAATATCTGAAGTAATTTTTTCCCTTTCTAGCTAATTTAAAATGGCTGGATTAAAATTTGCTTTTCTTTTTTCCTGGTCAAAACATTAAGAAAATTTAGTTTGCATTAAAAGGTCATTCTCAAATAATACTACTTTCCCCACTAGCCATAATGTGTATGTGCACTACAGATGTATATATTTTATATATTCTTATATATATAATACTGTACTTGTAATATATGGTATATTTTATATATTATATATACACACTTCTAAATGTTTAAAGAACTTGAAGTATTTAAATTCCTGGGGAAGTTCTAATAAACATTTTTTACAGAGATTTCAAGCATTCAGTGTTCTCTGAAGAACTGGGGACACGCTTTATTATTTTCTTAGAGGCACCCAAACTGTGACTGTACAAGGCTGAAAGGACCAAGAGACCCTGTTCCACACCTGATGGGCACAGAGCAGCCTGGGTCCTGCTGGCTCCTGGAGGTTTTGTGAATGCAACTCCAAGGGGGCCATTGTGAAGCATCTTGGAAAGTTCTGATGATTGGCCACACAGCTCCTGGTCCCAGGGAGGACCTGGAACCTCTGCTTCATGTGTGATACCTTCCCAGTGCCCTCGCTGCCTCTCTTGCCCATTGTCTTTAATCCTGGGACTCAAGAGCAATGGGCTATAGAGGCCTCAGGGCCTCAGCGCCTCATGAGGTGTGATGTCTTAGTAAACGGTCTTGGGAAAATCATATTTAAAGGCCTGGCATTGCCCTGTGATTCTGGCAAGGATGTGATGTTGGGAGACAGAAAGGGGAATCATTAGTAGTGTTAGATGAGAAGTCACCGGCAGGCTGTTCTCATATTGAACAACTGAATAAACAGTCATACAAAACCTCTGTAATTTGGTTCTGCCTCCCACGTTCGGGCCACCTGCAGGCAATCTTCACTTATGCGTCATCCTTATTGTCAATTACTTTTCTTTGCTAAAATACTTCTTCTTTAATGAATGCTATTATTTGCACTTTAGAGAATGTCTCATTATTCCTGATTTGACTTGTACCATGACAGAAACTGATTTTTTATTTTAGAAGATACATAGAAGAGAAAAAGTAAATCACATGTTCAGGGCTATATCTCAAAAATGCACTTCTGCTGATTTATGGCTAAAAGCTGCTCATTTATTAGCAAAAGTACTTTCAATTGTTTTACACCACAGTGAATATTCAAGCTTTGAAGAATTGGAAAGGTATGTTCTTTGCATGAAAATTCCAGGCAGATTTTGTCCAGAGAGAGCTCAATTCTTTTTTCTCTCTTACAAAAAGTTAGATAATGGCCTCTTTGACATAAAAATAAATTCTATTTTGTGAAAAAGGACACATTTTTTTAAAAAACCATCCATTTTAAGTTTTCTATAAAGCATCAGTGTCCATTCTAAAGGACACTGATTTCATTCGAAAAACTAGAATCATACTGGTTATCTTTATTTAAAGTTCAGATTGAGAGATGTAAAACAAAACTGCTCTGATTTATATCAGCTGGGAGTTCTGTAACATTTACTGCGTCTTTTTACTAGTGTGTGTTTGGGGATTTGTAAGCAGGGAAAGCATCTTGGTAAAAGAAAAGGGTGATGTATGCATCTGACCCTTCACTGACTCTGCCTTATTTATGTAACTTGCTTTGTCTTGAAGGGAGTGAAACTTGATCCAAGGTGTCCCAGCCTGCGGTGACCTCTGACTTCCATCAGAGGATGGGGCAGTTGTTCTATCCTCACCTCTACAAGTGCTTTCACTGAGCGTCCCCTCCCCCTCCATTTCACTTTTTCTGTCCACTTATTTACATTAAATTTGGTCGTGGCGAAAGCTATGTTCCCCATTTACCTCAGTTAGTGCAAGGAGCGCCTATTGAAAGACCTAATGCTGTGCTCAGTTTTAAATGATTTTGCCCCCCAAGAGTTACAGAATAATCAGAATAGACAATAATCAGGAACCTTAGCCAACTGGCTCAGAATTGGCTGAACCTTAGCCAATCATGAGCCCCTGTATACGAGAAAGGGGAAATATATTTTAGGAGTGAATTGCTGCTGTGGGTTAGGTCTTGTTTCCATTTACATTATAGGCAGAGAGGTCTTGCTCACCAGGTACACAGGCTGACCTGCTGCATGCTCACACCCCACACAGATGGGGCCTAAAGCTGGGCACAGGGTGACAACCAGGTCCCTTTTGTGGGGAAACCACATAATCCATAGTCCCTCATTGATCCTTTGGAATGAGGGGACGATACGGATCTGTAGGTGCCTGACCCATCTCAGGAACTGCAGGAGGGGATACAGGGGGCTTGCTCACAGCAAATGCCACCCGTTTCCTACTTGTTGGGCATGTCAGACTGGCTGGAGCTCTGTCCCGATAGCCTGTGACATCTGAGACCTGCGGTCTAGTTCCACAGTGTGCTAAAGACTCAGGGTGAAGACCACGGCCAGAGGGTCTGGAGCAGCCGGCCTGCTGCTCTTTGTCCGTCTGTGCGCGGGGACTCCACATGGTTCCTGCTCCTCCTTGACCACCGCTGCCTTGCACACCTGCTTCTGGACCCTCCTCCCCTCCTCCTCCCCTCCTAGGCCTGCGGTGCAGGATCAGTACAATAATGTGTGTGACCGCCTCAAGTTCTGTATGTGTGGAAAAGCTTTCTAGCGTCTTTTGTGCATCCCTCCTACACTCCTGCCACAGAGTGGCTGCCTCTCCTCCACGCCCCACCCTGGGTGACAGGGCAGCTCTATCCAGAGCATGTGCCTCAGGTGCTGCCTACTGCCAGCTGCTGGAGCCACCCCCACAAAGGTCAGAGGGCCCTTGGCTGTGATCTTGCTTCTACAAGACAGCAGATGAGGTTAGAAAAGTGGCAAGCTGCTGGGACCATCGCACTAAGGTGAGTCCTCCACTTCTCCCCGGCAGTCTCTGCTTCCCACATTTTCTCCTCCTCCTGGAGCACCACGGGCTCTGACCTTGAGCACCCATCATGCCCTCCTTCTTGGAGTCTGATATCTTTCTGAACCCCAGCCCCTCTGTGGCCTGTGCATGTGATCCCTCCCCAAGTCCTACTGATGAAGGTTCATTGTACTTCTGAAAACAGATAACGATAAACAGAGTTAAGGAAGTATTTTTGCTTAAAAATAATTTTTTAAAAAAACACTACAGAGGGATTCGAATACAAATTTGTTTTCTAAAACATTAGAACATTTTTCTTCATTATTCCTGGTCTGTGTCATATTTTAAGAAAATTTAGGCCAGCATAAGCATATTTTTTAACTGAGCTCAGATATCAATATAAAAGCTAAATATAGTCAGATTAGGCAAGTTCAACAAGCAGCTGTGAAAGATCTCAGTTCCCGCTCATTCACACCTGAAAATTCCAATGACTTCAGTATCAGCTATCTCTTAGCTGAGAAATACAAAATCAAAGATTTTTTTCCATTGTTAAATATATAACACACCTAACTGATTTCACTAGAATCCTGGGGCTGCTATTGATGAAATGTGCTTATGCTGCAAAGGCTTACAACGTGGTGGTTTCTAATTTTTTGAGGATCATCCCCAGACTCAAATTACACCTTACATTTGCCGTAAGGATACACATGCAATCGTTTTGTTTAATTATGGGTGACTGTCTAAAACTACCTTTCCCTTGAGTCACTGAAAGTTTTATTGGAGTTCTTTAATCTGATTATAAAAATTAATGGGCTTGTAATTAGATATGAGAACCAAATCCAAAGTTTGCCAAATTAACAGTCATTCTACTTATAAAGTTATGCATCTCAGCAGAGGAGGCCATAAAATAGATGGCACAAGGTCAAAACCTTAGGCCGGCTAATGTCCACATCAAGAAAGATAATCTGCAAATTAATTCAGAGTTCCTTGTTACTTCCATTGAAAAGGTAATATGTTATTAAAATCAATACTATCAACATTATCAATGAATGTTGCTGTTTAACTTTCCATATATCTTCCATTTTCTTAATAAGATCTAGGCTTAGTCAATGCATTTACTATTCAGAAACCACTAATCAAGTGATAGAATTCTGATTTATGAATATCCGTACAATCCAGCTGCTTCTGACTTAAAGATAACATGACGGGGCATCTTTGAGGCATCTCATCCTTTGAAGTAGACCAGGTCTCTCTGAAACTCTTCTTGCCTGTGAACAAAGCATCTCACATTATCCCTATTTCCTAACTTGAGCACAGTTTCTCCTGTGGTAGAGCTCGTGATTGATTGGTACAGTAGCAGAGCTCGCATGTGTGGATTCCAGGTAGATCTTTTCTCTGACAGAGTTTTAGCGCTGTTTGCCTTGGAAGCTTCGCAGATAAATGCAGAGGATTGTGTTGTTGGGAGCTTTACCAACCTCAGAACAGCATGGTTCACTTGACCTGTGTGTAGGGTGAGAATTTCTCTATATGAGCTGTTGGTGATTAATCTATTTGCCCTCATTCTTCGGTTGCTTGGTGTGTAAATTGGAGTGTTTTGCTTTTCTGTTGGCAGAATCAAATAGACACAGAGCTCTCTCGTGGTATACCTACACTCCAACATGATGGAAAATGACCTTCAGAATTAAACCATCATGCTTTCTTGTCAAAGGCAGAGGGAGAAACTGGGGACAGGTAGACTGGGGCCTCAGGTGGCAGCGAGCCTGGGTGGAGGGGAGTGGCATGTTAGCTCAAGATAGCTATGCCTATTTGGTCATGTTTAAATGCACATCTCAGTGGATTCAAGCTCAGAATGTCAGACATTGTGTTTGCTTCTCAGTTACAGCCAGCTCAGGATGGCCATGATCACTGAGTGCATTTCCTTTTTTTTTTTCTGGACCTAAGCCACTTGTCTTTCACATTTGTGGACTGTGCCCCAAATTCATTTGAAGTATATACAGTATTTAGACCCATTTTTTCCTCTGTTAATCAATTGGAGATAAACTCAAAAAATAGTTTCTATAATGTAATTTGGTTATATTGATGTATATAACTAATGCCACAATATGTGAACACATGACTTAGAATAAAAGAAAGTTTGTCTTATGAGTGTTTAAGTATGCTGAAGAAATAGTTTTGGTCATTCACCTGTCTCTGGACCCTCTGGGTAATATGGTCATCTCTCAGCACTGTACCTCTATTCTGTTATTTAAACAGTGGATATTTGGATTAGAAGTGATGCTTTCTTCTTCAGTGAGTGGCTCACAATCACAGTGGGCTCTTTCACATTTGTCATCTGTGAAAAGTTGAACATGATTTAAAAGCCTTTCAGATATTTTTGGAAGCTCTCTAATGTTTCTTTTTAAGAGGAGCAGTGCTCTGGGGCGGGAGTCTTGAAATTCAGTGTTGTCTCCCTAGCACCCCAGCACAGTGATCAGCAGAAGTACTCAGTGACTCTGCAAGACAGAATTAGGCTTCTACCTCTTTGGTTTCTTGGTGTGATGGAAGCTATGGATCCTAATGCTGGATAGTTATGTAAATCTCTTGACTGGTGAAGATTCATGTACTTTTTCAATATACAGAAGAGTTTTTCGTGGGTTTTTTGGTGCTCAGAACAATAAATTTAAACATTTACAACTGTATACTGCAGAAAGTCCATTTCATTGTATGTTAATTTGAAACTAAAAATTTAAAACACATCTCCTCTTATAAAAGTGTTACTGTCAGCACTCTGAAAAGATGAACTTCTCTCTGAAGAACATCTCAGATCTCTTCATAGAGGTGACTTTTTATTTGTTTCTAATTTATAAGTGTATCTCTCCTTGGGTTTTGAATAATTTATTTAAACAAACTTTTATTTATGCTGAGATAAGGATCTGCCTGTGGTATAAAATATTGTTTATGAATAATGAGAGAATGTGTCTTTTCTCCCAAGGAGCTTCTCACAGTAGCTATCAAATGATATGTCAGGATCTCCTGAGAAGCACACATTAACAGTAACATTAGTGAACTTTACTCATTGATGGCCGCACGCAGACAGATCTGACTCACCTCGTGGTCCTTCCTCAGGACCCCGAGTAGGTGACTGCATCCTTCTTTGACAGGCGAGACATTAAAGACTTATGGCCACCTAGTGCGTTCTGACAGAGACGGACTGGAACCCTGTCTCGAGTCCCACGCCTTTCCCCACCATGAACCAGCCCTTACCTGATCTGACGCACAAAGGTGTTATGGCCATTGTGCCCGTCTGTGTGCACCCACGTAGGCACATATGCGTGCGCCCTTATGCATGCGCAGACATGCATGGACAGGCACGTACTTCCAGGCCCGCGCACGCACGATGCTCCCCTGAGCAGGTTCGTGCATGCGCAAGGTACGCATGGATACGCCCGCGCAGGCCCTCACCCTTTGGAAGGAGAAAAGACAGCGGAGGCCAGGGCTTCCCAGTGTTCTTCAGTAAGTTTGTTGGCATCCGTCCCCTGGATCAGCCGGCCGAGGCTGAGGCCTACCGCCTCTGCATGGAGAAGCTCCTGAGAGGCCATCTGATGCTGCAGACAGCCCTGCCTCTGGATGCACTTCTGTCCCTGACACAGCGGTGCCCTAATGTGGACAGAGCTGGTGGCCCAGTGCCTTGGGCTCTGTCCCCTTCTTCCTACTGTCACCACCCTGTACTCCTGGCCAGCCCCTGTGCTTTGTTGTCTATTTGCTGCATCTTGTGCTGTCAAGAAGTAAGCCATGGGATGGATGTTACCAAGAGGGGACTGCGAGCAGTCTTCTTTTCCGATTCGGACAGACTCCTCAGCTAGAGCTGAGGCAACTAGGCAGAGAAATCCCATCTGCTGACAACAAGTGGGTTCTTGCCTTGCCTAACGCAAGGGTTTGTTAACTCTTTAGTCTTTGGCAAAAGTACAACTGGGCAGTATCCACAGTATTACCCATCGTTAAAATAATGTTCCCTGACACAGGAGGCTGGTTCTTGCACCAGGTAACTATGGCTGGAAGTGCTTACAGGGGCTGTAGGGCAGAGCAAAGTTCTCTAATCACCAGCATGAAACCATGGCCTGGTGAATTCTGGGCTCTGCCTGTGCTCACAACCACTGAGGGTGTCAGCATAGAGCGCGTATTACCTCTTGCGGCTCGTGCCAGTACTTCTGGGAGGATCCTCACCAGCTCTCTGTCCAGGATGTCTGTGACTCCCCAGGCTCAGGGCTGTCCTTCCTTTAAACATCCCATCCACGGTGGACCCCAGCACCTGTGCAGCAGTGATCAGTTATCATGTCACTGTCCTTAATACACGCAAGGTCCGGGGTTGTCTTTTTGACTGTTCTCTGGTTTTGCTTATTCTATGACACCTTTTGAAGGGATTCATTGTTTTTGACAACATGATCTGTGAAAGGTCATCAGAGTGCAGTGGTGGTTCAGTTGACTGTTGTGAAACAAAATGATGCCCAGTAAAAATTTTCTACCATAGTTGAATAATTTTAACTTTTACATAATAGAAGGAATAGTGCTCATTATAAAAATTCTACACAGCAGAAGACCACAAAGAGTAAAGAAAATTAACCCTACATCCCACTGACATCCTTCTTGGCTGGTGGTGGTGAACCTATGGCACATGTGCCTCAGAGGGCTGTTTGTATAATTGAAAGCTCTAAAAGGTTCGCCATCACTGTGGGCCCTTCCAGATATCTCCTTATACATATGTACACGTGCTAGGCAGTGATTTCAAATGGGCACTCTTCTGGATTTTTAATTAATTGTGAGTTAAAATTGGTACTCAGGTGGAACTTACTGAAATATGGCAAATTTTTTACTGAGTCACTAATAGAATGTTTTGTTTACAGCAAAAAAAGACAAAAATGTGGAAGTCATAATTGTCATGATTATGCATGATTTTCATTTTCTTTTTAAGAAGCTATGCAGTTCCTTAAAACTCAGAAAATGAAGTGATTTTAAAATTGGCTAGAAATGGTGCATTTGCTTGTTTATAGATTTTTTTTCTCAATTTTAATTTCTGCACCTCTTCTGGAAAATTGCTGCTATCATTGTTATGTTAGGAGCTGCACTGTGAAGGCCAGGACTGAAAAGCACTCCTCACTTTTATGTTTTTCATTAAATAATAACAGATACACACACTATAGCAGCAGCTAAGGTTGCCTGGCAAAATATACCAGAAAGTTTAAGTAAATAGCCATGTAATTTATGCTTTAAAAAAGGTATTTTAAGGCTACCTGGAGGCCTGAAATTGCTGGCTTACTCTGTATACACCTGGTCTATGCAAGAAAGAAAAGCTAGAGCCATTTTTATGCCCCAAAGTAATTAAATGAAAACTAATGATGTTTACACTGTTGAAGGTTTGACATGCTGGAAACTGGGAGGTAGGTTGGGCGCAAGTGGGCAGGTGGTCTGTTTTTTTCCTGAGCGAAAACAATAGCTAGCCCTAAAAGTTCAGTCTGAACAGAGGGCTGGTGAAACAGAAACCAGGAGGTTGAAGGTTTAATTTCAGGTCTGGTCCAATCAGTTCCTCAGACTGAGTAATTAAAACATTAAGACCATCTGTGAGTTCTCAGAAGCCAACTGAATCTTGAAAAACAAGCAAGTTTTTTTCCTAATAATAGATGGTATTTGGTCACTGTGGTGAACTGTTACGAGATAAATGTGTGCACACACATGTATGTGAACCCACATGCATGTACTTTTAAAAATTAAACATATTAGTGGGCTACCATGTGATTTGATACATGTATACATTGCATAATTTTAAAATCAGTTAAACACATCTGTCTCCTCATTTACCACTTTATGGCGAAAATATTCAGAATCCTTTCTTTTATACTTTTGAAATACATAGTACATTATCATGTATTGTCACTCTGCTGCCAGTAATGCACCAGAACCTATTCCTATGACTTAGTATCCATTGAGCAGCCTTTCTCCACCCCTTCCTAGCACTACCCCAATCTTCCCCAGCCTCTGGTAACCATCACTCTAGCCCGAACTACTTTTGAGATAAACTCTTTTAGATTATGTGGCACATATGAGTGACAGTCATGCAGTCCTTGTCTTTCCATGTCTGGCTTACTTCACCTAACATAATGATTTCCACTTTCGTCCATGTTGTTGAAAATGACAGAATTTTGCTCTTTTTTATGGCTGAATAGTATTCTTTTTTTCCGGTACCAGGAATCGAAGCCTGAATAGTATTCTGCAGCTCATAGCTCCCATATTTTCAATTGGATCAGTTGGTGGCCGCTTAGTTTCCTTTTCAGTGCTGTTGAGAATATATACACACTTTAGGAACACCTTGAAACACAGTGTTTCAAGGTATTGCATGCTTGAAATTAACTTCGTTTCAGTCTGAATATTTGCACATCTACTGATCGGATGTAAAAGAGATAACGAACTATGCCCACTTGCCTCCAGACACATCCAACAATTCCACAGAGGGCACCAACAAAATTCATGTGTCACAATAACATGAATTACAGAAGATTTACCTTTGAGAGGCACCTGAAAGGATGTCTCCCAGCTACAGGTGTTAGGTGTGGGCTTCTCTTAACTGCCTTAGTGATCAGAATGGAAAGAATGCAAAAATATCTGTGACCCAAAAGTACTGCACAGGTCAAATGTGATTTTAAAAATGCTGCTATCATGAAAATACTATTTCTGAAAATAGTAGATTTTCTGAATTTCTCTGAGGAACCTGTTTATCTCAAGCCTTGGTCAATTTAATGAGAGGTAGGGCCATCCTGTGTTGTATCAAAAATTGCCACCAACACAAGAACCAGAGAATGGTAGTGGGAAATTCCAAAATATTAAGAACAAAGGTGATTAGAAAAAATAAAGTGACTTTCACATGATGGTGCCCTTTAATTAGATTTGATAGGCCTTAAAGCAGCACAACTTAATGCACTCTATTTAAAGGTATTATGTCACAAAGCGGAGATGTAGTCATTGTGTGCTTGTAACCCTGCAGAGCATGGAAACACTTTGAACTCCATCTGGGTCACTTATTTCTAGAAAGCTGTAGACAAGGGGGCTCCCAGGCCAGCTACAAAACTGATTAAGGGGATAGGTAGAGTCATTATGAGAACAAATTAAATGGCATAAGTATGAATAATTGGGCTAAAAGAGGGTGAGGTAAGTTTAATGTAAATCAGTTCTATTACAGCTAATAGTTCTTGGACGCACATTTCATGCACGAGGCTTATGTGTGTTCAGCTTGCACATTTCACTTCCACAGTGAAGATGACTTACTGCCGTCAGCCACATTTAACATACCAGGGAGCTGAGGCATAGAGCAGTGGGTAGTGAGCTTGCCCAAGCTGTCATAGCTAGTGAGTGGCCAGGTTCTCTGGTTTGGAGGTATGGTGAGCCCGTCCTGTTCTGTTGGATGATGTCACATACCTCCGCCCAAGATTTGGTTTGGCACATAGGTGCCCATTCACTTGACTAAGTCCATTTAAATGTCCCCTGTTATTTGTCACTTCTCATTTTTCACGTCACATGATGCTTCTGTCCCTTCTTCATGTACCATTCTTGGAGTCTTAGTCATGTAAATATATCTTGTCTCCTGAGCTGGAGCTGCTTTCTTGAGGATGGTCTCCTGTCCAAGTTGGTCAATACAACAAGCCATGTAAATGCTTGTTTTTATTTTTATTATGCTTGTCTGTCTTAAAGGACTTTACTCTGACAAGCACCTCACAGGGTGCTGCATGCTCTTAGTTAATACTCACTTCCTTACCGTTGTATGCGTGCATGCCTGTGTGTTCATAGCTGTTATTCTGTGAATGTGCATGTTACACATTCTAATCACAGAAACACCAGTTGTAAGTGCCATTTCCTGCTTGATCAACAAAGAAAAGAGTAGACACATTGCTCAACATGGTGAAGAACACCCACTGTCAACACCAAGGACCTGTTTCTCATCCAGACCTGAAGATGGGTGCACAAAAAATTTAAGTTTATTTTAGGATTGGGTAAGATAAAAATTTAAAGAAGAAAGCATAAACATTGGGTTAATTATATTCAACTTTTTTGCAACTTATTCTACTTGATTAATTATGGATTTTGCTTCTCCTTTTTGAGGGAATGTATTTCTTTTTATTTTATGAAAAAATAAAACATTTTCATAACCAAATAAGAGAATAACAATAGTTACTACACCACGTATCACTATCTTCAAACTACTCAGTACAAGACAGAAACAAAAAGATTCTTAACAAAAAAAGAAACAGATAATAACACAAGCTTTCTTTTTAATCCACTAAGATAAACCACTAATATAATGTTTTTCCTTAAGAGACATTGTTTGGCATATTTATTTATGAAATAAAGCAATTCATTTCTTTTGTTAACTTCACATGGAGACGGTGCTTTGGTACATCTTGAGGTATTTATAGACAATTTAGGATGGCACAAAATTGGGACAGGATTCTGTTAGACCAAATGTAATAAATCCGTTTGATAAAAAAGCTATATATAATGAAATTTTAATTAATAGGTAGGTTCATCAAATTTTACTTTGTCTAATATATATAATTATATCTTTTGTAGAAAGTAAGGTTACAATGATAGTCCACTAGTAAGTTTCCTTAATAAATATTTAATAAGCTATACATCTAATAAGTTGAATATTCTTGAGCATTTAATTAAGTGATTAATTTTTTGTGGCCCTAGGGATGCTCAGGGCCTTGTGTGTGCTAGGCAAGAGTTGTACCACTTGGTTATGTCTCAGGCAGTTCTTAAGTATTTAGATTAAAAAAATGGTATTTCCTCTCCCCCATCCCCCATGAACCTGTTGATCTCCTACATCATCTGCAGTCCACACTCCCATCTCTCCATCATCCACCTAACAGTGCCTTGAGAATGGAGAAAAGTCTTTATTTTTAAAAATGATAAAAACTTTAAAAAATATTTAGCATATAACATGATATTCATAGTGATTTCTTGAATTATTTTAGGAAATTGAGGTCCTAGTTGATTTCCAGAGAGCAGACTTGAAGTTTAAATTCTCTAATTTGTTTACTTTAGACAGATCATCTCCAGCCCAGCATCTGTTTTTGTGTTTTCAGGGAGATCTTGGTTTCCCATCAGGGGGACCCAGCACAGGGACGTGCATGACCCGTGTGGCCCACACAGGCAGTGGCACCCGCTGTGTCCGGCACTTCCTCCGGCAGGGGTGCCACCTCCCTGCCTGGACAGCAGCTTCCTTGTCTGGCTCTTCGTCTCTTTTCCAGGGACAAACTCCATCTGCCAGATGGTGTTACTATAGTGCTAGAAGAATGCCAAAACTCAGATTTTGCTTAGTATGTCTATTTTGGACAAGCAGCTTTCTTCCATGCGGCTCCAAGCAGTAACTGGAAATTGCTTTCAGTGTGCAGAGGGGAGAGGCTTCTGGGGGTACAGTGTTATTTATGAAGATTGGGTCGGGGAGCTCCCTGCCATGTTCCAGTGGAAGAAAGACAAAATTTTAATGTCGAAAGCACTCATATTTTAAGTGTTTTGTTCCACCTTGCTCCCTCCGCAGTCCTTTCAGAGATAGCTGTGGCAGGAAATCTATTTTCAGAGCCCTCTCTGAGCCCAGGCCGAGGTCACAGGGAGAGGAGGACCCTGAGTTTTGTGATGCTCGTAAAAGTACAGAGCATTGAAACCCAGGGAAGTATCAGCCACTTGCATCTCTGAAGAATAGCCAAGTGAATTTTCTCAGATAAGGAATGGCCCAAACTAGTCTTCCAGCTTCACTTTGAGCTCTTCTAAGGATGGGCCATGATAATTGTGACAAAAATTCAGGCTCAAGAGAAGAGAGGAGGGTGTGGAGAAAATCCAGTTAACTGGAGTGAAAATCATACAGAATAAACTCTCCATCTCTAAAAGAAATAGGTTTTAAATTGAATGAGTCTTTAGAGCAGAATTGATCAAATATGTCCTTATTGTATGAGAAGATGCACTTTTCAAATAATATTTTTCAGGAGGCATCATCTGTTTGAGGATGTTTCATCTTATTAAGAAAACGGTTAGAAGTTTGAAGACTTTTTCATCTTTGTTATTAACTTGGAGGGGAAAAATCTTCCTGTTCCAGTATTCATTAAATGAATTTTTTTGTGTATACAAATATTAAAAGTAGTCTTGAAAGTACTATAGGTAAGCAAAGAAAAAATGCACTGTTTGTTTCCTCATAGAATTGACATTTTTATTTAGAGAAAAATCCATGAATTTACAGTCTCCCCCTTTCTAGGTTTTTCAACATTTCTTGCAAATTGTATGTAAATGAATGCAAATAAGCAATACTCACTAGCAAGCTGCTTAGAAGTGTAAAATGCATAAAATTAAGATGCTGAGAGAGAAATGTGCATCTAATTAAAGTAGCGTGTAAAGAAATGTTTAAATTCAAATTAGATACTTCAGTGGAAAGAATTACTTGTTTAATTCAGAAGGTGTTTTGTATAATTCAGGGAAGACTTGTCCTTAGCAATGTTCTCATTTCCTTCAAAAATCCATTTTAGGGGCTTTGTGCTGGTTCAGTTAAACTTTAAAATTGAGTTGAACCTTAGAATTAGAACGCCATAAAAATAGTCTCTTTTTAATGCCTTTACCTCCACAGTAGGTTAGGGAGGCTGACGAGATCATTTGCGAGTGAGGGTAGGTATGTGGGTGGAGGGATCCATTTCTACCCCCTGTTCACAGTCATTTCATGTGTTTTTGGAAGGCCTGGAGGTGCTGTGACAGCCACCTGGTTTCCCTAAGAACCAAAGAAGATTTTGTGGGTGAGACAGGAAGGGCGCCAGCCTGGGAGACCCACAGTCCCCACCTCCCTGCTACATCCAGGAGGACACTGTCTTCACACAGCTGGGCCATTCACTCATTCACTTCCAGGTCTGCCACGGAGAGACCTCCGTTAGGAGCCTGTAGTTCAAATATACGGAAAGATTTTCTGCAAAGCAGAAAGCAACCAGCAAAATATTGGGAAAAAAAAGGTTGAACTGCGTTGAGTAGATACAAGCTGGGATAGGTGTTGGCTCTACCCTGGACATAGCAACCTGAAGGACAGACAGAGAAACTAGCAGGAAAAGGGTTTACAGTAGTTTTCAAGATGCTTGATGGAGTGGATGGGTTTTTAAAAAAATTATTATACATAGTAATGGGATTCATTGTAATATTTCCGTGTGTGTAGTGTGCACTTATCAAATCCAACCATCCTTTTCCTACTCCTCCCCATATAATTCCCAGTCTCTGATCTTCACTATTCTACTTTTAAGTTCAACCGTATATAACTTCCACATATGAGAGTGAATATGTAGTATTTGCCTTCTATGTCTGACTTTTTTCACTTAACATCCTGTCCTCCAATTCCCTCCATTTTGCTGCAGCATGGTTTTGTTATTCTTTATGGCTGAATTTGTTTATCTGTCTACATCACATTTTCTTTATGCATTCTGCTGTTGATGGGGACCTGCACTGAGTTGGAAGTATTTCAGTAGGTCCAGCTTCACCTAGTGAGAGAGTTCTTGCTTTCCACCAGTTTGTATATTCCTGTGACTTCAGCAGAGCTCATGTTTTAGGGCATAGTGTCTATCCCCTGACTTCAGAGATTAAAAATAGTTTGGACCATGTGCAAAATATACAACTCACTCTTAGACCTGAGTTTCCTCACCTGTCTGTGCCTGGTGGGGAATTGGGAAGTGATACTAACTAGGTTACTCTGCATCGTGGAGGGTTTGGTCTACTGTCTTCAGCAGGGTCAGAAAGCTCTCTGAACCGTGCTGGCCTTTTGTCCTCCCCTCCCTCTGATCCCGGTCCCCATCCTCTCCTCTGTTCCTGAGGCTGAAGCATGTGCCAAGTTGTGCAGTATCATGCATTCAATTCAGAAAGATCTTGTTGGGTCTCAGGGAGCAGCTCAGTGGTAGAGCAAATGCCTAGCATGCACGAGGCCCTGGGTTTGATCTTCAGCACCATACACACACAAACAAATCTTCTGACAATTGATGCCTGTTTTCAAATCTCCAATAAGTCCACTGAGTTTTGATTGGAAGGCTCACAGCCACATATTTCTTATCTGGAACTTGGGCATTTTCCTCTCTTGATTTCCTGGTACTTTCTATGTCTTCCTGTCCACCGAAGATGGATTGGCTCAGGGATTGCTGTATTTGCAGCACAGCCTACATCTCACCGGCCACTTGGCATCTTTTCCTTGGAGCTCCTGTAGTCAACATTATCCCAAATTGTCCTCAGTAACTTTCCTTCAGACTGTCTCCTCTTCTCCTTCCAAATTGCCAATCCCATAGTGTGGACCCATTTTTATCTCTCACCTAAATGTATTGTGATAGCTTTTCTTAAAATACTGATCACTGAGAAAGGCTTTTGGAAGCCCATTATTAATTCATGTTTTAGATGGTCTGAGCCCAGTCATCTCGCTCTGCATCATCTTCCCCTGTGCATTCTGTGCTCCAGCCTAAACTATGGGACCTGCGAGATGAAGAATCCTTGCCATTTCTACTTTTAAGCATATTGTACCACTTACCAGTATCCTCCCTTTTTGCCTAGAAGAGTCCTGCTTATCTCACTCCTGGGAGTGTTTCCTTCTCTCATCCACCTGGGCTGAATGTGTTACACACTCTTCTGTTGCATTCCAGACCTCAGTTAGAGCATTCATTATGTTGTACCCCAAAGTGTTGTTTCCGGGTCTCCCGTGAGGCCCTGAGCTCCTGAGGGCAGAGATGCTGTTGGGTGAGAAGGGGCTGGAGCCATGCTTCTCATAACAGTCTGGTCTGAAGATCTCTTTACACTCTTAAAAATTACTGAAGATCTGAAAGAGCTGCTTATTATTTGAGTAAATACCTATGGCTGTTTACCATATTTGAAATTATATTAAGAAATTTAAAAATTATTATTTTTTTTCTTAAATTCTTTTATTGGTACATTGTAGGTATACAACACAATTACATTTCTCATTAGGAATTTGCACCTTTACATAATGCATCTTGGTTCTTATTTTTTCCCCATTCCTAGCCCTCCCTTCACCCCCTCCACCCTTCCCTATTGACAAAGACTTTATTTCCATTTTTTCCATTTCTCAGCATTTTTCCTTTCCCTTCTTTCCTTTCCCCTGCCCCTCCCACTACCCCTACCCCTTTGGACCTTTTCTTCCTATTTTGCATTATCGATTATTCATTCTAATCACTGGTACATTTTAGGTATACAATATAATGACATTCATCATTGGAAATTTGCACCTTTACATAGTCTCTCTTGGTTCTTATTTTTCACCCTTGCCCAGCCCTCCCTTCAAATTATTTCTTCAAAATCAGCAATGCTAAACTCATATGGTACTATCAATGGTATTTTTATACAAATAAACTTTTCTGAATAAAAGTTATTGTGAGAAGATTATTGTTTTAATTTTTATAAATCTCCTTGATGTCTTTTAAGATAGCCACATTCTCATATCCACTTCTGAATTCAATCTGGTTCTCTGTGTTGTTTGCTTTAAAGAGTATGAACACAATGTCCCCTAATTGTGGAATTGTTTTTACACCAGAACTTGACAAATGGCAGTTTTTGACATGCTATGTAAGGTGAATCTTGAAACTTTAGTGATGAACTTTTTATACTTTCATTAGTCAGCTCTTTGTCGCTATAACAAAATGTCTGAGGTGATTAACTTATGAAGAAAAAAGATGATTTTGCTTCACAGTTTCTGAGGTTCCAGGTGAGGATCAATTGACCTTGTTGCTTTGGGGCAATGGTGAGGTGGCACATCATAGTGGGAGTGCGTAGCAGAGTGATACTGCTTGCATCGTGAGCTACAGATCAAAAGGAAAAAGAGTAAGGGTCTGGAGTCCCACAGTCCCATTTGGGGGCACACAATCTGGTGGCCTAAGGACCTCCCATTGGGCCTCCTAAAGGTTCTACCAGCTCCAGTAGTGCCACCCTGTGGGCCAGGCCTTGCGGGCCACTTATCCAAGCTATAGCAGTGCTGATTGTTCAACCATTGACTGATCCCTCTTCACCTTGAGCAGCTGTTTTGCCCTTGCATGGTGTAATTATACCACACATTGGTCACTTGGAGAAATGGGCCCACTGAGTCATATAGGTCTTCCAAACGCTGAGATTCTGTTATGACATAAGATCAAATAACAGGGACCTTTGACCAGTTAGGAAGCTATGAAATTCATGATGGTAGATAACAGTGTTTTCATTTTCACTCAAAAGCAAAAATATTGTCATTGCCAACAAATACTGTGGGTACTTTTCCTCAAAGGGATAGGCTCACTCTGTCCATGTTCAAGAAAATGCCTTTGAATACCTGCATCTGAGTAACAGGCTTTTTTTTTTTTTTTAATTTATTTGGTACCGGGGATCAAACTCGGGACCTTGCGCTTTCGAGGCAGGCGGCGGAACCACTGAGCTAAATCCCGGCCCAAGAGTAACGGGCTTTTACCAGCTGGTCTTCTTCAGGAAGAGTCGTGTCCTGAGATGGAGCGGCCAGTCGGACTCTTGGGGCCCAGGGCAGAAACAGGGTCTTGCCTTCTGAGAACAGACATGAGAAGGTGTTTTCTCAGGGTTGAGAGTTATGAATATTAATACTGACTGCTTCGTCCAGAGCACACCTGTGTGCAGCTGCTTTATCTTCCTCCAGGGGCACGGAGGAGATGAACGCAGTATTGTCCAGGGCCACGCCAGAGCCGGCTGCCCTGCCCCACTGCTTTGCACCATCAAGATTAATATGAATTCAAGGGAAGAACACCAATGGTACCAAGAACTGTTGTAAACACACTGGACCTCACAGGCCCTCAGAATGGATTGTGGCTGCCCTCAGGCCTCCATGGACTACACCTTGAGCACCCTGGGATGCACTGGTAGCGATGCAGAAGCCCTCACCCCAGGTTGCAGAGCTTGTGTCAGGAAGGGTGTGCGGGGCAGGGGTGGCATGGTCAGGTTGCTGTGAGTGTCCACCGAGGCAGGAGAGTGGAGTGTCTCATGGGGAGTTGGGGAATTTGAAGTGGACGTCATCACCCCCCAAAATCACAACTTTTTGTTACCAAATGAATGCATAAGACTGAGTCCGAAATTCTTAAACACTTTTGGGATAGTGTTTTTATTCGACATCACTTTCAGTTTCATGAGTATTTTCTGGGTGTTCTTATCTGTATTCAGTGAGTGGATCTTGGGCACATTGAAAGGGCCAGGGATTTAGCTCAGTGGTGCTGCTGCCTGTCTCACAAGGTACTGAGTTCGATCCCTGGTACTAAAAAAAAAAAAAAAACCCAAAAAACAATGCACATGAAACTTGTATGTGCCTGCGTGCCTTTCAGGTTATTAGTTCCCGGCCCATGTGTTTATGATCAGCAGTGTATCTCTTGGATCCTATGCATTATCTTGTATCATATATGGAAAACATTTGTTTACCACGAAGACCTCCCAGTCTGTGGAAGCATGGGAGACTCATTACCCATTAAAAGGTCTAGGTCAATATGATATTCTGAAGTCATCACAAATCATGGCAGGGCTCGCCTCAGACTCCAATCTCGAGCTTTTCCTCTATGTTGCTCTCTTTCAAAACACTAAGCAAAAAACAGTGAATCTTCAAACTGATTCCATTGTGATTGATTTGAGTCAATTTTTAAGGTAATTGATGATATTGCCTTAGTTGAGTCTGTTAGTGCAAATAATTATTAATCAATAAGCTCTCAGCTCTTACTTCTGAAGATAATTCTAACACATGATTTATTCTGAACATTTCAATTGAGCTACCAAAATCAATTGCCGAGTGGTCTAAAGCACTTAAATTATCTGCTGTTCCTTTCTCAGCCATATCTACCCTGGCGACTTGCTGTCCCATTCTGGCCAGGGTGACAGGAAGCGTTTCATTGCCATAGTAGAAAATGTGTTGTGCACCTTTGATTGACTAGGTTGGAGTAAAGGGATTTAGCTAAATGCCTCAAAAACAAAGCATCCTGGCTTTCCTTTGGACAGTATAACTACCATTGTTGTGGAAAAAGACCGTTACTATTTTCCACTCAGCTGGAAAACACTTTGCTAATGAACATAGTGAATGTCACAGAGGTAGATTTATCCTTCAATCACGGAGAGACCAGGATCAGGGAAAGGGGACTCAGGTGTGAAGCATTTTGGGGCCCAGTAAACTTAATGCTCCCCAAATGGTTGCTGCCCCTGAAGATGTTGTGACGTCCTTGCACAGACTTCCTGGAATGGGATTTGTTATTTTGCCCTTTTAGGCAATATCTTGATGAATATTGTGCCTTGGTTTGCTTCTTCCCTTTGTGTGAAGAGAAGCAGAAGAAAATAATCTCCACTAGGAATGTGGCCATCTTTGTTCCAAAGCGCAACTTCCGAGCATCTACTTTTGTTGTATGTGTGGAGGGTACAGGAATGTGTGGGCCTTAGCTTGAGACTTCAGACGTGATTGTAACAGATGGAAATGTTAAATGACAGTGCCCTGGATCATCGTTGGAGAAGACCCTCCAACTAGCACTGATGTGCTCTGTTACCTTTCTTGCCTGGTGTTCCCTTGCTGATACTGAAGTGTAGTAACCTTCAAGGCCCATTGTTACGTGTCTCTGCTCCCCACTGCTATGCACAGCCTGAAAACCTAAAACTTCACAGAGCAATAAACTGAAAGTCCAGCTCATTGTTGACAGCTGGCACAGTGTTATGTCTCCAGAAGGTCATGTTCTTCAGCACTGAATATATTCATAACTACCAGGGAAACAGTGGGAGAGAGGAGAGGTTGCTTATGACCTGGGATTTTGCAGAGCCTAATTCAGTTGACCTTTTTTGGAATGTCTGGCTTGGAACTAGGACCTACAGGGAGCACCAAGGAAACAGGAACCTCTGGTTCTGTATATAGGAAGTCCCACTTTGTCAGGAAGGGCTGGTGTGGAGAAGCAAGGCTTCAGCCACTAAGGACACAGGAGCAAGGATGGAATGCTGATGGCCAGGCCTTGGCATCCAGGGACAAGGAAGGAGCAGCAGAAATGTCCCAGGACTGGCTCTGAGGTTGCCACTGCTTATGTCCTCCCCCTCCTCTTCCTCCTCCTCTTCCTCCTCCTCCTCCCCCTCCTCCTCCTCCTTCTCCTCCTCACCTGCTCCCTGTCCTCTGGGAACAGTTGCTCATTCTGGGCTCATCAGAGGGAGCTAACAAGCAACAGGACATTAACTCGGGGACTGCCCACCGCTCAAGAGTGGCTCTTGCAGGTGGAGGAGGTAAAGTGGTCCAGAGACCACTAACAGCAGTCAGGTGAGCCTGAGCATCTGAACAGAATGCACTTGCACGCTAACGCACGTACGGGGACCACAGTGTGAGGACATCTTTCTGACCGGGGAGGGGCTAGAAGGCAGCCAGGGTGTGCGAAAGTCACGCATGGTGACCTCCGCTGCTTCTGAGTTTCTTCTGTCCCTTTGTTGCCCTTGCGTCGATGGAGAAAGAAGCTCCCCTGCATGCTGGCTGCCACCTGGGCCCAAGTTCAGGATGTGCACCTTGGCTGGCTGGGTGATCTCGAACGCGTCACTGAACTCCTTGGAAGCCAGGTTTGCCAAGCTATGAAATAAGCATAATACATGTTCCAAGGGGTGGTGATGAGAATTCTAAAGCATCTTTAAAACTGTAAAACTCTAGAATGTACTGTGTAATGCATATGTGTGTAACTTTATGGTTTCAATTTTATGATTCCTCCCTACCTGGCTTCCTGCACTGGAGCCTGCTGGTGTTGTCCACACCTGTTGCAGTTGAGAGGCGAAGCCTTTAGTACAAGTTTTGGTTGTCCTCTGCCTACCAAAGTTACTAAATGTCTTGGAGCTAAAGAAAGAGGTAAAAGTATCTTGAAAATAAATTCCATCTCTGCATTGCCTGCAGGAATTCAGTAAATATCCAGTAAAGGGAGGAATTACTTATTTATTTTCATCTTTTTGCTCCTATTTTTAATAAGCAGTACATAAAGACTAATTTTCACCCTTTTCTGCCAAGCATGTTTGGAGATCTGTGGGAAAAGTGAGTTTGCGCCCTGTATTTCATAGTACTGATGACCTGATACAGAGACGGTGTTCTTTATCCAAGGAATGGAGTTCTCAGAGGCCAAAGTTGCCAAACATATTTGCACACCAGGACCCAGAACAGTGCTTACATAACCTCCCAATTGCCTTCTCCCAGGTTTAAAGGGAAACTAACAGAGAGAGGCAGAAAGGACAAGTGTAAACACAGTGTATTAGTAGCTCATTCGGGCTGCACCACAAAATAAACCAAGGGCCTGGACCCTAAAGTGATAGCCCTGGTGTTGGAGGTCCAGGCTCCTCCATCCAAGGATGGGGCTCTGGCAGGTGAAACCCAGAGTTTGTTTACACAGAAAAGAGCGCAGAACCTTCAGGGGCAGGAAGTGGCAGTGAATACTCAGCTCAGTGGGAGCAGCGGGAGACCTGGAGGTGAGGGTGTGTAATCACTCAAAGGGGAGTAGGGCTGCAGCCTGCGAGCCCCACCAAGGCACACGGTGAACTCTAAAATGTCAGGACATCTGTCCTGTTTCCTCCAGAAGATCAGAAAGTGGGCTGCAAAACTCCTTTCTGACCATGGGATTTGTTTTCAGTGGTGGGTTCATGATCTCTTTTGCAGACTTGAAGTATAATAACCAAGAACAAAAATAGCTCCTTAAGGGAAAAAAAAATCCAAGGCCTGGAACACAGGCTGATGTGTGGGTATTGGCGACCTGGGGTTGTAAATCAGCCATTGCTCTAACAGAGGAGACCTAGTTAAAGGACTTTGGTTTTCTTGTAAGGCATGAATAAGTGCTTTGGGCAGTCTGCCCCACTGCAAAACCGAATAATGCTAATAATTTGCATTTATATAATACTCCTTGGCTTGTGGATCTACAAGCACTTTGCAAACATTAATTAATTCTCTGAACCTCCTGTGAGCTGGGTTGCCGTCGGTAACTAATCACGAAGGAGGGCCAGTGACTCTTGCCAGAGTGGATATGCAAGTTAGGGGACACTGCAGGCTTGGAAGCTGAGGAGCTGGAGTGGAATTTTTATGAGAGAGCATCCAAAGTAGAATGTTGATCAGCCTGTGTGAGTATAACGCCTACGGATGAAGGCCTATCAATGAACAATGGAGTTGCTCTCCTGCAACTAGGCATAAAGCATGCTATGGGGCTTTTTCCCCCTGTCTTTTTCAAAGCTCTGCTTGCACTAGAGTAAGATTTGGGCTTGATGTATCTGGTCTCGGGACATGAGGACATGGAGCAGCCGGACAGTGCTGGAAACCAGCCTTTCCTTTGCTGTTTTAATAGTTAACTCAAGATTCATCCATTCGCTCTTTTTTCCACTCAGTCACTACTCTGACAAAGAGGATTTTGCGCTCTTGCTCCCTGTCAGACTTTGGGGTTGTCCTCGAAGACTTAAAAGCAATCCCCGACGTGTGGTCTCATGGCTCAGGGCCACTTTCTTTCCTCTCTCCACATCACGTGAGTATTTCATTTCCCCCATCTACTTCCCTGGCACAGAAGTCGTGATTATTAGATTGTGTTTGCAATGTTGATATAATTATATGTTTGTATTTCTTTTGAGAAAGACACTATATGTAGACCTTGTATAAGAACCCATTTGTACATAGCTCATGTCACTTATTACTAATTCTAGCCTGTTTGTAGTGGAATGGCAGGATTTGGGGACTTTTTAAAAATTTTAAATTTTTATTAGTATGTGTTTACAGTGCATACTGATTAAAGTTGTTGGGGGCATTGGTGCATATACATGACAAGTCTCAATTCCTTTTTCCCCCTTCCCCTCCATACCCCCCCCCTTATTTTGGGGGCCAAAATCAGATTAACTTACTTATAAGTCCTTATGAAGTTAATTATCATATATATAGATTAACAGGCCAAAAAAATATAACACACAGAAGACAGGTATACTGGTATAGGTATAAATACATATAGGTATACTTGACAGGTATAAATCAAGGTATACTTGATATATTGTCCATGCTAGATTACTGTGACTTTTTCTCTCTATTCTTCCTCTTGTCTGTCTTTTATTTTGCACTTGATTGATATACAGTGATACCTTGGTTGTCGAACTCAATTTGTTCCAAATTCATATTTGAGCACTGAAACGTTTGAGACCTAAACATATTTTTCCCATAAGAAATAATGGCAAACCAAGTAACTGGTTGTGAGGCCTCAAAATTACACTTGTAAGTTCATTTTTCCAGGACCTTAACAAACTTCGCAGTGATTACCTTTAACTCTCTCGTGGCTCTCAGTCTTCCTCTTAGCTTTTCTGCTGGTATCACTGACTTTCTTGGGAGCCATGGCTATGACACGTCACACAAAGAAAGACAGTGATGAGTGTTTTATGCACTACCTCAAGCACTGTGTGTTGTCTGGGTGCTTAAACCTAAGCGTCAGCCCTTCGTGTCTGAGATGAGATACCACACGTGACTCATTGTTGGCTCCTACAGAATTTTTCAAAGTTGGATTTTCGGTTTGACAATCAAGCAAAGTTAGGAACAGTAGATTTTTTTTTTTCAAACTTTGCTCTTCAAGTAGTGGAAAGTTGGAGCTTGGAGCTGTTCAACAACCAAGGTTTCACTGAATTGAGTTTCTCATATAAGAGAAACTGTGATATTTGATCTTGTGTGTCTGATTTACTTCATTTAACATTATGTTCTCAAGGGGCATCCATTTTCCTACAAATGGCTGAAGTTTATCCTTCTTTATGGCAGAGTAGTACTCCATTACACTCCATTGTGTATAAATATCACATTTTATCTATCCAGACATATAGGATGATTCCAAGATTTAGCTATTATGAGCTGTGCTGCTATAAACATGGGTGTGCATACATCACTGTGGTATGAGGTTTTTAACTCTTTTGTGAAGATACTGAAAAGCTGAAGAGCTGGGTCCATTTTTATTTTATTGTTAAAGAAATGTAGTTTGAAGGTAGACCAACAGGGTACCACTTGTTAATGGTACTGAGGGGGTGAGCTTTTACCAAATTGGTAAGATTTGTAAGATTTGTTTGTGACCTTCTGGCCAGGATCACACAGGGAACACATGGTTACTTTAGAAGCCCTGGAAGGTTCATGATAGCAGTTGTTTCCTCACATAGATCCCCACTGCTTTAGAGTTTTTAAAGATTTGATTTGCACAACAACCCTTTATAAGTTAGTACAAAAGCCAGTTTCCAACTTTGGTCTAGCTCCCTCCAAGTTACAGAAATGAGTGGTATGTGAATTCTTGTGATTATTACACACTGGTACGCATTTTATGTCTCTGCTACAGACTCAGATGAAATACATAGTTAATTTCTTTTTTTCATGGAATAGTTTTTTATGTTACTTCCGGGTTAACTAACTGTTTTCACTTGAGCCAGCGTCAGAGTAGGGATGCAGTATGGGCTCAGGAAGGGAAGGGCATTCCGGGGCTGGGACCCCCCCCAGCAAGACATGCTGCCTCTCGGTCCGCTGCCAGCTGGTTTTGCCATGCAGTGGTGCTCAGCTTCGCAGATTGAAAACATCTGGCTGCGTGTCAGCCGCTTGTACTCAGAGTAGCAGTGTCAGCTGCAGTAAATCCACGAAATTCTTATCTGACACTTTTAGTTGACCTGAATGCGACAAATTGGGCCCATCTAAGAGGACACGTCTTGTTTCCCATTATTATGCAGCTTTGCGCTTCTCTCCTTACGCTGCCTTTGTGAGAATCTTGATGTTAAAGTCTGGACCTGTGCCTTCATGGGGGAGCTTGTGACTGATCGCATTTCTGAAAGCGCACGGGGATCTAGGCAGAGGTGAGACGCAGTGCTTCCTGGAGGAACTTCCTGATCAGGGAGTTTGGAGCAGCCCCACCTAACCAGATGTCACGCCGTCCACTGGGATGACCAGTTCCCTGTGGCTGTAGTAGCTGTAGACAGCTAGGGTTAATTTCTTTCTGATGAGATGAAGACAATCTGTAAACAGCAGAGAAATTTGTATTTGCTAAACACATTTTGAGAAACAATTACAAATTATAATGACATGACTCTTGGTTGTGTTTGCCTTTGCCTTTTAAAGCAGCTTTTGTTGCTCAGTTTTTACAGCATTTGACAGGGCTTGGTGGAGAAGTGCTGAGATGAAAGCTCCGTATAAATGTCCCTCTGAGTTGTGGCATGTGTTTTTTTCTGATTTGCAAAATGGACATTATACAGATAAGTATTTTTGAACCGCAATATATAAACTTTTGCTAATTGGATCATAGCTTCCCACTGAGCTACGATTTCAGAGCTGGCTGATCAGTGTTTATAATTGGGCTGTATTGTCGTTGGTTTTAGCACTTTAACTTGAAATACCTCAAGAAGTTAATGACCTGTTAAAATTAAACCCACTTGAGAAAGTTCTTCTAAAGTTACTGGTGTAAGCCAGGAATGTTTATCATGTGTGAGCAGTAATGTTATATACCTGTGTTCATTCTCTCAGTCTCTCTCTGTGATGTCACATCAGATATCAGCATAATAGTCCTGTCAAGATACTCGTAATTATTTTATACTGAGGCTCAGAGAGGGAAGTCACCTCCGGTCACACAGCTAGTAATAAGTACCTTTATTGATTGTTTCCTTGGTGACTGAAAAAGATGCAGGAGCCTGTGTAAGAATCACAGAAGAGCTCAAAGCCTGGAGAGGAAGTAGCAGTTTGAGTAACCCAGCACTGAGTAGCATACCCACCACCGAGCTAGATGCTAACAGTATTTGCTAACAGTGCTTCAGCTGCTGACTTTTCTTCTGTTCTTTAGACACACTGTCTGTTGCAGCAGGGCTTTTGCACTGGCTGTTTCTTCTATTTTTTCATAGGATAGAGGTCCTGGGTGTCACTTAGGACTCAGCTCCTTTCTCTTCAGAGAGCCCAGCAAAGTTGCACCTCAGTCACTGGAGAGACCCTCCCCTCTCGCCCCTGCAGACTCTGAGCACCGGCCTCTCCTCCTCTTCCCCCGCCTGAGTTCTCAGTGCCCCTGGCTCAGTGCCTTGAAGGGATTTCCCCGAAGTCTGGGCCAGAGCATGTCCCTGTTCTGTCTGTGCAGCCTTTCTGCTTTCACACGCTGCCGGAGGACCTATGCTGGGATGATTTTAACACATTCTCACCCACTTGAGCCAGCGGCGGTGCATGTGTGACTGTCCCATCGCTGGCTTGTCCCACCTGACGGGACTGTCCCAGGCCACCCCATGATGGTTCAGAGCACCTGGCAGCGAGGCAGGTTGACTGCCCTTCACCGTGGAGTTGATCTTCTCCTGTCTGAGCTCAGGTCTGTGTTCTGCACAGCATGCTGGACCGCCTGAGAGCCAGCCAGAGTATCTGGGGTGAGTTCTGTGAGCGGTGGCTGGGCAGGCCCTGGACATGAGGGCTGAGTCTCCTTGTGGTGAATGGATACTTGTTTATCTTGGGCAGTTGCAGAGGCTTTCTGGACCTTTTCTGTAATTACCTTGATTAATATGTACACGACGTGTTCACATTCTGAGCTGATCTGTCTGGAGCCTTGCTTCCCCTCCATGAGGTCCGCAGGTCTCTCCTCCCTGGGTCTCTCTTGTGGGCCTGGGGTCCCGAACCCCAGGCCACCCCACCTGAGGAGTGGCACAGCGTGGGAGCACATCTGCTTTGAGGTGGGACAGCGGTCACATGGCCAGAGTGTTCCACTGGAGGCCTGTCCTGCGAGTGCCCCAAGCTGCTTCTATACTCCCACTGGAGCTTCTGCAACCTGCAGTAAACATTAAGGCGCGGCATCTGAATGGGGTGTGTGTGTGTGTGTGTGTGCTGCTGCTGAATTCCCTGGGTGCTTTTCCAGTGTTGGAAGGGCAGGGGACGCTGACACAGGGCCCCACACTGGTGCCTTCCCTTGCCTTCCTCTCGGCAGGGTTGGTGTGTCCCCTGGTCGTGGGGTGAGCTAGCGAGGCCCTCAGCTGCTGCCGGCTTCGGGAAATGGCACCAAGTCCTGAATTGCTCGCTTCTTTCCCATTGTGTCCTAACCAAGTTCAGTTATCTTATGAGAAGCTCAGTTCAGCATCTCCGCGATGCATTCAACTGCAGGCAGCCCCAGCCCTTCCTGTGCTGGGCTGCAGTTCCTCCAGCCCACACCCTGTGTGAGCAGCATCCTGAAGTTGACTCTTCTCTCTGCTTTTCCTCAGGAAATCCTTCAGGTAAAGGGCCCTGTTTGGGAAGCATGCTGTCCCTCAGGGATATCTTTCTTGCACACAGACATTGGAAGTCATTCTGCCTTCAAAACACAATGTTGGCACACGTGTCTCATGGGGTGTGTGAGGTGGGGTGTGTGAGGTGGGGTGTGTGAGGTGGGCTGTGGGCTGCTGGCCAAACTGACCTGGCCCCAGAACGCCTGACCTCTTTGCTGCTGAAACTTGAGGATTTCCACTTGCTGAGCTTGGATTCATGAATACACAGAAACCAACACTGCTGTAGGTAATTATGTTAGGGGAAAGTTTATTGGTGTCATTGTTCATTTTATTAGAGAAGACTGAGCTTATTCACCCTGTGTCTTTCTTTAATCCCTGTCTCCATAAATGCGTGCTCTTCAGAGATTTGCAGCCAAAAATGTATTGGTCACTTTTGTCAAACATAAAACCTTCACATACATGTTATTTTTTTTACAGCCACGTCTGTAGAAAGTACTTGTGAAGGCACGGATACACACACACACACACACGCTCTTTAGGTTATGCTTTAGTCTAATAGCATGTCTCAGGACTTTGTGTAAATAACTTGGTAATGTCAGAAACACTTGCAGACATTGGACTAGCTAAGAGCTGGAGTCCCCAGCAGGCAGGGAAGACTGTGCAGCAGCTTGTGTGGCGAGGACTCCCACTTTTCTAGTGTCACTCAGCTAAACGGGAGGGCAGATAGTGGGGGCCAGGCCTCAGTCTTTAAAGTGACTGTGATGTCCCTGGACCAGCAGGGCTTCCTGCTCTTTCAAGGGAGAGCCTTGATCTTGCAGTCTGCTAAAACCAGTCAGAGGGGGTCTTGTGTTCTAATTGCCTAGTGGGTTGAAGTTTGAGGACAATAAGTGCATATCAAGGAAAGATCAAGCTTGAAAGAAGGTAACCCAGCAGCAGACCAAATAGGAAGAGATAAGGGAGGGATGGTTCTCTCTCTCAACTACTTTATCTAACATTGTTTCTTTCTTAAACATTTTGAACCTGCTTTATGTGTACTTGTCAAATTGATTTGAGAGGTACTTCTCTAATCTTGTATTCATTACATCACGAATGAAAAGTCAGCTCTGAAAGAGGCTTATATCAGGCATACACCAATGCAGAGAATGGCCCGGGATCCCTGTGGGAAACTGCAGAGAGATGGGACATGGCAGCACGCAGCGCTTGTGTTGTTTTCTACTTCCCTCGACATTTGCTGGGCTGTAGTGCAGTGTGAAGCTTCTGTTACACATAGAACATTTTAGAGCTGCGTGTGGTGGTACAGGCCTGTAATCCCAGTACTTTGGGACACCGAGGCAGGAGCGCCACAAGTTCAAGGCCAGCCCAGGCAGTTCAGTGGCTTCGCAAGGCTGTGTCAAAATTAAAAAAAAAAAAATTTAAAGGGCAGAGGATGTAGCTCAGTGTGAAGGCTTGGGCTCAATCCCCAGTACCTCAAAAAAAAAAGTATGTAAAGTATATATCCTGTTGCTTATTTCTTGCTTCAGCATACTTGTGTATACAATGGTACCTTGGTTCATGAAATTAATTTGTTTTATGATTTATAGCCGCAGTTGTGTTTGTCACCTAATAGAGAGTTTGCAAATGAAAGCAAATTTTGGCAAACTAATTTTTTTGTGCGAATAAAAGTGTTCATGAACCAAGGCACCGCTGTACTAGCTTTTTGTATGTGTGGGTGTGATATTGGTGATAGAACCCAAGGCTTCCACATGCCAGCTCTACCTCTGAGTTACACCCTATTTACACCCGTTGAATTTGTTTTTATAATAAAATGAAAGTAGAGGTGTAGGTTCCCTCAGTGACAGAGTGAATCATCCAATCTAAGCTAAAACACACACACACATGCACACACGTACACACGTACACACATGCACACACTCACTCTGGTCTTCCTGAGCAAGGATTGGAAAGAGAAAAGCAACCTTGCTTGTGTACAACTGCAGAGCACTTCCCAGGGCAGTCCTCTAGCGGGCGCACCATGAGTTCAGTTGCTTTGTCATCTGCTGAGGCTTTAGGATTGCGGACCCTTCTCCAGAGCAGTCCTCACCCTGGCAAGCCAGCCCTCTCCTGCTCCGTTGTTAATTGCAGTCATTTCTGATCTGATTGCACCAGCCTTTAACACGCTTAAGTCCCCCATGTGGGTCAGGCCACTCCCAGAGCCTCTGCGGGGGCTGGCGAGGGTGACTGGCAAGCCAGGAGGGACCAGGGGCCAAGTGCTAGTGGATGGTACAGGTGGCAGGAGCTGCCCCAGAGACGGCAGCGACCCCACTGGGGCCATTATTTTGGTTGGAAATACGTAAGAAAACCTTTCCTCAAAGTGGAAACAATCAACAAATTATCCACTTCCCCTATCAGCTAATTGAGCTGTCTCTGAATAAACATGTGGGTTTTCTGCTAACAAGCTCTCTGCCCCTCTCTTTATTCATGTTCACTTCACTTGTTCTTTATGACAGTCCATATTAGTAATACTTAAAGTCCCCAGTTTTGCATCTTATTGGCTTAGAAGTTCATGACTGTCATTTGATTGCAGGACAGATTTTTTTAAATTAGAATTAAATTGATTCAACTCTATTTTCTTGGCTCCAACAAATCAAGGAAAGGAAATGACAGTCACAGCAACCCATAAGCATCCAAGACCTAGTAATTTTAGTGGCATGATAATAGCTTCCTTTTTTGAAATAATAACACCTTATTTTAAAACCCTGTCAAATTAGAATGATTACTTTTAGTCCAAAAATATGGAATGAAGTTTTAGGGAATCATATGACACCTTGTAATTGTGCATATTTGGGGCTGGTTATACACTGGTGTGTGAAGCATGCTTACTGACCATAGTCACCATTTAAAAATTGTCTTATTGCAGTACAAGGAAGAGAAGGAAGGAGGATGATGAAATAGTGCAGAGCTGAAACACCGGTTCTCTTTAGCAGTATTAGGAGATTTGAACAAATTGACAAGTGGGGATTTAGCACTGAAATTGTTAATATATTTTTACTTTAAGTTTCTCAATCATCTCCTAAAATTGATTGTTTTACATTCCTTTTCCTATACCTCTTATACAATTTGTGCTATATTTCCTTCTACTACTCTATAAGAGAAAGTAGTGGCTTTATTAGGCTTCTTAAAGATCAGAACGTTTATCAGCAATCGTGTGACCCTTGAATGTTAAAGTACAGTATCCCATTGCTTGCCTGAGGAATATTTTCCCCCAGGTGAAAATATATTTTATTTTCTGTGATTGTGATGATGAAATTGCTTAGTGCACTTTTTGAATCAAAAATTCATGCAGACAGTTTAAATGTGCAAGCTTACCATCAAGTCTCTGGGGCTCCTGCATTGGCATATGGAAGCATGTTTAAGTTTCTTTTTAATTTCCTTTATTGTTGGCACGGTGCCTTTTGGTTCAGATAAATGCACAAGCACGTGTGTATGCATACAAACACACACACACACACACACAGACACACACACACTAGCAGGAAGTATAAACAGGCCTTTCCCAAGTTATCAAGGCAGTTTTCTGAATGAGCTGCAGAACTGAGGTTAATATTTTTCCTTAGAGTCATCAAGGACAAAAGCCCATTTCCTGCCGGCCTCCTCGATGCTTAACTCTCCATGAAGTTAATGTGGATTGTGTGCATATGAGGGGGCACAGCTGGGGGGAACAAAGTAATTCTCCTTTGCCATGTGCAGTGAAATCCCATAATAGTCCATGCTCCAATTTAATTAGTCCTCATCATATAACGAGATGCAGCCAGATTGATATAATTAATAATGATGATGCTAGTAATAACTTCCCCATTATAGATACCAGGAACTCCAAGTTGTCACATTAAACAGTTGTATTGTTTTAAGAATACAATGAATTTTAAATTAATTTCAAAGTGAATTTTTATTATAAATAAAATACTTTAATGCTGTCGTTCCTGTTGATGATCAAAATGTAGTTCATATTTTCATTGTCAGTTTTTTCTTTCCAACAAAATTATGTCTAGAAACAATATGCATTGTTTCTCAGCCTTTGGGCTGAGATCAAGTGAAACTAAATATATAAAACTGATCAAAATGATTTTATTTGACTAGTATAAATTTATCTTAGGGTCAAAGTGATTTATTTAGTTATTCTTAGTATCAGTCTTTGAGATGGTAAAGCCCTCTGTGGCATCAGGATTTGAGAACCATAGCTGGATAGCCATCCCTCTTCTGGACAGTATCCAAGCTTTCTGATTTCTGGGTTCCTCAGTTTATCCACAACCAAAATCTTTACCTGAAATTGCCCCTTTTACACCAGCCAGTCGAGGTGACTCACTGTAATCTACACAACAGAACATCATTCTTGCCTCTCTAAGAGGAATACTAAGCATGACTGCCTCTCTGAGGGTGGGTCATGCCCAGTGGCTGGGGAACCACCTCATATACCAGCCATCTGAAGGTGCCACCTGTCACTGCCCTGGGGATCCTCATCAGAGCACCCAGGCAAGACACACACAACCGGTTCTCTTCTTGCAGGTAGAGAAAGAGGGTTCACAGGGTGATGTGGTCCTGAGAATCCTAGCTCTGGAGTTTTCTGCAGCTGAAGTCCCCAGGCCATAAGCCCCGATCTAGGGGGAGCTGCCCTAGATTCTGCCGTGCCTCTGGCAAGGAGAGGAGCACTACACAGTTGGTCGGGAAAACGATGCCTGCCGCAATGCTGAGTGGGTGGATTGATCATTACATCTTTGTATCAGGTGTGTCACAGGCAGTTCCAGTTAGAGAAGAGACAGTGATGGCTTAAAGTTGGAGGGTTTGAGCCACACTTGTTCTTGTTTTGCTATTGTGATACATGAGTGTGATATACTTAAAGTAAGCTGCTCCTATACTTTTGTTTACCCAAAAGGAAAATAATAGCCTGCTTCATCTTAACCAGATTCCAATAAATTTGCACATATGGACAATGGAGCCACTCAACCCCTGAGGAGGAAAGGGGACATAATCTTCTCATTAAGCCTTGTGGATAAGTGTTGAATATTTCCTCAGAATGTTGGGTGTTCCCTTCCCCAGCTCTTAAGTCCATCCTCTGCCTTCAACTCTCAGCCCAAGTTGACAGATAAAACCAGATTTATTAGAACCTGAGTGACATGAGTCCTACCACTGTGGAAATGGGTTCAGCTATTTCTACAGCTTTGAAAACTTGCTTGCTGAGGTTAGTTAGCCAGTCCCCTCTATGGTTACACAGGGTGTGCAGTCGATTCCAGAGCATGTTGAGGGACTCTGGGGGATATTTGGGAGGGAAGAAAACTGTCTACACCCTCACAGAGATTAGGATCTAGTTGTGAAAATAAGGTATCTGTGTGTGCAAATTAATGCAAGCAGTAGGACGAGATGATTCCCTACTAATCAGTCATGTGGTAAACAAAGAAGTGCTTGCATTTCAAACAGGCAGTAACTCTTATATCTGGAGTGATTTGGAAAATATGAAAAGATTCCCAGTTGGAATAAAATTTAAAGCTGGTAGTGATGAATAGTTACTGTTTCTTATTTGTTTTCTCGTTGTTCATATGTAATAATGAGTATATTACTCATTATTTCTAATCAGTCCGTATTGTTATGTAAATTACCTAGCAATTATCGATACCCTTTTAGCAGGAAATTTAAATTCCCACTTATGTAATTTTGCTTGAATTTTTTTTTGGGGGGGGGTTACCAAAGTAATATGAATCTCAGGTTGCTCAGACTATGTAATAGTGTAAACTGAAATGTGTTGTAAGTTGTCACATGCAACATGGATGACTAAGTCTTTCCCATTCAGATGTGGTCCATGAACCCATGGAATCAGCACCATTTGGGGGCTTGTTACAGACTCTCAGGCTCCAACCAACCATGTTGAATCAGAATCCGGACTTTCACAAGGTCCGTACGGAACACACATGCACGTTCCAAGCTCAGAATCACTCATCTCAGTTACGTGCATTATGCATTTAGTGTTCCGCTCTCATCCTATTCTGTTGAAGCTTTTGGCGAAATGGGGAAGGTGGGTGTTTAATAACTACATACACAGTTTTCTCTGAGCGTGACACATTATTGCATAGGATAAAGTTTTATGGTGCTGTGCATGAGTGACTCTGGCCATGGTAAAACATTAAGTGAATACCTAAGCCATTTTCCCAGGATTTGGAGTTTTTCGAAACTCAAGCCATGTTTTGGAAAATACTGTTTTCCCTTCATATCAAAGCCCATATGAATTCAATTTTGTGGCAAATTTAAGCCAAATGTTTCTGATTCATTTACACTTAACCATCGAGAAGGTTGTGCTACAAGAGCAATTGCCTGCCTAAAACTATCTGAGTCTTTTAGTAGATTTTTCATAAGGACAGAGAGATGGGGAAGAAGGTAATGGAGACACGTCGTTCATCTAGCGAAGTTGGAGCTTGGGTTCAGGACTCTGATCGGGAGGCAGGCCTCTGTAGATTCTATGTGTGAGAATAGTTTCTTTTTTAACCATCTTTGGCAGAGGGGAGGTAGTCTCATGTATTGCATAGAAGCAGGGACGAATGTAAAGCACATTGCATTGTCGGAATCCATATTTTTACCAAGTATAAATCACTCCTTCTCTCCCTTTCTTCCAGAAGTTGTACTCATATCATTCTGAAATTTTTGATTTTGGCCCCAGCAAGGACCTTGTCCAGAGGCTGAACTGCTGCACACAGTCTTGGGAAAGCCTGAATGACAATAAACTAAAAAATCAACCTTGATTATCTTTACTTTGAGTGTGTCATTTTGAACTGGTATATAACCAGAGAGTTTTACAAATTCATTAAGCGTCTTTTTGCTTTTTGGCAAAGCTTGCGTTCGTGCTTGTCAAATTATACATTCAGTGTGATGACTTTTCTGACTGATGGATAGTGTGTATGAATGTATGTGTATACATAGAGAATATATGTCATGGGTAATGAGTGAGAGTTTATGGTAGAAGAAAACAATGATCAGATTAATTCTGTTTTCTATTTAGACATCTATCCCTAAATTTAGTGAGTCTGTTTAAATAAGGTGCCTTGGCTTGATTGCAGTTCTTAGTAGCCGTTGGTGAATGAAAGGGCATTTGAATTCCACGTCTAACACATTATTGCAGGGAGCCAGCAAATACATATTCATATGACAGATGCACTAATCAAGGCTGAAGGTCTTACTTAAATATTTAAGAAAGCAACCTTGGCACTAGATGGCAAATACAACTGTAGCCTAGATTGTGATGTTGCCCGTTTCCCCCTAGCTGTAGGCTTTCTCGTGATCTTTTTTTATTGTTGTCATTGTTGTGACGTGAGAGCTTTTCATCAAGCCGTGCCCTTTATATGGAAGGGACGGTTTTCTCCTCCTTCATCACCAGCTGCCCCTTTCCATCCAGGATCAATGCACTGTGTGGCCAGGAGTGTTTCTCAGGCCCCTCTGTCCAGGGTCAGTGTCCACCATCTGTGCTTCCCACACATCCCGGCTTACCACTGTCCTAAAACTCAGCAGTCTGGCATGTAAGTAACTGTACACATGCCTGTCTCCCCCAGGGTCGTAACTGGCATAGTTCTGTCCTTTACCACTTAACTCAGATGAGCCACTCAGTGAAGTGGAGTGAATAAAACCATGAGTTAAACAGCACCCTCAACCAGCCCTAAAAACCTAGACATCTCAGGGTGCCAGACTGGAGCTTGGAGGTGAGTGTGTTAGGGATTTTGCAAACAGAGCATGTCACATAGGAGCTGAACCTTGCTTCTCTGATCACAGGCTGGGCTCCTTGCTGGCCACCTCCCGGACACACACAGTGGGCCAGGGAAGGCGTAAGACTTAAAAGACAGCTCAATCTGACCATCATTACTGAAAACGAGTCCCAAGCAGATGGTTCCAGAGAAGCTTTGGCCAGTCATGGGGACTTAATGCTGGGTGGTTTCCATGGAGACGGGTATGTTCTATCCCTCATTCTCTTCTCCAAGGCGTTGAAAATATATCCCGGTGTTAAGGACTTTCACACGACATTCTCATAGTTTCCTTCTGTAACCCGTTCCATTATTTGTTTAATACATCTTGCTGTCAAGCGCATTTGTTTTCTTTCATCTAGATCCCCCAGTGCTCATTTTTCTCCATTGGTCCCCAGTAGAGAGGAGGAGCAGCTGGTCACCTCAGAGTTTTCCCCTCTCTCCACGCCTTGGATCATCGAGCATCTCCTCAGAGTTCTCAGAAGTTTCTTAATTATATTTGTGAGTAAAACTAAAGACTTGAACTTATCACTAGAGTATTCAGCTTCCTGTCACCCCGTGCTCTCCCAAGCTACTTTCTGTTTCCTTTTGTCACCATCTTGGGGAACTGGACTTATTTCTCTACTGTACCCTACCTTTGGTCCTCCTCTGAGATGTAAGCTTTTTGAGTGTTAAGTATTGCCAGACTCCTCTCTGCATTTCCTGCAATACATAGCACCTAGAAGTTGAATTTCCTTGCAGCAGGACTCCCTTTGACACACATAGCCCCACTGCGAATTTGCTCAAGAAATGTGGACACCAAACTGAATGCCAGCTCCAAGGGAAAGTCTGTATGTGTATGGAAGAGGCATTTTGGAAGCAAGACCGTCAGCACCAGAATTTAATGTGAGAAGCAGGATGCAGAACAGAGAAGACTCTGTAGTCTGCCCTTAAGAGTTCTTTGTAACCAGGAAGGCCGTAGACATTCCTAGGAAGTGTTGAAACATGTTCCATTAAGTCCATTTCCATGGTGCAATCCAATATAGGAAGTGGATTTGTTGGTATTACAGATAATTAGGATAACAGTAACATCAATAATTACTGTGAAAGGGTTTTGCATGGCATAATTAATGCCCTCAAACTATTTAGAAATTCTTGGATGAAAGAAAAGAGAAGTGGGAATTTTGGTGCTGAAAAGACAAAAGCAAACTGTGTTTGAAATATGTGACCAAACATCATGTTTTATAAGCACAGATTGGCAAAACATCAGGGCACAGCTGTTGATTATAGATGCTCTTTTCAGTCACTACCTCGGAGCCAGTGAACCCCGTGCAGGGAGAGCTTGTCAGGGGGAATCACAGCAGAGCTCGTCACCCTTGGGATGACTTACCGAATCGCATGCCTGTCCTAGAGATTGCCCGCAGTGTCTTAGGAAGTATGTGGCTAAGTGGAAACACCCAGCGATGCATGGGCTTCAGCATTTAACATCAGAACCAAAGCAAGCTTTGCCAAGATGTTCTGGCATTGCCCATAAAGATGCTCTCAGTTCTCTGGATTAAAGAAAAAAAAATTTTTTAAGTCAGAAAGTCATCTTAAAATTAATGTTTATTTGGGCCGGAGATTTAGCTCAGTGGTTTCACTGCCTGCTGTGCAAGCACAAGGACCCGAGTTCGATCCCTGGTACCAAAAAAAAAATTAATGTTTACTCCGACATGTTTTATGTTAATATAATTTTTTTGTTAATATCATTTTGCAGGGAAAAAACACCGTTTTACAACAAAATATGCAGCAAGGGAATTATTACTAAGTTTTCATATCAAATACAAAATATTACTAAATATTTCTGAAACCTAGTGTCGAGTTTATGATTCTTTGAATTATTAACATTTCTGTTGGAGGAGGCATCTTTCATAAAATATTTAAGATACACATCAGAACTCTTATTTCAGCTACTGACACCTAAGGTATAATGCATGTTACAGTTCCTTCAGATGTTCAGCCTTTTTGTTATGTGAAAAGGAGAAGCAAACCCCACATCAAGCCATTACAGATGGCATGACCTCTGCTCTCAGACACTGCCATGTTTCAGCACCACAGGTCTGTACCCTTGGGAGCAGAGGCCACAGGGCGGCCCTTTCTGGTGGTGGTGGTACATGGCGTGGGGACAGAGGGTCAGTGGAGGTTTCAGGTAGTATCAAGAGTCGGTCATTGTGCCAACTGATGTGAATAAGTAGCTGTAAAGTAAGCTAGAAAACAAATCTGACATTCATAAGTCTTTTTTTAAAAATTCTTTTATTGGTACATTTTAGGTATACAATACATTTACATTTATCATGGGGTGCTTGTACCTGTATGTGATGTAACTTGGTTCTTATTTTTTCCCCATTACCTGTGCGCCCTTCACCCCCTTCACCCTTCCCTATTTACATAGATTTAGTTTCCTTTTTTTTTTTTCTTTTCTAAGTCTTTTAATAATACCTTCCTAAAGTAGAGACATGTTCAAGCATGAACAAGTTATTTCACATGAAGGTGGTGGAGTCAGTTTAGAATACAGGAAAGAAAAAAATTACTCCAAAGGAAGACATTTTTTACACTACTTGTTTCTAGTTTCTATGCAGTTTCACATTTTTCATTTCAGATGTTCTTTATATTTACCTGACTAATGCTGGGGTATTTGCATCTTTCTGCTATTAACCATAGGAGTAATTTCTCGATGAGATTTTGTTAATGTCTCTCATTTCTTTAGAGAATGAAAATGTCTTGTTATTTATGGAGGACTTCTTCATGGGAATCACTTAGTGCTGTTCATAGTGTAGACCATTGTGATGAAAGGCATTACTGGGAGCCCAACTGCGCGTGGCCCACAAGCAGTACGGCACTGTATCCCATTGCACACCAGTCTGACCCATCACAGTCTGTTAGTAGAATCCAGCAACGATGATTGATTTTCAACAGAGACCCTGAGGCGTTTGGCATAATTTGGGGCTAAGGATATTTTATTGTGGTCAAACTTGTTGAGGATAATTTCTATGTGAATAGTTATTAGTGAACAGCACCTGAGTGGCTCTTGGGGCTAGAGGGAGATTTTTCCTTGTCAGGTTTTGGGTCAGCCACATGCAGAGACTCAGGCCCGTAAGCAGCAGATTTAAAGACAGAAGTGGAGCCCAGGCCTGCAGCAGGTGTAAGTCTTCAACGGCCCACCAGGCGTACATCGTTACTGCCCAGACGAATTGGTCATGCTTATTTTATTTATTCTTACAAGTCACTCTCTTAATTAGCGTAATGGTTTTGTTTTGAAAATAGTGACTCCAACAGAGTGTGTGGTTTCAGGTGGAATATTCAAATTATTGACACTGAATGACTCTAGCCACAGCTTCCAGGTATCTTTAAGCTTGGCTTTTGGTTTGTGTTCTTAAAAAAGGAAATATTTAAGGAGGACTGCAGTTGAGTCTTATGTGCTTGGCATTGTGGGGCTGCTTCCCAGTGTCCTGTGAGTGGACTTTCTCCCTAGAGGAAAGAAAGGGCCTCAGGCTGTCCCGGCCATGAGCTCAGAGTCCTTGAGGGTTTCTGAGCCCTTTTTAATACAAGTGACATTTCTGGTGTTTCTGTCTGCCAAGGTCAAACAGAATTTTGCCTTGTGACTTGGGGAGAGAACCAACATCCATCAGTACTTAAGAGCAAAGTCCATATTTTGGAGTACAACACGCTCTACTGCTTAATATTGTTGTCCAATTAATTTGCTCCAATGTAACAACTCTTTCAAAGCTTAGTACTTTATCAGCAATAAAGTGAAATCTCTTATTCCTGCCTCATGCCTTTTGAATCCAGCTCATTCAATTTGAAAGAAGAATTAGGGAAAGATATTAAAAAGTGACTGCTTTTCAAGATAATATCAACCAATGAGGGGTAATGGAAGTAAAGGAAGACTTGGAGAGAAAGACACTTCATTTTTGTGTACACGTCCATTCAAAACCTTGTGGGCATATTCAGGCAGATTCTCCAGCAGACAATTAGAATAACAGGTATGATCCTTACAGGGGAAGACAGACCGGGGATGTAGGTTCCTGTGGGGAATAGTCGTCGGCATCCTGGCCTGGACCAGCCTGTGGATGGAGACATGAGACAGAAACCAAAGGTGACCAGTAATTTCGTAAATTCCTCAAGAAACATGGAGAATTATTGGTTTAGCTACTGGAAGACAACCAGCCAGGTTAATTTCTATAAGACATACGAGCAAGACAAGGGAGCAAGAAGTCCCTTGAGAAGAGTGAGGGAAGCAACGGGGTGTGAATGGGGTCTGCATGGCTGCGGCTGGAAGAGGAGAGGTGTGACTTGGTTTCTCTAACTCAGTTGAGCAGGAGAGGTTATTCAGCTAGCAACGGACGGGCCATTGGTGACATGAGAAGAGAGTACTAAGAAGAGGAGTCCCAGGTGCACACCCAGGGTGAGCAGGGGTGGCAGGGAGGTGCGCTGGCAGGGACCACAGGCCTCCAGCACAAAAAAGAGCATTCTCCTCGTGAAAGAACAAGAACAGGTTTTCCTTTTGGGCTGTAATGAGGCTTCTCTCCTGACAACATCTTGCAACATGCTAGACACTCAGTGAAAGTTTGGTAAATAAACAGGTCTAGCTTTAAAAATATATAACTCTCTTTCATTATTTGCGCGTGTGTGTGTGTTTTACTGGGCATTGAACCTTCACATTGAGCTACATCCCCAACACACACACACACACACACACACACACACACACACACACTACCCCCTTTAGTTTTCATTTTGAGACACAATTTAGTTTTACTAAATTGCCCGGGTTGGGCTTGAATTTGCGATTTTCCTGCATCAGTCTCACAGAGTGCTGGGATTACAGGCATATAACTTTCTTGATTTTAACATAAGTATATTCTGGCTTGCTGGGTACGTGATGAAAAGACACAGAGAAAAGATGGAATGTTTAACAGACAGTATCAAAGGAATGGATTAGAGAGGCCCTTTGTGAAAGTTGAAGAAAAAAATTGAGATGTATTCAGCTTGTAGAGCAGAAGCTTGGATGGAGACCTAGTTCATAGTCTCAAAACCTGAAAGGATATTATGAGAATGAGTCTAGCAGGTTTCTCCTCAGTACTCTAAAGGCTCAGATTAGGAGAAATGAGTTTAAATTAAAGGATGGATGGATAGATGGATGAATGGATGGATGGGTAGAGATATATTATCTATATTTTAGAAGAAAAACTTCTAATGGGCCATACAGAATCTTGAGGGGGGAAAAATCTTATTTGTTTTACATATCTTTCATTCATTTGGCTGAAGTCAGGTGTCAAGGCCAGATGATTTCTTGAGATCCTTTGGGTAAATGGCCTCATTACTAGGCACTATGAGTGAGTTCGGTCAGTGAACTTCAGAAACACTACTACTTGCTTCCTATTAGTAAATTTTACAAATCAAGTACTATGAAAATAACCCTGAGCGTGTATGCTTATATTCAGCTAAGAGGAAACTAAAAATAGTACTTAGTGACTTGCAAACAGAGCAACTTTACAGGAAATTTAATTTTGAATTGTTTGTGCACAGTAAAACGACAAATCACTTTCTGCTGCAGCTGTGAAAACTGTCACTGGAGTGTGCTTTGGTGTTCCTCAGAGGAGAAAAAGAAATGACTGCTCTTCAGCTCATTCAGACCTCAGCTCATGACTGATTCTGCTGCCTCAGACTCTACAGAGAATAATTCAACAAGTGCTGCTCTCTGGTGAAAGCTTTAGAGTATTCCTTTCTAGGTTACTGGAGAAACTGCAGAATGTAGCTTTTTAAAATGTATTTGTACCGCATTAGGTGTGCTGCAATTACCCACTTCAGGTTAATTCTTAGAGATTACAAGGATGGAGAGGGAGGCTGAATTCAGGCGTTCTGTGCAATCTCCCTTTGCAGAAGTAAACAGTGGGCCAGGCTTCACTGTGTTTAATAATGTTAGCAACCCAGTGAGAAGAGCCCACATTTGCAATGGACAGAAACTTTCCCATTAATCTTTCAGAGTTGGTCCCAAACAGAAGGAATATTTTTTATGGCCCCTGCCTTTTCTCTATTGTTTGGTGGCTCTTTGTTTTCATTTGCAGCCCTCTACAGAACAGCTATTCATTTTTCTGCTTTAGGCAAAAGTTATATTAGTGATTTGCTGTTCATTGTCCTCCAAGAGTGGACCTATGTGCGTGGGATTTTAATTAACCATTATTTTGTTCAGGTTTACTCTTGATGTATTATGAAAATAATAATTGCCTAAATTAACAGATGGAATATTAACCTAGTTTAGTTGCTTTGTTCCCGGTTACCTCTTTATTGCTTGGGTGTTTATTGCTCTGGAGCCTTTGCCGCGAGTAAGAATCCCTGCCTGCCGAGTTAATGGCGCTCATCGGACCGCTCCTTCCGTCCGTGCACCGTGCTGCTCACGCTGCGGTTCCAGTCACCTCCGCTACACTGCTTAAGCGGAGCAGCCCCTTCAGAGGTCTTCGCACGGAGGTCTCCAGAAAGGGCAACTGACCAGGTGCCCCGCACCTCTGCTCGTCCGTGCGCCGCCTGTGGCTGCTTCTGTCTCACTGAAGGCAGAGCTGAGTGGTTGCAACAGACTGAAAAATATTACTTCGACCTTATGGAAAAACAATTCTTGGGGCTCCCAATTCCGCTGTAAATGACTTTGCCCCTGTGTCTTTCTACTGTGACCTCCCACTCTTCTCTTTCTTTTTTGGTTGGGCAACAACATGGCATTCCTTTTGTATCTCACCGCACCATCTCACCCCTGCATCTTTCCTCTCATGCTCCTTCTTTATCGCTTTCAAATGCGACTTCTCCTTTAAGGCCCAACATGCGTGCTGCATGCTACCTCACCAAGAAGCGGGATCTGCTTCCTCCAGCGTGGACAACTCTGTTTGCAGTGTGCCTCGCTGTCCTGCATCTTGTGGCTGTCCCTATGCCAGTCTGCAGGGGGCTGGGGCAGGGACCTCTCCCTGGATTGCCTTCCTGGGTGGGTGACCTCCCAGGGGTTGTGGCTGCTCTAAATCCCAGCAAGGGTGTTGGTCTTGCAAAAGACAGGATTGCACCAAATTTAGTTATAGATTTATTGGTTTTAATTTATGATTCGTAAATTGAGCGTCTTCCATTCTGCAAAATGAATGAGCATGCACATAGGCAATAGCAGAACAGTACATTTGTGAGATGGGAACAGGAAAACAGAGCAATAGGAAGAAACCTGATTGGTTAACATTGGGCAACTCTAGGTTATTTTTTGTAATGTTAAAGCTGAAGGGGTTTCCTTGCTGTGCTGACGCAGGTTGTGCGGAATCTCCGGTTTTCAGGAAAAAATGATCTGTTTGGGGATCTCTTTGCTTCCTTAAGTTGCAGCTTGATGACGCAGTAGCTAGCACTCGTGATCTCATGTTGGCATGGTCTAGGCTATTGGGCCTAATACGGAGCACAGTTCAGAGCAGTGGCCTGCCATAATTTTTGTTTAATAAATCTAAACTCCTGTCTTCAGTCTAGTGAGTGACAAATGGTTTGTTTCTAAAGTCAAAACTTACTGAAGTCATCAGTTAAGTCCTGATGAACCTGGTAAACATGAAAGCATATACGCTAGTGTACAGAGGTGTGAGAAGCACTCCCTCTCTTGTGTTAGGAGGAATAAGAGCTCATTCCCACACCAGTGTGGCCTCAGCAGGTTCTCGGCTATATACAGTAAGCACTCACCCCAAACACACTACTCTTTGGGGGAAATATTTTCAGTTCTGAAATTGTGGCGTTTCGGATTCCCAGATGGTGGTGGCTTCTACCTGAGCAGCTGGCTAGAGTTGAGCAGTGGGTCTGATTCTGGCAGTCCCAGGAAAACCTGTGGCCAGGATGGATGGCTTAAAAGCTTTCAAGGGCACTGCCCTTGCTTGGAGGACCTTCAAGGCCATCGGGTCAACTTTTGTTGGCATTTTTCTAATCATTTCAACTTATTTCATGAAATCAGAATGGGATGACCGTCGCACGCTGAACTCAGTCAAGTTACACCCTGTTCTTCTTTCACGTAGCACAATTCTACTTACTTTATTGTCATCACAGTTCTCCATAAGGATAGGAAACATACCCAATCTATGCATCGCTTGATGCCCACCGCAATAGTTACACACACACACACACACACACACACACACAGACACGTTTCCTACTCCAGGGACAATCCCCTATGGGGATAACAGTGCCTTCTCTCACTCGATGTTGTGGGCATGTTCGAATGAATTCATTCCTTACCCTCTTGACATTGAATTTCAGCTGCCACTGTCCACAACCCATGGTGATTCAGTTATCTCTTGTAGCTGTGAAGCTTCTCCCTGATTTTGCGGGCCTAAGCATTAACCCCTAGCCCAGGTGCTCCCCCAGTTGGGCCAGCAGGATAGAAACAGGCCCCAAAGGGGCTTCACTCCTCTTCAGACAAGAGTCACAGTAAGTTAATGACTACACCATCCTTCAGCCCAGCTGGTCAATAACTGCATACTGTGAATGGTCAGAGTTTACATGTTCACAGAAAGTCTGGGAATGAACACCTTTGTTCTCTTGCTTTCTTTTCCCTTTGGAAAGCAATTGCTTTGAACACCACAAAAAAAAGATGACAGAAGATTATACCCTTTAAAGGCAATCTCTGCACCTTGCGCAACGTGAGAACACTGTAAAATGTAGTGTGACTTGCTCAGCAGTTGCTCACCTTGTTAGAGCTAATTTCAGAATGCCTCGATTGCCCATTATTTTAGCACTTTTTAAAAAAATGTACCCAGCAGTATTTTTGAAAATACAGTTCTCTGAACTCTGTTGTGTTGGTGCCTACTGATGCCCCTGAACTATATATTCTGTTTTGAGAGCAAATCCTAGAAGACACAGAAATCAAACTTCCAGTTATTTAGGAAGTCTCATCAGTTCTGCATGGCTATGTGATGTGTTCAATACAGTGATCTTTGAAGAAACCAGAGCTTACTACTTTTATAAGCTAGTCTTTCCCTACAATACACTTAGTATTTAATGAGCTCCTGCTCTCTTTAGCAGTATATTTGAATGAAAACTGAGCCAAGCTTTGTGATTCTAAGCATTACAATTCTAGATTATTTACATTGAGTATTTCTTTGGGTTATAAGATATAAAGAACTGATTGCCCTATATTAAATACGTCCAGATTGTTAAAATATCTTACTCTGTTTTTATAAGATTCTATCTACTTCTCTTGTCACCTGTGATTTTTCATCTCTGTCTACCCTTGATATTGTTAAATACGTGATCTTATTTTAAACACAAGCTCTAGGGTGGAAACCCTAAGATAACGCTTGCCGGAGTCTCCTCCCCATATAAAGGCGGTATTGTGTGATTAAAGTGTGAACTGCCTGACATAATCCCAGCCCTGCTGCCTACTAGCTGTTGACCTTGGGCAACTTGCTTAATCTTTCCGTTCCTCTCATTTCACCTATAATAAGGCCACAGTGGGACCCATCTTTTAGAATTGTTGTGAGGAGCAGGTGCATAAAGGCTGGGTCACTATGTTACCTGCTTTTGTGGATATGTTCATGGATGAAGATCTTGTGGAAACTCCCTCAAAAGCACAGAGCTCTTCTGATCATGTTCGGCCATTGTCGGGGTTCTGAGATTTACTAGTTGCCTAGATTTGGGAAGTTGAGCCATTTGTCATTCAGGTTATCCTGGTGCCCGGTTGTTGATTACCCACTCCTTTTCTTGGAGTTACATCTGTAAAGTGAATAAAATCATTGTTCTTTCTACCTACACGATTTAATCGATAGTCATCCTAAGCTAGAGAATAACTGCGTGTGTGCCCACCACCTACCACAGCGTACAGTGCCTCTGGTCCTTACACCAACTCGTTTACTTGCATTATTCACAACAGCCTGTGCGTTGTAGAAGCTCAAAGAGACATTTATAACTTGCTCCATCTCCAACAGCTTCAAGAGCCATGGCTGTTAAGAATGAAAGACACTGGCAACTCTTGGCTCTTTAACTGTAATTCATTAAAATTAAATGAAATAAGACATCCAGTTCCTCCAGTGGACCCGCCCCACATCAAGGCTCAGTGGGCACGTGCAGTGTCCAGAGCAAAGAGCTCCAGCGTGGAGCTCTTCTTCCTGCAGAGTTCTGCTGGCCAGTGTTGTGGAAAGTCCACAGAACTTGGTGCATACTCGCTCTTTATTTCTCTCTGAGGTTTGGGACCTGCGTTCTTGTTAGGTGCAGTGGCAGACAGGGCAAGGCCTCAGAAGGAAGTCTGGGCTGACCACATTGGGCCTGAGGCAGACCTACTTTTCTTTTTTTTCTGGGCTCCGACCTGCCTCTTGCTTGGCTTTCACCCCTGTCTTAACCACATGGGCCACAAAAAATGTAAAAGTGCAGGGAATGAAACATAGAGATGGTATCCAAGAAAAGCAGGGCTGGAGATGCTAGAGAGAAGAAACCCAGCAGAGCTTGTTCCAGAAGATTCTGGGTTCTTTAGCTTCTTCCATAAAAGTTGTTTCCTGCCTTATGCATCTTAATGACTCGTTTTTGCCTTCGAATCAGTATCAGTACTTTTCTCCCGAAATTAAGCAAGAGGCAGCAACTTTCAAGGTGCAACAATTTTTAAATCATATGTTACCTCCCATTGCCAGGCAATGAGATTGCCTTAGGTTGGCACCAGCGATTTTTAAATCGAATGTGGGGACTGAGGGTCTATACCCACTCAGTGATAGAGTACATTCTTGACATGTGCAAAGCCTGGGTTTAATGCCCAGCAGTACAGGCCGGGAGGGAGGGAGGATGTGGTAGAATAGAATAGAAAATATTGCAGTACATTGGAAATAGAAAGCTTTTATTTCTTAATCTCTTTCAGTTTTCATGTATATTCGCAGTGATTGCTACGTAAAATATTCTTTTTATTGTGAGTTGTGACTAAAGTTGATAAATGCTGCTTTGGAATGATAGTTAACACAATGAATAGAATAAGCAGAATTTGTTTCCCAGTTTTCCATGCCATCTTTTTATGATTGCGCTACACTTGCTTTGTCATGCATTTTGTTGTCCTTTTATGGCATCAGAACCATGAAAAATAAGTGCGTGCCTCATGTCTGTGTGTGCTTGGGAGCTCAGGAGTAGGAAACTCCCATAGGAAGCAGATGATGGTCTCCAGTTTTAAACAGGAGTCAGGAGTTCGGTCGAATCACAGCAGAGTTCTGTGCAATTTGCAGGTTCGGGTGTTCAGAATCCTTTGGTTGGTGTCATGGGGGTACTGGATATTGTACCTACACTCTTGACTTTCTGTGTTGGGAGGTGTGGACATGGAATATAAACACTTGGAAAAGAAAATTAAAATGAGAGAAAAGAAAGGCCCAGCTGGACAGCACAGGTGAGAGGTTCTTATAAATTGCAAAGTGCACAGAGCACTTGTTCGACCTGGCATCAGGGCTGAGGAAATGCAGATGCACGTAGCAGGCTCTGTGCCCCCGAGAAGCTGACTGCCCACTCCAGAGAGCTGAGTCCCGCACACAGACAGCTAAGGCAGCGGCCTTGCGAGGGGCTGCCCCGGACTCAGCCGGGGTGGGCGTCGGCGGCACCTTACCTTGGCCAGGCCAGGAACTTCTGCTTCCCATCATCTTTATCTTCCTCGCTGAGTTTGAAAATCTCCACCTGCTCTTCTGTGAGCTTGCTGAGATTGAAGCACAACGATTCAAGGGATTTGTAAGTCGCCGTGGTAAGAGATTTTACAATTCAGTTGGAACCTTTTCATACCATAATCATGGTCATGATTCAGCACAGGTTCTTTCATGTTGCATTCACACTCCAGGGCCCCTGTTTTTTCTTTCCTCCTTTCTCCACAGCGAGGATGCCAACAGGAATAAATCTAGTGGGATGTGCCTTCCTCGTCACCCTTTCTTCCTGTAGGTATTTATAGTAATAAGATGAAGTGTGCAGAGCTGTCCTTCTCGTTCATGGAAAGGGAGATGTAAGGAATGTAGTAAGTAACTGGGCGGTGGTTTGCTGTAGTAAGGAGAGTGTGAGAACAGCAGGGCCTTCCAGGAGGCCACCAGGCGGGACGGGGACCAGGCTGGTGCTGGGCAGCCCTCCTCCGGCCCCTCGGAGCTTTCTCGGGGAGCACCTGCAGCGGAGCCCTCCCCTCTTACTTCCTTACCCGGGCAGGCCGTCTTGTTCCACCTTAACTTCAGATGACACATTTGCTTTGACCATGAGCAGCCTGTCCCTGTCTGAAATCGCAGATGCTCTGCAAAACCAGGATGTGTGGCTGCTTAGAAGGCAGGGAGTGCACCTATGCAACGTAACCCTTACCTGTGACCTCCAGGCCGTGTGCCTCATGCGGCCTCTCTTCCCCCTGCTTGAAGTACTGCCCTGCCCCCCAGTCCCCAGCCCCCAGTCCCTGCTAGGCTTCAGTTGCCAGCACTGCATCTCCCAGTGTACCCCCTGTGAGTTGGCTCCCTGAGTTCCGACAGGGCCCTTTCATCTAGTAGCACCCTGGCTTCTGCACTCTTAACTTCCCCTTATCATGTCCACTTCTGTTGTTACTTTCTCTTCTGTTTGGTTGTAAGACCTGGTGTTTCCCTGTCTTCTTGGCAGGTTGGGTGTCTGCTCAGTTTGTCACGCTGGGTCACTCTGTCAGCGGCCACTTTTTAGGAAAATCAGCACCTGGTCCAGAGACACCCAACCACGAGCTGCTTTCCGGACCTGCTCTGATCTCCCCCAGCCGGAAGGATCCCTTCTCCTCACTCCAAGCCCCGCCCAAATGTAGGGACTCTGTAGAAAAGTGTCTGGCCCAGCCTCCCCGGTTCTTTTAAGGAATGGTCACTTCCTCCTGTTTCCATAAAAACATTAAGTTTATCACTGAAGACCTTCCCTGTTATTATGTTGTGTGAACAATGAGTGGAGTTACCATTTTTCTCACCCCTGTAAGATTTGCACAGTGCAGACAAGTTGCAGAGCGCCTGGCATTTAAGGAGTACTTAATAAACAACAATGCTAATTGCAGCTCCAGATTACAGAAATATGTTGTCGCAGTTCTGAGGCTCAGTCTTCCCAAATTAGCTAGGGAAAAACATGCTCAGCCAAAGCCCCGAAGTATCAACACCTGGAGATAGTTACTACAATGGCAAGCAGACTGCGTGTGGGCAGCGGGTGGAGGCAAAGAAACAACCCGCTTTTCCTTCCCTTGGAATGGAGTGGCGCCGTCTGCAGAATCTCGCCCGGGGAATGGCAATCATTTTCTGCAGGATGAGTGTGGCCCGGGCATTCAGCGGTCAGAGGCGCTTAACCCCTAACCCCTCACTTGTCTGCCTCACCTGTCTGTGTTTGTTGATGAGGAACGCCAGGCAGGGCTAGTGTGGGACTGTGCCTCACTCCCTGCTCAGAGTCCTCGAAGCTTGGATTCCCAGCTCTCTTAAGGCATCTCCAGGAAAGCTAGGACGTTGGTGTGGAGGGACTATAAAATCTGCAGCCTTTCTGTTCGAGGGGAAGAATATTTGTTGAGGGGAGCTTCACCTGCATTTGCCTGCGCTCATGGTTATTATTTTGCATTTCTTCAGAGTTTTTTACGGAAGCCTTACCTTATAATTTCCTATCTTCCAGGCCATCCCCACTGTGACCCACGCTGTCATTTTAGTGGCAAGTCTGTTTGTCAGAAAACTCTAATTGCTTTATATATGAGAACATTAAACTACAATAAATTTATGAATCCAGCTGCCCCATTACTGGAGAACAAGTTTTATCTCCTAATAAATTGATGTTTCTTTTTAGTGTCAACTAAAACCAAAATTTACACCCGAGGAAGTGAACCTTAACATTAAATAATTACTTCAATGCCACTAGTGCTAAGAAAGGGTACTCACTACCCAATTCTACAAAGGCTGGAGCAAGAGAAATGGTTTTGCCGTGGTTAATTGTTTCTTGAAAGCATAATTGCCCGATGGCTTTAATTGAAATAGGAATAGAAGCTATGCCCTTTTAAAGCAGATACTGTAAATAGTGCCAGCATTTGGTGTGAGGTATACCACAAGGTGCAGAAGGCTTATTTCTGTTGAAGGGGGAAAAGAAGAGGTTTTCTTTTGTGGTTTGTCTGGAGTCACAGTTAACACAATAGATGCTTTAAATTCTCTGGACTTTATATGTAATTCACCTGTCCTATAAAACTTACAGTTGAGCCAACTACTGATGAAATACATAGTTTGGACAATGGAATGATGTAAATGTAACTTGATTTTAGGAGATCTGAAGTAAAATGGCCAAAGGCTAGTTTTCTTCTTATTTTTGTGTTTATTACATCTCAAATATGGTACTTTCTTCAGAATGTTACATATTAAATAATTTGATTGACTGGCCCCTTGGGAACTATAACAGATAGCATCAGGTTTACTTTAAATTCATGTGAACTGTACAGTGTGTGTGTGTGTGTGTGTGTGTGTGTTTCTTTTTGTTATTAATCAGACTTAACATTACTTGGTGAAATCTTTAATTTAGTAGTTAAATTACTTCTAAGGTCCTGTAGACAATTATAGTCCTAAGTTATCAGCAGCAACAACAACAAAAATGATGCTTATCAATTTTTTGAAAATATTTAAGTTGAAGATCTCTAGGCAGCTTTATTTTTTTAAAAAAATCTCTTAGATAACAATATTCCTTGGGCCTTAGAAATTATATGAACTAAGTAGTTTATCTACAAAGAAATACTGAGATATAATGAACTATCTGCAACTTTACCAAAGGGAATGTTACAGCCTGTAGTCTCTCTTTAATTATTTCCATGAGAAGAGTTAGTCAAACTACAGAATGGATGAAAAACATACTTGATAACAGATCTTAATATAATCAGGAAATACAAAGTTAGTCCTAGAGACTTGGACTTGGAAAGGATAATCATGATAATAATATATCAGAGCTGTAGTATTAGTCAGATAGTTACAGTATGAAGTTAGTATATTTTTTGGTGGTGCTACTGTGGATTAAGCCTAGACCCTTGTGCATATTAGCCAAGTGCTCTACCCCTCAGCTACATCCCTAGCCCTCTGCCTTATTTAAACAAATTTTAGTTTACTTTAACATTTCTTTTGTGAAGCCATAGTGCTCATGACAGGAAGTGGGTCTCCAGCCCCTGGGACAGTCTTTTTCCCACCAGCAAAGCAGAGGCACTGCCACTGTCCCAGATGTCACCTGCCTAGGCCAGGCCTAGAGTGAGGAAAAGGCTGTGCTGGGCCCCAGCTGGGCCCTGCCCTGAGCCCTTCACAAAGAACCCCCCAAGTCACTTGATGGGCGCCTTTCAGACCGAACTTCTGGTAGACCCATGGCCGCCCAACTTCTCTTTGCTTTCTGTTGCTCTGACACAGCTGCTGCCAAGAGACAACTGGTCCTGTCCTAGGTTTATCATACATTCCCTGCCTCCTTTTCCTTCTGCTTGTTCTCACACTGATCTCATCTGCTCTTTCGGTTTAAATGGCACATGTTGGCCACCAGAGCGACCAGCACTTCTGTCCTGAGCTGCCTCCCAGCCTTGATTTCCGAGACCCGTTCTGTGTCTCTGCCCAGAAGTCATCTTTCTTTATTCTTTTCAGTGGTCACCGAGTGCCTGTTCCGTGCCCAGGGCCGGGCTTGCCTGTTCCGCATTCATACTATTCACATGCACTGGGACCCTATAGCAATATGAGTTACGACCACTTAGTTCTCAACATTCTTTGGAGCAGCCCTTTAAAATAGCGATTAAAATGAATTTAAAAGGACACAAAAATGATAAAAAGCTATGTTAGGAATCGGGACATTAAATTTATCTCAAGAGTTTCCTGGCATCCAAGGCAAAAGGACAAAACAAAATTCTTAATCTGTTACGGAAGAAAATGTACAAATGCATTTGAAGGAGGCATTACTGCCACTAGATTATGAAGTACTTTTGCAAATACACTTGAACATGGAAATTGTGCAACAAAATAACCATTTTCAAATGAAAGATTGGATAAGACTCATGAATTTCCTTTTGATCAGTTCTTTGTGTGATAAATAGAAATATATAAGACCATATACCATTAAATTTTAGAAGTAATTATTCACTATATACTTTCTAGGAGAAAAATTATATGTCAGGTGGAATAACTTTAAAATATAGGGTTGTAAAGAAATGTTAGCATTGTGACTATTTCTCATATTGTCTTCTTGTCAAAGTTGAAGATGTATTCTTCCATTGTAAAGATGTTTTTCTAGGAATTGCAGCTTTATGGGTCAGTATTCTTGGTCTTATTACAAACAGTAAAATGTTTGTAAAGAATTTTATAAATAAAAGAGCAAATGGAGACTACCAGAAATAGGAGAGTTCTGTCTGAAATTCCTCTTAGAACATTCACCAAGTGTTTCTACCTAAAACTGCAAAAATCAGTCTAAGATTCATTTTTATCCTATGATTAATTTAAAAATATTCAAAGTTTCAACAACTGCTTTTATTACTGTTTTTGCTAATGCTGATTTTATCAAATCACCATTTTAATCAATTATAAGATTCACATTTCTCACACTTTGAAATCACTGTTATCAAAATGCCTATAATCAATATCAGTGTAATTGGTACCAGGCGTTTTCTTTCTTAGAGATATATAAAATATGACAGGACCAATGGTTTCTAAATTCAGCAATTATATAAAGTTGTAATTGTTTACATAGATATTTCTTACAGTTTTGCAACACAAAAATATTAATTTTTAAAATAAATAGGAACAACCGAAGAATAAAGGACTAATTCTCTGAAGTTCTTGACATGTAAAATGTATTGGATTCTTCTTTTTTCTTAAAAGATGGAGGATTAGCACCTTAACTGAATCAATATTGTAATAAATCCTAGGACTTGATGGAAATAATTTTGCCCAAGTTATATTATATAAATTTGTGTTTATAGAACATCTTGAAGTTTACTGTGTGTTCTGTTGAGGCTGACTTACCCATCTAGGCCACCTGCCACATAGTTCCTCATAAAGTTCTCAAGACAGTATTGTACCAAGACCATGGAGATGGCATTTTAATGTCAAAACAAAATAATGTAGCAGAAACCTATAGAAACCATGTTGCAGTGACAAAATGAAATGTCAGTGGAGGTCTATTGTAACGTAATGTCAAAACAAAATGTCAGCCAAAATCCATGGAGACACTATTATGATATCAAAATGAAACAGTATCAGTGCCAATCTGTAGAGACATTACAATATGAGAAAAGACAAAACAAAATGGTATCTTCAGAGGCCTATAACTTCTGTGTCTCAGTGTGGCTTCACGACACATGGCTGGCATGTGACAAACACTGATAATATTTCATTATATTTTCCAAATCTTTCTTTTGCAACTCAAGAAAAGAAATCCCAGAGTCGTTCTTTAGTATAAATGCCTGGCTTAGAAAATTGCTGATATTTATATCTAAATCTAAGCCCATGCCTATATTTATGCTGTGTCTTTGTCAGTGTTCTCCATATTCATTTAGACTTTCAGATGCAGCTGAACACAGAATGAGCTCCATTTGGTCTTGGCTTTGCCTGCCTGCGCACTAGCACTTGGACACCAACTGAAAGTATAAAATACAGGAAAGCAGTATTACAATCTGCTTGTATAGCAGCACACTGAGCTGAACAGATGCCTCGCTCCATTCTTTCTCCTCTGTCCTCAGGTGGAAGTTGGCAGGACCCACCTAGCCTCCTGGCCTGAAGGCTGGTTTTGAAATGTTGGCCGGATCCCTGTGACCTTTGACCCTTCCATCCTTGCTCAGCAGCACTGAGGCTGGGTTATTTACTTTACCTGTTTTCCCAGCCCTTTCCTGTTAATCAAGAGATTAAAAATTCTGTGTAGAAAGCAAAAAGAAAATTATTAAAATCTGTAATGATGTTAAGTTGAGGATATTCCTTAAAAGAAAATAAAGTTAATAAAGTGTTAAAGTCTTTGAACATTTCCAACATAGTGCAGTGAAAATTTTACTAGATTAAGCAACTCATAAAGTCAAAAGGATTATCCACATTTTAAACAATTTGTTTCTAGGATTCAATATTGATTTATTTTTGTTTTAGAAATTTGAAAATCCTCAACATTAGGGGGGGTCAATTTAGTGAGAGGAAGGGCCAATGATTTAGCTCAGTGGTGCTGCCCTGCATCACAAGCACAAGGTCCTGAGTTTGATCCCCGGTACCAAAAAAAAAAAAAAAATAGAGGAAGAAAAAACCTTCATCATTATAGATGCCTAAGAAATAAAGATTTGTTTTTCTCATTTTAATCAGCTGCAATATAATTTAAAAATCATGCATTAAGCAACAATACAATAAAGTCATTTAATTAGAAACTAAACAAACCCACAATTAGCAAAAATGTTTGCAAGTAAGAATTTTAGGAGAGAGAGTGTATATAAAAATGCCTGTATGAATTTGCCAGAAAAATAGTGAGAAAGCAAAAGATTTTGGACCATGTCTGGTAGTCAGTGGAGTATAATTCAGCTCAGTTCCTTCCTTCCTTTTTTGCTTTTCCTCCCAGTGCTAGGGATTGAACCCAGGGCCTTGCACATGCCAAACAAGTGTTGCACCACGGAGCTGTATGTACAGCTCTTTTTGGATTTTATTTAGTATTATTTTGCGTTTTTATTCAGGATCTTGCTAAGTTGCTCAGGCTGGCCTCCAACTTGTGATCCTCCTACCTCGGCCTCCCAAGCGGCGGAGATTACTGGCATGTGCCGCTACACCCTGATCTTCCTTTTCTCTGCTGAGAATACTCCACGCTGAGAACCAAAGGTCGTGAAAATTTCATGTTTTTCAAAAGTTAAATAATACCCATTGTTCCTTCTTTCCAAGATGGAAGAGACGCTTGTTATTTTCTGAAAGCATTTTCCAACACAATGATTGAAGTATAAAAAAGGGCTTTTGGTAAACTTGTAGACGATCAGATTATGAATTGGTTCCTGTAAGACTGCGATTCTTCCGGCCCTTCTATCAGGGTTGGTTTGCTTCTGTCAGCTCTGATGCAGTAAGCGCAGAAGCTGTGCGATCTTATGGATGCGTGGCAGCTGCTGTGTGTGCGGTTGGGCTGTGCTGCTGCCGGGCTTTGCTCTCGAGGTGAGCGACTGTGGGAAAACTGTGACACGCAGTTGACCATGAGCACCAGTGGAACAATTCGAAGAGATCTGAATCAGAGCTGGCCATCCTTTGGCAGGAGGATTAAGAGTGAAGGCCAGCAAATCCCAAACAGAAGATTAAAAACTGCATGTAATAATGGCAACAGTGACCAGTGGGAGTAAACGTGCATAATAAACATCTCAAGCCGAACTATGACTTTCATCACATGTCAAAGAAAGGCAAACTATTTTGAGTGCAGTGCCAGAACGTGTGCTTGAGAGAAAAACTTCAGAGGGCTTGGCTAAATCTTAAAAAGAATATTTATTTTATTGAGCTTTATAGACTACGGTGTAAATACTTTAAAAGTTTACCCCTCAAAGCTGGACACAGTGGTACATACCCATAATCCCAGCAGTTGGAAAGTTGAGGCAGGAGATCTTCGCAAGTTCAGGGCCAGCCTGAACTACACAGTGAGACCCTGACTAAAAAAGTTTAGACCTTAAGCTATTTATATATTTTTAAAAATACATATAGAAAAAATTCCCTAAAGTTTGTTGGGTACTAGAAGACATAGTCATGTTACTTGTAACCAATTGCTATCATCATTTTAAAAGTTTATAGTCATATTTCATATACTTCAAAAAGTATAAGCATCCACCTGCCAGTTTTTCTTGAAGGATATTTGCTTTATTTGAAAATAATTGGGAATTAAGAATAACACCAACTTTAAAAGTCCAGTGATGACAGAGTAATGATATTTCTTCCTCCAAATCTCCAAAGGGAATGAGAATCAAAAATATTATCTCTATTTTTTAATGGAAGTGGATGTTATATGATGACAGAATGGCCCCAGAATGTCAAGATCCAAGTGTATATATCCCAGACCAAAGATTGTTGGATCCTCCTTTGAAGATATTGGCCTCAGAGAAGGAACTTCATACACTAACACAATTCCCACCCCAGAGTGATTGTCAGGCTAGGGGTGTAGCTCAGTGGGAGAGCACTTGCTTAGTGTGCAGGAGGCTCTGCATTCAATCCGCAGCACTGCCCTCCTCCGCCAAAAAAGTGGCTTTAGCTAACCTTCTGGTAGTAATGGACACCATCCCATAAGCCCATTCATGCACAGTGACTAATATGCTTTTCAGCACTTCACTTTTAAATATGTAAGGGGCAGAAAGCATATCAGATATTTGTAGAAAGCTTTAGTTATTAAAGAGAGACTCTAAAACTTTTAAAAAGGAGGGAAACTTGGAAGAAACCAACTAGAAGAATGACAAGAAAAAATATTAAAGAACAGAAAGTAAACAATCACCAAACAAGAACAGGCAGCTAATTTGAAAGTATTGCTGAGGAAATATGAAAGAACTCTTGGAAAATAATATATACCATAATAGTATTAAGAAACATGACAGAAAACTTGGTAGATGAGATTGAGAAATTTCTGAAAAAGTAAACCTAAAATATAAGACAGAGTAATATATTCAGAAGAAAAAGGAAAAAGAATAAAATGTTCACTCTGGGAGGTCCAAAATGTGACTAATATACTTCCTGGGGGGAAGGGGAACCAGATAATAATGGAAAGAGGATTCCAAGATAACGCAGAAATTTTTATAAGCTGAAAAATGTAAGGTTCAAGATTGAAGACTTACTACCAAACAAAATCAATTTTTAAAAAGGAATAGCATTGTGAAATTTCACAGTATCACACAGAGACAATCCTATGAAAAAGTATACAATAAAGAGTTGAGAATCAAAACACCATTAGATTTCCCCAGTAACAATGGAGCAACACCTTTATATATTAAAGGAAAAATTTTTTATACTCACAATTTCATACCTAGCCAAATTCTGTCAATGAGAGATGATGGTACGATAAATATATTTTAGGGGTGCAAACACTCATTTCTTTTTTCTTCCAATATCCCCTTTGGGAAGCTACAGAATGCGTGCTCTGACCATCCCCAGGATAAGATGAAAGGAGGGGCCGGGATTTCTGCTGTGTGGAGAACTAGGGAGCAGCCGGCCTGTGTTGGAGTGTGTGAGAAGAGCATATGGGGTGGGGCAAGTTTTCAAGAATAACTGGGATTGATAAATTCTGATAGGCTTGATCTTGGGGAAATTTGTGTTCTATGCCTCCAGAGTATGGAAACAAAGACTGGCTCTAAGAAAACTAAGAAAAACATCACACATGTCCTAGAAGAAAACCAGTGTGATCACAGTGTCCCGCTTGGATTAACAGTGCACAGTATTTACATAAATTATGTACACACTAAATCATTTTCAGGTAAGGTGTGCTATAACTGGACAGGAGGATGTGAAAGGTGGGGATTGGGAGTAGTAATTTAGATTGCAGTGTAAGGGCTAATGCTTTATCTACCTCAATAGCAAGTCAGCAGATAGGTTTCAAATATAATAGAGGTGGCAGCATAATCATATTATTTGGCAGTATTTAAATACCAGAGGAGTTTGGTTGCATATGAATTATTGTGAAATCCTTGGCTTTTGTTTTGTGTACATATTAATAAATTGTACTGAATTATACTAAAATAGTATAAAATAACTAAAAGAAAGAAAGGGAGCTGGGAGAGAATCATGGATGAGGAATTATGATTGATCCATTCTAAGTATTTCAGATGGAGATAAAAAGAAATATCACAGAAAACTCCTGAAAGTTTCTCTTCAGACTGAGTGATCAGAGAGAGAAGATGTAATAAAGCAGGAGATTCTTTTATCTCAAGGCGTTTGGTTAGCATTTTAAAGTTTAAGCTAGACATTTGTATTACCTTAAAGACATGTAAGCTATTTTATAGTTTTCAAAATGTATCAATAATGCCAAAGCAATCTGGCCACACTGTTTGTGTTTCCCTTATGTGATAATTTAGCTCAGGCTGAAATGAGAGATTGAATTGATTGGCATTTCTATTTCATTTATTATCTCTAGCCAGAGAAACAATTTGTTAAATTGGGATATGGCCAAATTGTGACTAGAACTAAAGCCCAGGAAGTTATTAACTAATAATTATTAAGTTAATCAAGAGCATAAAATAAATAGAAGTAAAAATGATTCTAATCAGCTTTAAAATGTTTAGAAAACAACTATACATGCAAATTCTTCATTTGGGCACATACTTTTTTTTTTTTTAGAAAACTAGTAAATGGATGTTTCACTACTCTCATTTTAGTTCTCAAAGACTTTGCCTATTATGAAATTTATCTCCTAAAAATCTTCTGTCACATTATTTTCCATTTTGAGTCATTTCAGGAAAGCCATGTAAAATTTAGCTATGATTTAGAATTGAGCTTTAGAATTTTATCATTTTTTTTTAAAAAAACAGTTTTGTATGGCATTTTGCAGGTACTCTGTTGTTAAAGACAGAGAATGCAAAAACAAATGCTAACCTTGAATTCTATGTAATTATTTCATGATTCAAGAATTAAAATAATGGTTCTATAATTAGTTTGTATGATAAAACCTCTTTAATATGAAAAAGAACATGATAATCATTTTATTGTGCCATCGAAATCCATTAGGCTTTGTAATTTAATTTCCACTGCTCTTTTAGATAAAAGGTTCGTAATATATTTCCTAATTTTCGCTTTTAGTTTATCACACTTTACACCTGTTAATACTGAATTTCATTTTCTCTTTATTCAGGCACTTCGATGTATATTCTAGTTTGAAGCACACTTTAACTGTGGGTCACAACTAGCCAACCTTTGTAACCTCAGTGGTTTCATTGAAAGAATAATAGAAGTGATAAGCTTTCTCCAGCTCTTTAACCTGTTAGAATATTTTACATGTCTTTGCCATTTATTACAGCGTTCAAGAAAATCATACATGTAGAAAATGTACGCTTGAACATTAACCCCCAATCACAACTGCTGCTTGCACCATACAAAGAAAAATGGTGCGTGTGATCGCTATTGGCATAACATTTCACAGACATTTTCTCGAGTGCATTTAAATCCTGGTGCACTTGGGAAGCATTTTCTTCCCCATCACTTGCTTGCTTTAAGCTCTGCAAGACTGCCTGCTAGGGAGCTGGAAGACTTAGGCGGCCTAGGCTCCAGCCCCAGCTGCTGCCCTTTGCCTGGTTCCTCATGGGGCCTGGCAGGGAAGTTCAATCTAGCTCTTTCCACCAGCTCTGGGCTTTTAGGCTCTAGCAAACGGTCATTTGTTTAAAAAGTTTTATTAGAATATGGTTTCTTCAACAAAAACTTTACTAGGGGCCAGGGATTTAGCTCAGTGGCATCGCGCCTGCCTTGCAAGGCCAAGGTCCTGAGTTTGATCCCTGGTACTAAAAAAAAAAAATCAAAAAACCAAAAACTTTACTAGTTGTACATTAACAATTCTTTTAAGACAGCTGGGTGCAGTGGTATATGCCTGTAGTCCCAGCTATTGAAGAAGCTGAGGCAGGAGGATCTCTCGACCCCAGGAGCTCAGAGCTAGTCTAGGTAACATAGTGAGACCCCTTCTCAAAGAGAAAAAAGAAAACTGTTGCTAAATAATTCTACTTTTGTGATAAGTTCACAGCAAGTACCTCATTGGAGGCCTGATTGCTCTATACTTAACAATCCTTTTGGTAGAAACCAGCTTGGATTATATCTGTGACATCAGTCAGGAAATGCTACCTACAGCTCCCAGTATAATGCCTTTTTCCATGTTTTTTAGTTGGATCCTAAAATTATGTATGTGTGTACACGTGTCTTCTGTCGCTGGAGGAATTCTCAAAAAGTAAAGCTAAATTTTTCTCGGTCCCATCTGAGCCCACTGACAAGCTAATAAGGAAGAGTGATGATAGTAATAAAATGGGGTGAGGGTACATTCCTGAGATTTCGCTGCTTATAAAATGATAGCCTGTTACCGAATGACCACAGAGGGACTCTGGCAAGGTCCAGTCCTGAGGCTTTCCGATGGAGAGGTGACCCCCGATCCACGAAGCATTCGGAGCCCTGGAACTCTCAGATCAGAAGCAAACGCGGGATTAACAGCTTTGGAGACCACCTTTTTAACCCAGAGAACATAGCTGTATGTTTTTAATTTGTTATGATTTATTACACTGAAATTGGTGCGAAATGGACAACAAATCATGGGTGTCAGAATCTGGAAATGAATTTTATCAGCTGAGCAAAGAGAGTGCCTTTGGGATTTGCATAAGTTTCTCATAATTCTTTTCATATTACAGATGATGAGGAAAACTGTGAAAATGACATGATATTTCCTAAGTAGCTAATTTTGCATGTACACATAGTCACATATAAATATAGCCACTTGGCCTTAGCTTGGGCTTTCCCTAGAATGCAAGGTGATTTGTGCATAATCGGATATATTCATCTAAAAATCTGTAAATCAGTATGAAGACAGTTTGTTCCATATCACAAATGTCTGGGATTATCTACAGAGGAATGCAAATATTTTCATAAGATACCAATAATTTTTTTTTCAACATTCAAATTTTGAAGAGGGAAATTAAACTCACATGCCAGTATAAAAGTGCTAAGATGGAAGAAAAATCTGTCCCCAAATATCAGATGTTATAAATACCCTTCAGCATCACAAAAAAGCTGCCCTTGTTAGAAACTGACTTTGCATGCATAATTAATCTGAGCATCACATTCCTTCTTCACAACCAGAAGAGAAATTGAATTCAGGTGTTTGGTGAACATATGGGGGGTTTACTGTGAATTTATGACCTGTGGTTGGAGTATAAAACCCCAAGATACTTGCTGATAGAACTTAATGAAGCTTGTGCAGAGGAGCTATTTTTATTTGTAGTTTGGTAATTGATACATTTCTTGGTTTAACCCTCCCACCCTTTTCCCCATTCCTCATAAATCTTCCAGCTGGGGAGGTAGAGTCACAGCAGAGGCCGTCTTGGTCTAACCTGCCTACCTGATTCGAAAAGTTCAGAGTTTGCGTTTCCAAAGCAGTTTCCTCTGTTCCTTTCGGTCCCTTTCAATTTAGTAATTTAGGCTTCTTCACCTGTGCAGGTGATAGGAGGCAAAAGCATATGCTTTGAGCGGGCATCTGGAGGAGGAAGCACTCCTTTCCTACAAGAGAAACAAAGGTTTTCAGTGAGGGGTGACTTCACTCCTGAGAAAGACATGGAGGCACAATACGGCTCATCATTAACACTTAGCAATTAAGTTCATTGCCATCCCCCCAAGACTGAGCACACCTTCAAGGGACAGGAAGCTGCCACCCAAAACCTGGCTGGATCTCTCTGCCTCAGTGTTTAGGCCTCAGATTCAAGAAGAATGCTCCTGACTGCAGAGCCAGGAGGGAAAGCAAGGCCGAAGCTTTCCACTTTAGCATGCGGGGTGTAATGGGTTTAATGAGAAACCTGTGTTTGCTTGCTCATTTGCAGCAATTAAGAACTTAGTTCTGACATCTGTAGATGAGAACTATTTACCTGGCGATTACAAGATCAGGAATATTTTATGGAATTGCTAATCAGCATAGAAAAACACCTAAGTGGCAAGAAGGTTGTTTACCTCTTAATAGTCAGAGTGGTGTCAGTTTCTGGTCGCTCTGCTTGGATCCCTTTTTAGCTCAGTGACACCCCCCGCCTCTCACATGCTCTAGTATCCCTGCTCCAGAACTTGTTTGTATCCACTTTATCATGCTGACAATCTGTCTCTTTCGAAAGGCGTACAACTCTGTACACCCGTGCATGACATCACAGCGAGACATTGGTTAATGATGTGAGACGAGGTGGTCATTGGCGGCTGCCTGTTCCTGAGGCTGTGTGACAGGTCTGCCCTACATCTGTTTCACCCAGTGTCACTTTTTGCCTGCTCCAGGCCCTGTGTCAGCTTTAAGTGACATCCATGAAAGAGCTGAATTTCAGTCTTGTCACTGATAGAAATTAAGGGACAATAACAGATTCAAGAATGAATGATTAGATGAAGGAGGGAAAATTTGCCCTAATTTCTCTCCAATAAGCATGTTTCAAAAAATAATTGTAGCCTGGATGGGAGGTCTTTCTACATAATGGACTGGATCATTTATCTTTCCATTGTGTCACAGTAACAGAAGTCAGTAAAGAGATGCAGCCCCCTTCGATAAGGGGACTAAAACACAGGGCCCTTGTGTGACAGCTGAGCCATTACCTAAGGACATTGTCAAGGCTTGGAAAAGTCAGAGTCAGGTAAATAGAATCCCCGTGGGTAAATGAATCAAGTCCTGGACGCCTCAACCTATGCCTCTCTTCTTTCTCCATGTGCTGGGACTCAGACTGTAACGTTGCCTCGGAAGTCACAGGTCTTTGAAGTGCTGGGAAGTGGAGGAGGAACTATTCTTTAGAGAGGCTGACAGCGGAGCTCCGGCTTTCCCTGCTCGGCTGTGTGCGTGAGATACCTGTCCTAGTGGAGAAATCTCTCAGAAAGAAAAAAAAAATAGTTCAGGTATAATTTGGAAATTGACTCTTTGAATTTTTAACTGGGGAAATAATAATGTCCTTTTGCATCTCCAATAAGTGGATGTGAAGTGTGGGTGTGAAATTCATAGCACTGAGAATAGAATTTTGTACTTGGGCCAAAAAATAAATTGCTAGGGCTGAGATGCGTACAGCAAAAATGAAATAGCCAAAGAGATAAGGTGATAAGGTTAACAAAAATCTCTGCTGTTTACCCATTCTTTTGTAAATTGGGGATCTGAAGGACATTTCTAAAGTCCTGGACCTTCGAAACTAAGGAAAACAAGTTTTAATCAGGACCAACTTGTAGGCTATATGTGTACCCAGAGCCCAGCAGGTCTGCAGTCTCCTTCAGAAGGAGGAGTGGGCCCTGGAGTTGTTGTACCTGAGAACCTGGTTGGCAGATGTGTTGCACTGCGCAGGCGAAGACTCATATTCTAGCCTGAGTCTTGGGAGAGCTGATTTGCAGAATGGGGTGCTTTAAGAAGGTGACAAAGAAGTCACTTTTAAGTCTTTGGATGCATCTCCACGGAACATTCTTGGCTGAGTATTGGTGTTCAGTGGAAATCACATTGCGCTGGTTTTAGATACAGTGGTACCTCAGTTCACGAACTTAATTCTTTCCACAATTCTGGTCGCAAACCAAATTGCATAAGTACCAAATCAGATTTCCCCATAAGGTCAACATCGAATGTAACCATTGAATTTGATTTGGTTCTTGTCCAGTTTGGTTTGCGACCAGAATCATGGAAAGAATTAAGGTCATGAACCAGAGTACCAGTGTAGGATCTGGCCCCTGACATTTTTCAGTTACATCTTCTGCAGCAGTTATTTATTTTGCGCAATTTCTTTCTGATCGGAATTTTGGAGGGACAAACCATATACATGGTAATGGTGGAACTCACTTGTAAACTATGACTCCTGCCTTTCCTCTGCCCTACCGATCAGTTCACTTTTACAACAAGCAGTATTTGTATGGTGCTGGGCATGTGCAGGGCATAAGTGTTTCCAGGCTGCTTTCGTTCATACATGCTCGCTACCAAGTAGAAACTGTCCCTGTAACACTGTCTAAGCTGCAGTGCTTGTCATGAAGGTGGGATTAGTTGTGCATGTGGATTTGAGGGAGGGAGGTTTAGGGAACTGATTGCTGCAATGTTGTTGCATAACAAGCCACCTAAGAGGCCAGTGCATCGTAGCACGAACATCTACGACTCTCTCATATGTACAGATAGGCTGGGAACTGGATGCTGCAGGCTGGGCCCCGTTGGGCCTGGCTCTATGTTACAAAGTGGATCTGATATGGTCTGCATGTCTTATCCTGTGGTGTGGGTGTGTTCTTGTCATTGTGGAAGTCAAGAACACAAGAGAACCAACCCACCATGCACTTAGATCTCCAACCTGTTTGCATCACGTCCACTAGCATCTTGTTGTCCAAAATAAACCACAGGGCCAAAGCCAGCATCAGTGGGTATTAGTTTTCCTTTGCTGCCTCACAGATTAACACAAGTTTCACAGCTTAAACAGCGCATATTTATTATCCGACAGTTTCGGTGGTTCTGGAGTCCAGATGTGGCTGAGCTGGATCCTCCGCTCAGGGTCTTATCAGGGTGGAATCGGGGTCAGCTGGGCAGGGTCCTCCTGTGGAGACTACACTGAGGGGTGCCAGCCTGCTTGCTTCTGTCGCTGTGGACCAGGTTCCATTCTTTGCAGCTGTGAGATCAATGGCCGCTTGATTCTTCAGTCAGCAAGGGGGAGAAAGACAAGCAAGATGGAGCTCAGGTTCTTATGGGATTGCATGATGTAATCACATACATTCCACAACAGTTGCCTCATTTCATTGGTCCACACTCAAAGGTAGAGGATTGCAGAAAAGGGTAACACCAGAAAGCAAGAACCACCTTAAGTTCTGTCCATCACAAATATTTGCCAAACAATTTACTGTGCCACAGCAAGTGAGAAAGTATCTACATGTTAAATGGTAATGACGGTGGCACCAACTTAAGAAAACCACTCACGCATATGAGCACCAGAAGACGCTGGAAGATGGTATTTGGGTGCTAAGGCAGTTATAGACCAATTGAGAAGAAAAGGTAAATGTGGGTTGCAGTAGTTAAGAAAGAGTTCCAGACAGTGAAATTTGGTTTCTTTGACTTACTAGAAAAATGGGGAGAAGGGTATAGAAAGAAAAGGAGAGGTAGGAAAGGAAGGAAAATATGAGCCAATTCATCTTCCTCCCCTTTGGCAGCTTCTCTTCTTTTGCTCTAGACGGTATAGTCCTCTCCCCTTCCTGGAGAACACGGAAAGCCTGGCCTGTTCATCTCCTCCCTTTGATCTTCCTTTTCTCTCTGTCTTCCGTGGGGAAGAGAGTGTGTGCCAAGATGGTGCCTCCTTATTTTAAAAAATGAGTGGTTAGTTCTCCCTTGCTTTGAATTCTAGATCTGAAAGCTCTGCCCTCTGAAATCTTTCCAGATTTCTTTTGCATAATTAAAAATGCAAATGTTAAAGTATTTTTACCCCATAAAGAATTAATCAGTCACATCACAAACTCTGCTCTCTCAGCATGTGCTCTTCCAGAAAGGTAGGTCAGAACCCAAGCCTGCAAGAGGGCAGCTCCACACTCAGTTTAGACAGATTGGAACAAGAAGACAGTTGAAGAGGACCAGCCTATTCGTACAAGGCCCACCTACCAGCTTCTTGATCTGCTCATCTCTCAGTATGCACAGGGCATGGGTTCCAGGACCTCTCGCACACCGAACTCTGTGGATGCCCAGAGCCCTTCTATAAATGGTGTCCAGTTTGGGTGTGGGCCTGCACAATCCTCCCATGTGCTTTAAATCACCCCTAGACTACTGTATCTAATGCAGTGTCAGTGCTAGGTAAATAGTTGAAGTGCTGTATCATTTAGGGAACATGGCAAGAAAAATGTCTGGACACATTCCGCGCAGTTGTTTTTTCGAACTGTCTTTCCATCCACGGGTGGTTGGTTCTCAGGGTCCGGAAACCATGGATGTGGAGAGGCAACTGTTTGCATCTTGGGACTGCTGCCAGGGGACCACGAGCCCTCTCTTCATCCGATGCAAGTAAATAACCTAGGGAAGCAACATGTAGAACAGCCTGCATCTACAGAATATAAAGTACAGGCTACAAGATAGCCGCCAGCAGACCTATTGTGTTTGCCTTACCTAGAATTTTTAAATAATAGTAATAAGTCCACCTTTAAATTTGGGGCAAAAAAAATTATATTTCTGACTTCTCTTTTTAAAAATTGTAAGGCAGCACCAGGCCTGTGACCCCTGTTTATCACAAAATGTGAATGGTGGCTCCTCATGCAGCAGACTCTCCTTCCATCTTTAGTTAATGGCCATGGGGCTGTTGGAATTTGCCCCAGCCAGGAAGCCTGTCAGCAGCATTTTCAAAGTGTTGTCTGAACACCACCGATTTCAGAATGGGTGCAGGTTCTGGCCCCTGTGCTAGGCTGGCTGAGTCAGTGTTAAAGATGAGCCTCCGTGACCAGTGGCTTTAGCCAGCTCCTGGGTGTCGTCAGGCACACCGTGCATGTGTAGAAACCACTGCGACCCAGTACCGGGAGGTGCTGGGTGAGCAGGCAGTGGGGCCATGCACTGCGCAGCTCCTGCGCCCTGCGGAGAGCTCAGGCCTGCATATGCCTGAGTGCTATTCCGGCCTGCCTCTGAGAGGACAAGGTCTGATCTCGCAGGAATGACAGGGAGGATCTGGGCTCCGGGCAGCGTGGGCCTGCATTGTGCTTTGCACACTGGGTTAGGGGTCTCTGCAGTGTGGGATCCTGGGACACTTCCTTGACACACACACACTCGTGCTCTCCATTTGAGCCCTAACACCAGTGTGCAGGAGGAGGCAATGTGTTGGTATTGGGCCAAACTGTCCTTTGTGTCTGTTTGTACAAAAGAGCATCTCCAATCGTCCCTATTCGGATCTAAATCATGCAGAATATCTGGAAATCATGCTTTACTGCCTCCCCATTAAGAGTTTTATTGTCTCACCCATCTGATTGATTTAGGTGCTATTTTTATTATATTCCTCACACACAAAAAGAGCAACTTGATTTGGCAATGAACCGAAGCTGATTGGGATGTGGAGGGATTAGTCACTGTTGCTAGTGAATGTTTAAAATTTCCTTTAGTTTCATTGGTGGAAGAGCTTTAGAAGCCCACATTTGAATTATTGGCCCATCACGTACTGGCCTGAGAAGCAGCACCGAGTACTGCAATGGTTTCATCTCCTAAAGCCAGGATTTCACCTTCAGACTGCCAACTGTTGTTCCCCAAGGATACTTGACAGTCTTCCAGTCTTTGGAAATCATCATCAATCATGAAACCATTGCAGCCTGTTTCTGTTTTCCAAGTTCAACACTGAAAGTGGCTTTGCTAGTCTTCGACAAGCCAGTCAGCTTTCTCTAGAGAAAGAGAGCAAAGGAAAGGAGGGGGAGACAGTAGCCTCACTGACTGCTTTGGGAATAAGGTCAGAAGTGACTTCCAGAGCTTGTTTTTTACTCTGAAAAACATCGAGGTCAACAGCATTTAAAACTAAAGATGCTGGGTCAACTTTCATGGTTGGGAGAATGGATGATTTCTTAATGACAAACAACAGGAGGTCAGTTTTCATCAATGGCTTGGACTTCAGGAGCCTGACAATTTGTAGGGTTAAAACTATGCATCAAAATAATAGAGAAGTATTTCTGGTTAGACGTGTAAAATACTCTGTCAGTCAGGCCCCCTGCCATCTTCCCATTAAAAGCTATGATGTATGCTAGGAACAAAAAAGGCACAGCTGGGAAAGTGGTGGTAACACTTAATGGATGCTCACTCTCCTCTCTCTTTGTCTTGGGGATGTGGCGACCCCCATCCCGATACCATCCTGGTTTCATGGACAGAAGAAAGAGCTTTACAGATTGGACATTATACTGGGCACCCATCATTGAAAATTTATGTGTTGGGGCAATATAAGTTGCTGCACATATTTTTTAAAAGCCCATGGGAATAAGAACCTGTCTACTCCAAAAGCGTGGAGGGAAGTTTTGACACTGTACCTAGTGTGGGCTGAGGCCTCATGCTGCCTGACAGCACATTTCACATAACTATTAACCTTTAATGTTCTCAGGCTGATCAGCTCCAAAGATCTGCCAGCAGAAAACACTGGGAGGACAAGCTTTCATTGACTGGGAAAATAATTAAATTGGAGGTATTGTCAGGATATTCCAGAAGCACTAACGAAATTGCTAGAAACATGAAGGAGACAGGGCCTGTTCCCAATAGATTCACTGATGAAAGACCACTCCATATTTCTGGAAGATGTTCATATCATAGTCCTATGAATACATATTTTGTATTTGAGATTTTAAAACCTTTGGAATTCTTCACAATACAGGGAAGTATTTGAAGACATATGTCTGTCAGATCATTTTGTATACTCTAGTTTGGCAGATTTTCTCTTTTCAAGCTACCTCTCCCAAATTACATCTCCCAGGAGGATGTGCAGACGACGGAGCTCATGCACACACTGAGTAACCAGGGCAACGTGTTTTTGTGAGGATCTCTGATCTTGCGATAGCTGGCAGGTTCCTATCTGGCTGGCACCTCAGAGGGAGAATATGATCATTTCGAGGCTGGGTTCCTGTCCTGCACAAGTCTGAAGTTTTCTTGGGAAGACAGTGTATACCTCGTGTGCTCAAGTAGCCTTTGATGCAACTTAGTGTCCTAGTGAACGAATAGACCGAAGGGGCTGTGAGACTTAGACTGACTTAATTTTAGCTATTTATCTGTATTATTCTTAGTATTAAAATCTGTGTGGTTTTAGAAAGGAGGAACTTTGGAGGCTGATGCATTGGTTTGATACTTTGGTGACACACGTGGTCTGGTGTAGAAGAGTTGTAGTGTGAGCCAGCAAATCTGGATTCTAATCCCACTTTCCCCGCTGCTCTGCTGGGGGACCTCAGACAAGCCACTCTTCTCGAATGTCCATTTCCACATTTGTGTGTGTGTGTGTGTGTGTACATGTGTGTGAAACACTACCTTTTGTACCAGTCGTTTAAGATCTTCGTGAGTATAAAACAAAATTCAGTGCTTTACAAACAGAAAGTATCATCATTATTAACTAAGTGGTTACCTCATGTTAACGCCAACACCTGAGCTTATTTTTTTAAATGATTTCTATTTACATTGTGAGAGTTACATTTTGTTCATAGACCTCTGCTGACTCATGAAAGGGAACTCCATGTAATGGTGTTATGAAAACAGCACTGTGCATTTATGATGATCACAACTGTGATATTTAAAGCAAAGTTATTATCTCCATTTCATACATAAAGAAACTTCAGCTCGGAAGGATGAAGTGCCCTCGTCTAAGTCATGTCCTTTGCAAAACAGATTGACTACCAGCACTTGACCAGGATTCAGAAAGGAAACACAGCTTTGAAAGGACAGTGTACAAAGCAATATGCTGTATAACAGCAAATATATGTAGCAAAACGACTGCACTGTTTATTCCTTTAGATAGCCATCTGAAATAATTTCAACATAAATCCTAAGAGCAAAATGAAAATATTTTAAATATGCAGATACTATATTAAAAACTCACTTCCTCTTAAATAGCGTCACTCCATAGCAAGTCGCCATTTTTCCTAGCAACTGCACTCCACGGACAATGCTTCTTAGGGGTGTTCATTGTTGCCCCATCTCTCTTTTCAGCAACAGATCAACTCCTAGCAACCACGATCGGATACAGCGTCTGCGACAAGAGTTTCAGCAAGCAAAGCAGGATGAAGATGTCGAAGATCGGCGACGTACCTACAGCTTTGAGCAACCCTGGGTAAGCACCAGTCGTTCAGCACACTGCAGTAAAGGCCCCTGAGCTATGACCTCAGTCTTTTATCAAATGAGACACGATGGAGCCAAATTCCTTTGACCTTTAACATATTGACCTTTTCCTCATTTCCGTCTGAGTTTCATCATTGCTAATTTCATTTTATGTCTTGTTCCACCATCTGCCCATTGCATAACAGGTCTAATTAGCTGTATGACAAGACATAGCGAACGTATTCTTGTTCTCTGCTATGCATTTTTATTAAGTTTAGAAATATTTTTCTGTAGATATATCTTTCTCGGAATCAGAGCCAAAGCAAGTTCAAAACATATCTGTTTATGACTAATGGGCACAGAATCATTGTTTAGTAATCTTTCTTTCTTTTTTATGTGTGTGGTACTGTGGATTGAATACAGGACTTTTTCACTGAGCTATATCTCAGGCCCTTTTTAATAGTTTTATTTTGAGACAGGGTCTTATTAAGTTGCTAGGTTGCCAACACTGGGCCCCAGCTTGTGGTCTTCCTGCGTGCTGGGATTACAGGCATACAGTGCCATACCTGGCATAGAAAGTTGTGATTGTTTATGCTCCCTGTTTGCCCAAGAGTATTTGTTAAACCCCTCTCATCCATTTACATCTCTCTTCTACTCCTTCCTCTACACAGCCATAGAGTAATCTTTCTAGAACAAAACTTGGGTTGGTTCTCTCAATGCCAGACCTGTGTCTCCCTCTTGAACTTCACCCTGAATAATGGCACCTCTGGGAATGGGGGTGTAGGAGCAGATGTGCGAGTATGAGATGATGGGGATTTGAAGAGTAAGAATTTCTTTGGAAAGTTCAAGACTGAGTCACTTTGGGCTGAACGAAGTGGGAAAATCCAGTCCTGAAGCCCAACCTTTACGAGCACGTGACCATAGCTGGCCATGCTTAGAGGACTGGGAATAACAAAAACAAATTTGCAGTTTAATCTACAGCGGAGGCTGGTCAGGCAGGGCAGGCGGTCCAGAGCCTAGTGAGGACCTGCTGAGGCCGGCCCTGTGTGGGAGAGACAAGGACAGTTCCGGGAAGGGTTATCCTGCAGCTTGGTGCAGGCAAAGAGGCTCCAAGGTCTAGGGATCACCAAGCCCACGAGGTTGTGCTCAAGATCCTCTAGGATCTTGAAGGTAGCAAAGTTTTGGATGTTTGTGATCTGAGTGGCGTTGTCTATGCGTGTGCGTTACAGGGGCAGAGGAGAGAATAGTGTCCAGGAAGTCGGTTGAGTCCGGTTTAGACAGAGTGTTGGGAATGTAATTAATGTCATAGATTCTTGAGAGGAGAGGGTCCGAAGGAAGAACGGTGCCAGAAAAGACTTGAGGTAAAATGGATGATCCAGTCTGGGGGGAAGGATAAACAGCGCAGCTGCAGAAGGACCCAGAAGTCGGCTATGTCGAAGGAAGTGGGGATGAAAGGTGGCGATGCGGTGGGAGCCTTCGATGCTGGAGTGAGAGCGGGAGAAGACGGTGCCAGGTCCGCTAGTTAGGCGGCCTGGCTCCTCAGGCTTCGGTTTCGTGTTTTTAAACCAAGAAAATTAGAGTGGGTGACTGTCGGTTACCACACGCTGTGGCAACGTGAGGATTACAGAGGAAGCTGAGCGAGAAAAACGGAGCGAGCAGAGCTCCTCTGGGTGGATGTCGGCGACTCCGCGGACCCAGGTGATGACTGCCGCGGGTCGGAGCGTCCCCAAGTGCGGTGCGCAGCCAGCTCCCGCGGTCACCTGGACGCTTGCGGCCCACACGCATTCCAGCCCTGCTCCAGACCCGCCTGCTCCGTGCTCAGTTCACTCTCCAAAGTGGAGGTGGGTTCAGCCTGGAGAAGCGCGTTCTAGGGTCTGATGGGTCCACGGTCCTTTCTTGTCGTGATAACCAGCAACCCCGGAGCGTCGCATAGGGGAAGAAACCTTTAAAGGTTTCTGACTACGGGATTTAATGATCGTATTAGAGCTGAGGAAGACTCATTTGGGGGATTAAAGGAGAAGGAGAAAAAGTGGGAGAAACTGCCCGGGAAAGGCTTCCCCTTAGTGTAGGAAGGAAGATGCGGCCTTAGCGCAGGCCCTGTGGCAGCTTCCAGAGTCAAAGTGCCTCAGGGAATCAGTCCTAGGCAGGACTTCGGGAAGTTATAAAACAAGTTCACCAGTCCAATGTCTGAGAAAATCTACAACTATCTCCCGCAATAATACTGTTAGGAATGGTATTTTCCTAAGGTATTTATTTTCCTAGTTGATGAAGTAAATGGAGTCATTTCCATATAGCAACAGGACAGAGCTATGTCGACCTAATGATATTATGGGATATAATTGGTTCCATCTATTCCTACCAGGTTTATTACAGCAAGGTTCTTTGGTGATGCAGGGTAAATCTCCTCTTAACTATGTATGTACGCGAAGAGGCCGGAAAGGGTAAGGGACGCAGTGTCACGCTGAAGGCGAAAGCAACAAGTCCAGGTGGAATTGGCGCATGCTCTCTCTCTCTCACACACACACACACACACACATGCACACACACGCACGCACGCACACGCACAGTTCCAACCTGGCAAAGGCCCACCTGGTCTTACCATTCCTCACAACCTACCATTAGCAGCAGCCTTGGCCATTTTACTTCCCCTGGTAATGTGGTTGTCAAACCAGCATCTTTGCAACATTTGTTCTTTAATGACTTAATTCATCAGACTTACTGAGTGCTTACTGTGTTCCAGTGGAGCTAGGAAGATCGTCCTTAGAACTCTATGGTCTAGCTGCTACAAAGCAGAGACACCTTGTGTGGTACGGAGGGATGTGGTAGGGTATGCTGGGGCCAGGGTGCCCAGAGGAGAGGCCCTAGTAAGATTTGGGTGCACAGGAAATGCTGGAAGGAGCCCCTCTCTGAAGTCAGAATATGCAAATTGAGAAACAGAGAAACATATCTTTGGGGACTAAGGTCCATGAATTTATTTCTGATTGGCGACTTTGTTATCTACATGCAGAATTCCAAATTTGATGAGCGTTTCCTGCTTCTTAGCTCTCGATGTTTTTCATTGAGAGAAGTAAAAATGATTTGAAACCTATTGCAGGGCTTTTTGTAAGATTTTTAAAATAAGGACACTGAAGATACTGACATATTTCTATGTTATCCACCTACTAAGCACAGTCACACTAGAGAATGCATTTGGGACAGTCTTGTACACTTGGGAACTCAACCACTGAAGGTCCTGGGCCAAGTTATTGTGTATCAGAATTGCCACTGCAACTTCAGACAGACAGTGTGGCTATATTATTGTTTCCTCCAGTGAATGAGCGGGAAATTATTTGGATGACAGGCTGATTACCTAAGAAATGGACTAATTCCTTAAATGGCGGGTCAGAAGTTGACCTTTTTCTCTTTTTGTTCATTTTCAAACAATTGGGATCTTGCTGTGGACCCTCCATCGTACTGATCCTGTAAATCAGCTAAAGGAACTGCAATTTTATTTACTATATTCATTTTCATACCAATTCTGATCATTACTTTACTAAGAGTTGCTTCTCAGTTGTTCAAACTGCAGCTTAGTCTATGGTTTCCTTAATCCATTTGGCAAAGTGCGCTTCGGGGCTCTTGGACTGACTCCTCTCTTCCCGTATGTAGGCTGACCTTGCAAGGTCGTTGTGTTTGGAAGGGAGGAGAACATGATCTCACTCACTGGCGTGGTTTGTAATCATTTTAGGGTTGAGGAACCGCAGATGCATCTCCAAGCTATGTACACAGCTTAAACGGAATTAGCTGAACTTATGTCTGTTAGAAATGCCCACACACAAAGTGCAACCAGATGTGTCAGAGGGAAAAATATCCATGCCAGTTACTTTATAGACAGAGTGGGATGCAGCAGAAAAGTCATCCAAGTGGCCCTCTTCAGTCCATCTGTTTTGAGCATGTTCTCTAGAACTCCTGCAGTACCGAATGCACCTGTTCCTGGGCCTTTGTTCAGAATAATTTTGGGGCCCGAGGGAGCTGATTTGTGGCACAAGAGGTCTTTAGATGAGCAGAGGCCCAGAAAATTTCCTTAGCTGCATAACTGAAGTGAATTCTCTCCCACGTTGAGGAAGAGAAAAAGGAAAAGCAGCTTCTTCCTCATGTAGTGCCAGGTGCAACCTAAATAAAGCAGCAAGTTGATTGAAATCTTTAAGATAATGGGACAATGGCTGGGGTTGGGGTTATTATCACTGAGCTCCAACATGGACAGGACTTAGTGCTGCTTTTAGAAGAATTAAATTGCCAGCTGCACACATACATACAGTATGCTGTTAAAACTTTGCAGATACCCGACATCGCCCACACGGAGGCTTTCGGGCCGAGACGGCTGATAGATGGGATAATGGAGCCTTTAATAGCCATATTGCTAGGTCCTTTCCATCCCAGGTCAGTAGTGACTGAAAGTAGTTTAGTCCTGCAGGTAAAAAATTGACACTCCACATGTGAATATCTTCTTCATCCCCCAAGCATGCTCTCCTCCTAAATGTCTGTCTTTGAACCACAAAATCTGCCCAGGCTCCCTTTGCCTGTCCTCTCCTTCTTACCCTGTTAGGGGTTTGCCTATTTAATTGGTAAGCCGCTCTGTCGCCCCACATTGCCACCCCTGTGCCTGGGGAATTTGAGAAAATTGTGGCCTTTTTGTTTTCGTCCTTTGTAAGACTTGAAAGGTATCCGCTGTCATCTCTTCATGACAGCTTTCATGCCTAGGCTCCAAAAGGGCTCCATGTGCAGAGCAAGCTGGGCGGAAGCCCCCTCCCTTAGGGGCGGACCTGGAGAGAACCATTCTTACAGCAAAGGTGCTCTGCGCCCACGCTCAGCCTCTGCCCTGCTACACAGTAGGTCGCTTCTTAACCTGTGACCCGCACCCCAGGCCAAACCTCCAGGTGCATCTGGCTGGTTCTGTAAGACAGCAGCCCTTTCACTTTCAGCAGACCTGTTGGAAAAGTAAAGTTGATCTGAGCACTGGTAGGAAAAATGAGGTGAAGACAGTACCGTGTTAAGACCAGATCATGCATTGATAAAAATCTTTATGAGGGAAATAGGTTCTGCAGATTTTTTTTCAGCCATTCCTGAGATCCTTAGTAGAAATGAAGCCTTAAACTATTCAGAACTCTAAACATGATGAGGTGGAGGACCGAGAAGCCAGGACAGACACAAGTTAACTTTACTTTGAGAAAAGTTGTAAGTTACTGTAGAAAAGAATTGTTGCCAGGCATGATGGTTCATGCTCGTAATCCTAGGACTCTGGGAAGCCCAGGCAGGAGCGTTGCAAGTTCAAGCCCAGCCTAGGCAACTTAGCAAGTCAGTGAGACCCTGTCTCAAAGTAAAAAAATGAATGAAAGGGCTTGGGATGTAGCTCAGTGCAAAGGCCTTGGGTTCAGTCCCCAGTACTGGGTTGAAGGCAGGGGGAAAAGGGGAAAATCATTACCAATATTAGCAATAACCACTTTTCAGCATAACAGTTTACATTCTTTACATGACTGAGTGCCATAAGAATTATTTCTGCCATATACCAAATCTTTAAATTACCACTTTTATCAATATGAAATTCCATATTAGGGTTTCATTTGAATTGCTAAAATAAGGATTATAAATCTTAAAGTAAATCTTGTTTTTGTTATTCTTTTCATCAGTACCATGATTTTCATCATCTTCAACATTAGGTTTTCATCTAAAGCACAGAAACTTTTTGCATTTTATTTTTTGTTTTCTGGATATGCTCTTGGACATCTGTGAACATTTGAAGATTTTTACGATTCTCAGTTTAGGTAGACAACCTGCTCAAAATGCTCATTTATAAGAAGGCTTACGTGTATGTGTACGTGTGTGCACACTCATGCTTATACCCTATCTTATCTGTAGGAAGAAAAATGATTGTGTTTTTAAATTATAAAATATTTTATGTAAATGTTAATAACCCAGTAATGATTTTATTACAACATACTTCTATAATAAGCTATAGAAAAGTCTTACAATACTACCTAGTTTTAAATAGTACTGTAATTTTGTACTATGTGTATTTTTATTCATTACTCCACTGATTGTAATGATTTTATTTGTGGGTTTTTTTTTTGTATTTTCTCAATTTTAGAAAAAAGTATGATTTTAATTAATTGAGAGAGATGACCTAATTCAGTGAAATACTATATGGAAGCTATTTCTTGTATTTTGCTTTACACTAAGTGGTAACAAAAAGATATAGCTTTCTCAACTTTTAAATCTTGTGATAATCATGATAAAGTCAGGTGTTTTGCAGCTCATTTACAAAAGCAGTGTGTGTATTTTTCACTTGTGCTTTTAAGTGTGAGCTGTATTTATTTCTATTTTAGGGCTTCTATTGTTATTCCGGCCTTGGCATCCTTAGCTATTTTTTGACTTGAAAGGTCATTTCTTGTAACCAGTTTCATCACAAACAAGGCTCAGTTAGTTGTAAATTGCACTGTTAAAACAGAGCTTCCCTCATTGTCTGAGAATTGAACAGTCGTCCCAATTATGCCTCCTCCGCATGTATTTCCCTGTTTGGTTGTGAGTTTGTTGTCCTAGTCATTCGTGGTGCTTTGTGTGAAATCCGTGTACTTCTTTGGGAAGTCTAAAGCTTTCTTTTCCATTTTTGTGGTTTTGGACTTAGATAGTTGATTCTCTTTCTGCCATAGAAACTGAGACCGTAGTATTTAAGAGGCAGGATTGTTTATTGTAAAGCTGGCCACATAATTTACATGTTCATGCAATCTTTGTTAAAATCATGAAAGAGAGAGGTTACTTTTTATTCAGGCCAAGTGTAAAACTTGCTAAAAATGATTTTTCTGAGTTGTTGCTATGGACTGGTCATGGATATGATTTTCTTTAAAATACATGGCCCATTAGAGTTTCTTCTTGAAGATAAAGGTCGTTCTCTCTAACCTGCCCTTATTTGTGCTCTGGAGAGAGAGAGAGAGACAGAGTAAAATTTAATGGGGAGGCTGAGGTTTGCATTTCATCATGGGACCATGAGAATATGAAACATGTCAGTTTTCTGATACCAAACTCACTCGCTCCTTAAGTTTACAGCCCTGCAGCCTGATAATTTCATTACTGGAGCGCATCGAGACCCAAGTCGATGCCTGCAGCTGATAAACTTTGAGCAGAACAGTGTCAGAAAACTGAAGTTGAGGAGAGGAAACAAACAAAACCCTCCAAGTTTTTTCCTCTGTCAGAATCAGATTTTCAGGCTGCTGGGAGAAACAACTTAAAAATACACCTGAAATTTCCACAAGACCTTGCATTTTCTTTTCACATCTCCACAAGCAGTGTGTCACCAAACAGCATGAGCTTAAAAAGCGGGTTACTAAATCGTGCTGCAGAACGCCAGCTCCTTCAAGACTGCTAGACACATGGAGATAGCTGAAGCTGAGGGGAGAGGAAATGAAAATGTGGCCCCACCGAGGGGGGATGGAAATCACGCAGTATTTTCTTGCTTACTGCTCCCTCTGTCTGTTCAGGGGTGAATCGGGCTTCCCGTGGCTCATCACAAGCCACACAGCAGGTCGTGGCCTGTTTGGCCAGCCTCACCTCCCGTAACGGGGGAAATGTCTGTCTCCTGCTATGGAGGTGATGAACAGTTGCTTGATGCTTTGTTTGTATAAGCAGAAACTCACTCGGTGAAGTGTTTTTCTTCCTAAAGGCACCACGGATGTATTATTTGAACGGTGCTGTGGAGTGGGTCTCCGAACACACATTTGTCCCAATGAGTGTGGTTATAAACATCTACTAGGAGAGACTGGGGTGTTGTAAAGCCTAATCTCTTCACACATTATTTTTGTATCGGGATATTTTTAATATGCTCACGGACTGTGCCCATATGCTTGGAAATTCTTGTCCTGGATATTGCCTCATTATTGCCTACCCACAAGCAAGAGAGTGCTGGCCTGGCAGAAAAGGAACAATGGATACCACTGGATTTCTGGACAGACAAAAGCCAACTGCAGCCTCGGTTCTTCAGGTAGCCAAGGCCTGTGTTATCTTAGGCCTCTCCAAATGAACTCCAAGCCTTGAGAAGATGATAAGTAAATCAGAGTCTGCCGCTGACTTTCCGCTCCACAGGAAAATCGATGGCATGTTTTTAAGAGACACTCTTCACGTAGAATATGCCTGTTGCACCATGTTGCTCAACACAAAAGGGGAACAGAGGTTAGCAGGGGCCAAAAAGGGTGTCTTAGGAGCACCTGCCACCAATGGAGTGACACGCCAGTGCTGTGTTTTCTATAACAGTTGAGTCGTCATTGTCTGTGTTGAGCAGAGACATTTCTGAAGGCCCCGTTTAGCAGGTAGGCTGACATGTGGCAGGGAGAGACGGGCACCGCAGGATTTCGGTCCACACTGTACTGTACGTGTTCAGAGACCTGATTCTGGTGGGCAGTCCCAATCCACCTGGCTGAAGTGGCCAGAGGGATTTAAAATTGTTCTCTAGGCTATGATTGACCTAGGTAAGATGCCATTTCCTGATAACCAGGGGATAGTTCATGGTCTGGCCGCCAGTACAAAGAGCTGTTCACTTGTGCGTTCATTCTTTTGGAGTTTCCGTTCCTCATCTGGCTGCCATCCTTGGATTGGAGGAGACCTGTCGCTGGCTAAGTTTAATTTTGGTTAAATTTCAAAATTTAGCTGTCCTAAAAAAGAGGAGGAATCAGCAATACTGTATTATATTGCTTGACTGAAATAGATGGCAACCCCAGAGATTTACCAGCACAGACAGCTTTCAAGTGCAGACCTGCGAATTCTTCGCTTTTATTACTGTAGCAAATGTGTGTATGTACGTGTTGGCTTGACCTTCTGATATTCCCTCAGACTTACTCTCCTTGTATCTGCTGTAGATAAGAAGGATATAAACTGCTATTTCATGTCCATATTTCCGAACCCTCATTGAGATTATAAGCTTGCTCTCTCCAGGTGAAAGCATGTGCCAAGGCCCAGTCACAATTCACAGTGGCATATCAGGCTCCGAAGAGCGATAATAGGCCTCTTTCCCTAAGAAATGTGATTGGGAGGAGGGCTGGATCTCACAGAATGTGCGAAATGCTTCTAAGTCAGTTTATAAGATGCAAAACAGGCTGGGGAAGTAGCTGGGGGGCAGAGCACTTGGGAGCATGGGGACGCCCTGGTACCATGCCCGGTGTTCGCGGTGCGAGGGCCAGGCTGACCAGTGGCGTGTCGGAAGCTCTGCCATGCTAACGAGCTGTTCCTCTCTCCCACAGCCCGGCTCCCGGCCGGCAGCGCAGAGCGGCAGGCACTCCGTGTCCGTGGAGGTGCAGGTCCAGAGGCAGCGGCAGGAGGAGCGCGAGAGCTTCCAGCAGGCCCAGCGCCAGTACAGCTCCCTGCCTCGGTAGGTGACACACACGTGCACACACACCCGGGCCTGGGGAGCTCTTCCTTCCCACCCGACGGTGAGAGGCAGCTCAGCTGGTGGAGAGCACATGTTTTGCACTAGAAGGACAGGTGTCTCCCGGGATGCCAGCACCTGCACCCCACAGCTCCCTGGCCCAACATGGGGCGACGGGACCTGAACACCAGGCTCGGGTCAGATCTGGTTTCTAGTATGGGTTTCCATGTGGCTGTAGAAAAAATGGTGCTCATCTGAGAACTGGAGAGGAAACTGTTCTTTTGTGCAGCCCCTGGCATGACTAGGATGAGTGATGCTTTATTCATCCAGAGCTCTGTGAAAGGAGAGATGCTTTTGTGGGGTCAGTGATGGGAAACCTCACTGTCACTGTTCCGCTGCTTGTGTGGTGCCTCAGCCGACAGCCAAGTGGAACAGGCTTGTCTGGGGGGCTCCCCGGGGGGGCCTCTGCTCAAGTGTTCTCCATCAGAGGACTGAAAGACTCACTGGCCTGGGCCCCAGAACAGGAGCCGACAGCCATCTTCCCTCCCAAGCATTCCCTCTAGGCAATACATAGTGAAGAGCAAGTGCTGAGAAACAGTCAGCTTTTCAGACTTCCCCAAACAAGTCGCTCCTATAGTCAGTTATTACAGACAGTTGTTGTCCTATTTCAAAACCAGGTGACAGTGACATTTTGAGGGTCAGAAGATCCATGTGCCATGCTGATGTCAACTGGACTCTTGGATCTGAAGGAAACAGTTTCTGGGGGAGGCGGGTGCTTGTCTGTGTGTACCTGAGTGACGCGTGTGAAAGTGATTTCGATTCACTTTCTTATAAAGGGGAATCTCTTTAAATGTTAAATCATCGCTGTGACAACCATGAGGAGCATCACACTGACAAGGGTCAACTGAAAGAACATGGCACAGCTATGAATGAAGTCTCCACTAGGAGGACAGCCATCCAGTACGACTCTGTATCCATTCAGTTGTTCATGTTTAATCCATAAGGCTGTACCTCTTACCTTTACAAAGGAGGATTGTCCAGAACAGCTCTGTAGCCCACTCTGGATGAGAGTCATCGAAGGTTAGTTCTGGACAAGTCTTTGGCTGTCACGTTGTTTTGCAAGGAGATAGCTCAGAGAAATCATGTACTGTCCCGCAAGGTCACACAGTAAGTCCCTTAGCCGGAACTACAACCCAAACCTGCCCGTGCCCTAAATCATTATTTTATAGGGCTCATTGCTACTCAGGGCTTTTGTTCCCAAGTTTAGGTGTTTCAGGTAGAAAGTTCCCCTTGGAGCTCTGCTGCCCCTAGAGCAGTGGTGGGGAGACCTGGCTTACGAGCCGACAGAGGTGTGCGTGCCTGCAGCGGCATGAGTGCCATCAGTTCTCCACCACTGCCCTAGAGTTTGGAAGGGAGCCACTTATGACTCCACCCGGTGGCTCCAATGCTAAGCGCCCAGCCTGCTCGGCGTGGGTCCCGTCAGGAGGTGCACATGGTCCTGAGGGTGAACCGACACCCGGGTGGCCTGGACTCCAGGCACAGTGTGGCCATGGCACCGAGGGCTCCTGTGAATGGAGTCCAGGCCCTCTTCCTCAAGTTGTGGGCTTCATATGCTTCCTCGTCTAAGATTGTTTCTGATAAAGGAAGGGAAATACAGAAGGCCGAGGAAAGGAGGTAGGAGAGAGTGGAGGGAAGAACCTGGCTGGCAGGCAGTCAGGTGGGGGAAGAGAGACAGTGGGGTCCCCATCCCAGGGAGAGGAAGATCCATGTGGGCCGTGCCGGCTTCCTCCTGGTCACCATCCAAGTAGCTTCAATATTCCAGAGCTGGGCTTTCACCCAAGTCTCCTTCTCCCCATCGTCACCTGATTTTGAAAAACTAAGGTATTTTAAAAATGGATACACAGCGATTGTATCACACTTAAGGGGCAGAGGGTGACATGTAATACATGGATACAAGGGTAATGATGAGATCGATCGAGGTACTTGGCACATCCGTTACCTCAGACATGTGTCAGTCCCTTGCGTTTGGAATATTCAAAGCCCTCTTCATCAGCTGTGTTGCAACATCCAGTTACCCGACTGTGCCCCTTCCTTCCGGACGCCTCCCTCCCTTTCCCCTGTGCATCTCTCCTGATCCTCTCTTCCTCCCTCTCTCCCGAAGCACCTGTGGAACCATCCACATGTACAAGCACAGAGGGTTGCTGCCACTATGGCTAGTACTACTGCCGTTTTGTAAGCACTTCCCACCAAAAAAATAAACTTTCCCTCTGGGATAATTGCAGCTCCCTATTTTTAGTCATTTGAATCCGTTTAGATAAGAGAAGCAGACGTCCCCAGAATAGAGTTATGTAAGTGTTGGCGGGAGGGGCTGGCAGCCTCCTGCATCGAGTTCTCCTCTTCTCCCAGCAGCTTCTCAGTGCAGACCTTGGTCCTTAGCACAGGGCAGTCGGGGAAGGGGAGCCCACCGGGTTGCTTCATTCCCCCCTGCCAGGTTTCTGGAATGTGCTGTTCTTCAGAGACACGCCTGACCTCTACTTTTCAGATGTTGATAATTAGCTGAGTTTTGTCCAAACAAGTCAGTATGGCAAGTGAAACCAGAAAGATTTCACACACACATACACATGCACTTATACACACACGTACATTCATTGACGGAGTGGAGCGTAAGATAAAACAAATGGTCCGGGCTTTGTATCAGTTGCATTTGATAAGGTGGTTTGAATTAGAGGCTGTGTATAAGCCAGGCAAGTTTGTAAATTGGAACCATAATGAAGGAAATCCACGGGCAGAGTGCGAGTCACATTTTGAAATGTCGAGGAGAAACCCTAACCAGGTAGAAGCACTAGCTTGGGAGGAAAGGGGACCCCAGTGGCCCCACACTCGTTCTCAATCAGACCAGGATTTTTCTTTTTTATTCCTAAATGACTTCCTCTCCTCAGTCTCCACAGGCAGCTCTGAACTGAGCAGAGGCACAGTTGCTGATGGGAAGGAAGACTTCAGATCCTCGGTGATCCTACCCATAGGACCCTTCAGATCCTACCCATACCCGCACCTCCTCCTGCTCTTTCCCCGCACCTTGCCCGCGTGTGCCTGTCCTTCACCTCCTGCCGTCTGCCCCTGAGAGATCTCCCCTCCACGCCTGCAGGCTGTGACGCCTCAGGCCCAGAGTCCTGCACTCAGGGCTGGGTCTTGGGAGAAAGGCCTGTGGGCCTTTGTGGGGGGAGTTGTAACCATCAGAGGGAGGACTTCCAAGCCTGGGTCTGTGTGCTGAGTGGGTGCGGAAATCTCGGTGGGCTCACTGCAGGACCAAGCGGCCTCGGTGTCAGCTGTAGAAATCCAGGGAAAGGAGACCGACGCTTTGTGGCCTTTGGCTGGGAAAGTAGGAAGAACAAGGGTCTCCAAGGATAAGCTTTTTCTCATCCCCACAGAAGTGTCTGTGAAGTCGCCTCCTTTAGTGCAGGCCTAGTTGCTCTCCGATGCCCACTCAGCTCCATGGTCTCCACACAACACTTCCAACAAAGGAAGGGAAAGTTTGACTTTTTCCTTAGCTTTTAACGATGTCCCCACCCCTCCCCTCACCCCAGAACCTGATCTTTGAAGGCAAAGCTATTTTGTCTTGAAACTGCTCCTCCGGTACCTATGTGTCTGTCAAAGTGTGCCGGGCACTTGGCTAAGTGCTTTACATGTGATATTTCATGTGTTTCCTCACAACCTTGCGAGGTGAAATATTGTGTCCATTTCACAGCATGCATAACCTCCCCAGCGTCACACAGCTGTCATGTGCAGTAGCATGAGCTGCTGCTATGTCTGTCTGTTCCAAGCCCCTCTCCCCCAGGCCCTGGTGTCCAGGTTCCTAGCGTGGGAAACTCTTCTGTCTTCTTCTCTTGGTCTCCGCAACTGGCTTATTTCTCATTGTTTCCTCAATCAAGAGCTTGTTCATACCAGTAGCTTCCTCACCAGGGAAGTGCGTGTGCGTGTGTGCGTGTGCGCGCGCGCGTGTGTGTGTGTGTGTGTGTGTGTCTGTGTAGTTGCATTAGGCCTTATTCAAACCTCAGGGCAGTCTGCTTCCTTCTCTCTCTACTGATTAATTTGAAGGAAATTTTAGCTACAAGAAATTCTTTCTCCCACATCCTCATCATTTCCATCCCTAACCAACCTTAGAGAATTCACAGTGTATTTAAATACAGACTCTGTCTTCCCGGTCCATCCTGAATTCAGCTCACAACTCGTAATGTGAGGCTGTGGGCCTCGTGGATTGGGAGGAAGAGGGTTTGTGGGTCTCGGGAGACCAAGGACGAAAAAGAGGTGAAATTCCTGCAGCCGATTTCTCATTATTTTTAAATTGATAACTAATAAAGGAATCCACCCCTCTTGTTACTGTGATATCGGTAACAAGTTCATTGTTTTAATTAAAGTTTCATGATGAATGTCAAATCCCTGGTTTTGTGCTGACACTTTCCATCATTCATGTCTCTGGGCAGATTAATTGATGACTTTTTAAGTGGAGATAATCAGTGCTTTAGGCAAATAAACTATTCCATCAAATCTGGGTATTCTTGCTCCGGCTGATGTACACAAGGCATGACTCCTAACTAAAAGAGAGTGAGATAAATACACTGTTTTCTGCTAGTTAGATACCCCAGTGGTGCTGAGCATGAAGTTCACTTTGCATTTTGAAAACCTCGCTGACACTGGAGAGGCCATATGGAAAATGGGTAGATTCCACCCCAGACTGCATTGCCGGCCCTCCAGAATGTTCCAAGTGCAAATTGCTCCGTTCCTACGTGAAACCCAGTGGCTTCCAGACCTGGTTTCCGCCCACAGACAGGAGTCTTTGAACATCCAGCCGTGTGTGTCTATTGATGAGAACGACTGAGCAATGCATACTGTCGCCAAATGATTTTCTTATTGATAAATGGAGCCATATATTTTGCTTTATTACTCAGTTGTCTCTTCCACCTCTTTCAAGGCAAAAGAATTAGGGCATGTCTTCCTTCCTGGCACAAAATTGTTTTACTCTATCATAGCCAATCTTATTGTAAACTCATAAAAGCATCTAGAGACTTGATGGTAAATTAAAGATGTTTCAAAACAATAATGTTTCATGAAAATCATGTGCGGTTTTATTGCAGAAGTGATAAGAATTTGAAATTTCTAGATGACTCTGATTTATATCCCTATCCTAGGAAGACAGCAAGTGAGTTAAGCAGGTTATCCCGGTCTTTGATGGCGGTCGAGTGTGCAAGGAAATACCGCTTATCCTCTGGTCCCAGTGGGCAGGGGCCCCAAGACGACCACTTGCTGGAAGGATGGCCTGTTGCATTTTTCATCACAAAGGAGTCTAGACGTAAATCTTTCATAGCCGAACTCATATTGTAGTCCATTGCATGCACTTCATATTGGCGAGCGTTTCTGGCATGGTGGTGCCAGCTGTGTAAAATACTTGTTTTGCTTGTTTAGAATTGAATTGTAACATTCTAAAGCAAGCAGAAATTAATTCCTGCTGCAGGAGATGCTGCCAGACCTCCAATACTTCCATACTGGCCGGCGAGTCCGAAGTGCAGGAGAGACTGTCACCCTCCGTGGAACAGACAGAACTAGCCAGGCTCAAGAGAAGGGCCCTGCTCCTCAGTGGCCGGTGCGCCTGCCTCTCTCCTGCCGTCCCTATTTGTGGGTTTAGCTGAGGCGTGAGCTGACCTAGGACAGCTGCTGCTGAATTCTCCAGCACAGCGTCAGAGGCGCGTGCGCGGAAAGCGGTCCTGCTCGTGAGGCGTGGAGCTGCACACTCCCCGTCACCCCCTGCCCTCCTCCCGGCCCTCACACTGACCTGTGGCCTTTGCTTTCCAGGCAGAGCAGGAAGAACAGCAGCTCGGCGTCCCAGGACTCCTGGGAGCAGAACTACGCCCCTGGGGAGGGCTTCCAGAGTGCCAAGGAGAACCCCCGCTACTCCAGCTACCAGGGCTCCCGCAATGGCTGCATGGGAGGCCACGGCTTCAACGCCAGGGTCATGCTGGAGACCCAGGAGCTCCTCCGCCAGGAGCAGCGGCGGAAAGAGCAGCAGATGAAGAGGCAGCCCCCGGCTGAAGGGTCCAGCAGCTATGACTCATACAAGAAAGCCCAGGACCCCGGCTGCCCCCCTCCCAAGGGGCCCTTCAGGCAGGACGTGCCCCCGTCTCCCTCTCAGGTCGCCAGGCTCAACAGACTCCAGGCTCCCGAAAAGGGACGGCCCTTCTACTCCTGAGCACGGGACAGCGATGCTTCATGCCATGCAACAAAGGACGCTTTCCTACGAAGACTTGTATTTTGGGAGTTTTTGTAAAAATCCTCAATGGTACTGTGGAATATTTCTGTTGTTGGTTTCAGTGCCTTTAAGCAAGATGGGCAAAGAAGTAGAAGGCCTTAATGTCTTTGCCACTGCATCTCAAGTGTCTGGTTCATGGGAGGATTTCCACCCTGGTAATCATCTGTCCGAGCATCCGTACACTCTGCATCTCTCTGGAGTCCCAGCAGCCCTGGCCCCAGGAGCGGCACGACCGTGGCTTTGTTCCTACAGCCAGCAGCCCTTGGGCTGAGGCGTCCTTGGTCCTCTTTTCCATCCACCGTCTCTCAGCTCTGAGGCAGCATCTCAGGGTCTGGTGGGCGAAAGTGGGCAGCTGCACCAGAATTTGGGGCTTCCTGGGACTTCCCAGCACAGCCCTTTGTCTGTAGTCGGAGAGACTTTTTTTTTTTTTTCAGCTCCCTGTAACAGGAATGGCCCCTCGTTCTCTTAAAGACACGAAGCCATACTCCAACACCGTCTGGTTATCGGGGTTGCTTTTGTAACTGCCTTATAACGAAGCCATGATTCAACTGTGTCTGGTCACCTTCTGACATGTGTTGAGTCAACAGAGCCCTGCACTGGGAATAGGGGGCACAGGAGTGGCCTGGGTGAGGACCCGGCCTGCCCCGGGGAAAGAAGGGGCTGAGAAAGGAATATGCCCCGGTGGAGCTGGGGCCCAGTGCCCTCTAAGCATCATCTTAGTTCCTTTTTGTTGTGGCAAGAAGGGCAGAGAGCGAGACATATGTGAATCAGTCACATTTGGTTTGTAAGAGTTGAGCCGCACAGTTTTTGAGGTTGGGCGGAATTGTATTTGCCTAGCACATTCACGTACCATATCCCTGCCTGGTGATACGGTGTTCGTAAATAATTCTGCCGTGAAGCATAAAGGGAAAATCAGGGAAAAGCCATTCCACGTCACACAGAGAACATTTTGTATCCCAGAGCAGTGGTGTCAAAAGCTCGCTGTGGTGTCAGTACTGTAACGCACATGTGGGTCGCGAGACCCCGAATGCTCCCCTTTTCCAACATGTGGCTTGAATGTCCTGGATTGTAAACCGTGCTGGGTTGCTGAAGTGCCTGTGAATCCCGATGTGAAACAAAAGCTTGAGGCAAAAGCTCAGAGCACCATGTATTAACAAAAAAGAAAAAAAAAGATAATGTATTGTATTGATCTGCCTATTTTTTTTTTAACTGGCACATTGTATTTTTGTGTCCACTTGGTTTCAGGAAATGCGTGAAGTGTCCACATGTACCTGCGTCTCCTTTGCAGCCCCGTGTACTGGCTGTATTTGCTAAGATGGTCCATGGTGTCCCCGAAGTAGGAGCGTAACCCTGGATGATAGCGGCTCTTTCTCACAGCCCTCAAAGCTGCGAAAAACAGCTTTCCTTGTACATACGAGACTTCTAATAAAAGGCATATTTCTTCCTGCTCTTGTGGAGTGTGTGGTTTTTCTGTGGAATCTCCTTGCTGGGCTGTGGTGGTTTTTTTTTTTTTAAAGTTTATTAGCAGATGTGATTTTTTAAAAATATATATTTAGTCAAAGTAGAAAGTTTCTGCATCTCTCTCTGTGTGCAGACACACAAATGGGTGGTGGATTTCTTAGGGGGAACACCAGAGACGACAGAGGGAAAGATGGGAGCCCTTCAGCATGAGACAAGTAGAACCTGGGAATTCGCAACTGAAGGGGCCAACGCTCTAGAACTTGGCAAAAGGAGACTCGACAGAAAGCGACATAGCATTTCCAGGGCTCCCCTTTGCTCCCTTTGGATCACTTTGTGAAGGCAACTATTTTCCTGGAGCCCCAGCCTCACAAACTGCAGCCTGGAGAAAAGCCCAGCTTTTAGGTCTACTTCCAGTACTAACCCGGTTCTTATTTTCCCGAATCACAGCAGTAAGGCTTTCTATTTCTTCGAGATAGACACTCATCGGGGTTTGGGTGGTGTTTTGTAAACATGGAGGACAAGCCTTCCCTAGGCATGTGCAAGGCACATGGGACGTGCAGTTCCCACCTTGAAAGCTTTGCAGGGACCACCCAGATGCCCTGTGGATGGAATGGCCAGCACAGCGGGTTCTTCCAGCAGCCCCATCCTGTCACTAAATCTAAATTGTGTCACCTCAAGCTCAGTAGCCAGAGGTGCACGGCAAGCTGAGGAAGTGCCACCTCCAGCTCTGCCCTCCATGCCAGGTGTAGAAGAAGAGAAAAGGGAAGACAGACAGACTTGTTAACCTTCTCACGACCCATTGCCAGTGCACAAGCACATAGGTTGTTTATCTCAGCTGACAGCAAGGAGCAGAGCGAGAAAGGTAATATTGAATTGCGGGACCTAAATCACAAAGGCATTTGCGGATTAAAACTGACACGCCGAGCTGCACCAGGAGGGGGCGTAGGGACAGACCCGAGTCAGCAGAAGAGTGAAGCCATGCTCTATCGATCATTCCTGTGTGCAGGAACCCACATCCGGGCCCTACATGTCACAGGACTTAGGGTCAACTGGGAGGAGGTGTCCCGAGGAAGAGCCACAGCACCCCAGAGAGCAGCCCCCGTCCCATGAAGAGGGAGAAGGGAGCCCACACTCCAGGGACCACAGGGAGGAGATGGCCCCACCGTGATGTTATCCCCACTCAGTCCATGAAACCATAGTCTTAAATATTTATACTATAAATGGTAATAATAGAATTTTTAGCTTCATCTCACTATAATGAAATATCTGGCACAGGTTAATGTTGCAGTAAAGAGAAGTTCATTTTGGCTCTTGGTTCCAGATATTTAGGTCCAAGACCGGACAGGCCCACTGGTTTGGGCCTCTCACGAGGGCAGCACATCCTGGTGTGAGCATCTTGAAGCAAGGGCTGAGAAATAGAGGAAGAGCCCAAGGTCCTGAAGTCTGCTTTGAAGGAACAGCCTGGGGCCTGAGAACCTCGAACTAGGCCCTTCTCTGCTTGTGTGTGTGTGTGTGTGTGTGTGTGTGTGTGTGTGTGTGTGTGGTCAGTTTGTTCTTTGAGGCAGGGCCTCACTATATAGTCCAGGCTGACTTTGAACTCATGATGTAGCCCAGGCTTAGGCCCACCACCTCCTAATCAACACAGCCTGGCGATTGACCCTTTAACATATGGACCTTTGGCAGATACTCATCCAAACCATAGCAACAACATACATGCATTATATGAACTTTAAGTAATTCCCCTCCACTGTGTGGTCAGTTAGAACAAAGGCAGCTCAGAGGTCAGGGGACAGGGTTGTCCCCCAACAGGGTGGAAGAGTAGGACCTGGCTGTCTGGGGCTTTCTACCAAGGAGAGCAAACAGAGCAAGTCATGGAGTCATGGAGACTAAACCAAACGACCCTTGGCTATTGTTGAGCAAGGCAGCTGCTGTTATTCCTACCCCTTCTGAAAACAGGAAATGCAAGCGGACTGACCCCACTGTCTGCAGTGTCTTTCATGACCCTCCCGGATGGTGGGCCCGAGGAGGAGCTGGCACAGGTGAGAGACAGGAGTCGCAGTGGCTTTCTACCCACCTCGTCTTGCTGGATTCCCCTATGTGTCGAAGTCACCCTGAGCCATTTTTTATCCAAAAGCGCGCATGCTTGCAAGTCCCTATATTGGGCATCAATCAGTACATTTGCTGCGTGCATCTGCAATTCTGAATTTGGTTACCTGAATGGACTCCTCTTTCATCCTGTGGGTCCTGAGAGCTCAGGTGTTGCCCACCCCCGGTCACAACCAGGGTAGATTAAGCAGGTACTTTGTTTCTGGCTTTGTTTGCTAGCCCTGGGAGAACATGCCACTAAGGGTCTCCTGAGTACTTCTGAATAAGAAAGGTCCCTCCCTTTGGATGCCCTTAAATTTAAGTCTGTTTAACAGTCAACTTTTTCCTTTTATTTTCTTCCTTTCTTTTTTGTTTTTGAACAAAGATTACTCTGATGATGACTGTCAGGTGAGGAGATAATCTTCCTTGCTTCCTTCAGAGACAGGATATCATCTTAATAAGGCAGCTAATAAGAGCATTCACAGGTCAGCGTGAGAGATGGGATGCTCTAATGGAAATCCACCCTCTGCTCTGGTAATGATTAGATCACAAAGGCTGGCTGAATTAAATTGACTTTTCAAAAAGCGGTGGGGGCTGATGGTTGTAATCCTGAACATAAGCTTTCTCTTCCCATTTTCAAAACCAAGAAACTGACATTCTCCTGCAGAGCTCCCGAGTCAGAGGCTGATTGTTGTTGCCCAAGTAAGCAGGAGCTCCTTTCCCCATTAGCTGTCTTATCTCCAGTTACTTCCGGCCAGCGATCTTCCCTTCCACTCCCTCTTCCAAAGCTTTCATGTTTCAATCGACAAAGGGAAAATCTATGGGTTTCCCTTGGCCATTGATTGCATTTTTAAGGTAAAATCCTATAGGAGGGAATTGCACTTTTAAGAAATTCCATTGTGGATGCCATAAGATTAGGAATTCTTTTCTTCAGCAAGTACTCACTCTTCACTGTCTTTTGCCTTTTCTGAGTTCAGATTTCAATGATCTGTTTTTATTTTCTGATTTTTTTTGAAAAGCCAACTGTCCACCTTAGGCTGCCTCTCTTCAGATGTGTCCATCGAATCCCAGATGCAGAAAACAGAATCAAAGCCCGGGTCCTGGCCGGTCCTCTGGCAGCCAACCTAACAATTAGTCATCTTTGCCTGGTGCTTATTTGCTCCCAGGATCAATTAAATGTGTGAAAAACACCCTTTCTCTGACTTGCTCAGTGAACTGCTGAGTCACCTTACACTCTTGCTGGCTTAGAAAAACCACTTGGAGTCGACTCCTTGACACCACTGTCCCCGAGATCTGACTCTCCTAGTGTCACCCACCAGGCATGTCCCCTGCTAGAAGATGGCGCCATCGCAGGACCCACCCTGTGTCTCTAAAGGCAAGCACTGCTGCTGGTTGGAAGAACTCTCCTGATCCTGAAGCTTGGCTCTCACCAGGGATTTTATGATGCACATATTTTAAGTGCAACTTTGAAGGTTTTGCCATTAAAAACAGTCTCCTGGGGCTGGGGGCCCAGCTGACTGCAAACTGCAAGGGGGACAGTGCCTTGTATTGCTCTCCAGTGACAGGAAGGAGACAACACAGGTTTCTAAACCGGTGCTGACCTCCACTAATGACCGGGATTCAGGGTTCGCTTTGTATCCAACTTGCTTTTATTCAGCTCTTGCTGTCAGCAGCCACACATGGATCCCAGTTGTTTACGGGGAGATGAAATGGGCAGAAGCGACAGCCCGACGCTGTGGAGATGGATCCGATTAGGGCTTGCCAGTGAATGCAGGCTACTTTGGAAAAAAGCCACTCTTTGAACTCATCATGTGAAGCCTCAAAGTGACTTTGTCCTGCGCGTGCCCCACGTGCAGCTCCATTCCCAGAGTTTTCTGGGTTTTCTCTGCCTGGCTTTATTTCCATCCAAGCCCACGGAGCTCCCGCTCTGGACCCTGCAGCCAATGCATTTCCCCAAGACCCGAACCCACAATCGGGGGCAAAGGCTGCCTCTGGCTTCCCACTTTATTCAGTGATTTACTCCTGCGGCCCTTGACAATTTGCAACACACTCTCCTCTTTGTTCTTTGAGTCCCGGGACGCTGAGAAGCAGCTTGGAGAAATGATGGCCCAGTACTGCACCCAAGGAAACTGAGACCCACAGGAGTTTGTGACTTGCTGGTTGTGAAGTGGCTCAGCCAGAACACAAAGCCCAGTTTCCTAACTGTGACCCACTGTTGTGACACAAAGATTTTATCAAAATAAGAAATGGAGCCGGGTGTGGGGGGACCCGCCAGTAGTCCCAACACCCTGGGGGGCTGACACAGGACGATCAAAAGTTCAAACCAGCCTGGGCAACTTAGCAACCCTGTCTCAAAATAAAAAATAAAAAAGGGCTGAAGATGTTGCTCAGTGTGCAGGTCCCGGATCCCATCCCAGTACCACCAAAAAAATTATATTTTAACAATTTTAAATTCCTTACTTAATGATAATTACATTTTTGCTGATGGGGAAAATAAGTGTGACATAATATATAAAGAATCATGAAATTAGTAATGACTTGAAAATAAATTATTCATCACAATACTATTTATATACATTTGAAAATTATATATGTATATATGCACACCCATATTCATCTATACATACAAGGGTGATCGAAAAATATGAATATTTAAATTTAAAATGATTCTTATAGTAAAAGACACATTGCCTTTAATCCCCCTAAAAATGCTTCCCTTTGATTGAAACACACTTATCCCATCATTTGTTCCATTTCCTGAAGAGGCTCTGAAAGTTCCCTCTCATGATGTCTTTATGGGGTCTGATCAAAAATACAGTGAATCCTGCTGCCGAGTGCCATCCAACAGAAAGGCAGGCTGGTGAAAACATGACTGTGTCTCCTCATCAACCTTATTCACTGAATCTGGCACGGTGCAACTACTGGCTCTTCCCCAAAGTCAAAATGACCATGGAAGGTGAAGGATTTGAATCAGTTCAGGACACTGAGGCAGCCACGACAGGGCAACTAAAGACCTGAAAGACCAGAACCACTTCCAAAAGTGGCGAGAATGATGAGATACATGTGTTTGAAGTGAGCAGGAGGATTGTGAGTATTGCTAATGGCAATGTGTGTTTTACCGTAATAATTTTTTAAAATTTAAATATTCACTGTGTTTAGCTCACACCTCATACAGTGGCTGTGCACCCCGTCGGCACGGTGCCTTCTTGTGTTTCTAATGCCTACTGAAATGGAGAACACCTAGCTTCTGTGTGGAGAGCAGAGCCCACTCCCACTGCCCCTTGTCCTGACCACTGTCACTCTTGTGCCTCCTGCGCTTCACTGTTTAAAACTCTTAGACCAGCAGGGCATTTCCAAACCAGGTGTCATTGCTGAGAAAATGAGGAGTTGTAGATGAGGACAGTGAACATTTTTTGTTTTTAAGGAGCAGGACCTGAAACCCAAGGGAGGTGAGAGCGATGTGGGAGAACTCAGAACACCCCAGCCCAGCAGTTGCATTTCTGAAGCAGACGCAAAAGAAACCAGACGCTAATCCAAAATAGAAAAGATCACGGGGAAATTGTGAAACAATAATGATTTGCGTTAAATCATCAGCTGCTTTCGGGGCAGATGGGAAAATCCTGCTGCAAAATACTGTAAGATATTTGCAGTGAGGTTCAAGTTGGATGTACATTAAAAACATTCTTGGACTTCACACTGGGACTACAAATGTAAATCATTTTTAGCGAGGATTTGCTCTTTATATTTTCTTTTCTTCTTTGTGTTTTATTTTACTTTTGATAAAGAGATGACACAGGAATAGGAATAGCCAAGGGGAAATGATCCATTTACAGAGTTGGAGAGATAGAATTTATCTTCAAAGAGGTAGAATTTTAATTATGCATGGAAAGAAACTTTTAGCTCTGAGACATTCTCAGTGAAGCGAGTGGCTTATTTCACTCAAGATCCTAATCAAACACAGTCGCAATGTCTCAGAGAGAAATGCTGGCCCTTCCAGAGCCAGCTGCTTTCCTGGGCCGGGCAGAGCTGGGATGGCTACGAGGACCCCATCTGGGGCTGATCGCTGCTCGGGCCAGCAGTGAGGTGCGACCCATCTCCTGTGAGTAGGGGTCTCTGCGGTTGCTCCTTTCCCTGGACCATGGGACTGGGATGCGGGGCCAGGAGCTCATCCCACGCCCCTGGAGAAAACAGCAGACAGCAGCCACAGACTCTCAGCGTCTGGAGGAGCTGGCCGGCCCAGGCGAAAGAGTTCCCAATAATGAATCCGGCCGACGAAGGCACTTCCCCTGGCTCCAGCTCCTTCCCGGCAGCCAGGAAATGTGCTCTCTCTGCACTGGGCTGGGGGTTGGGGGAGCTCTCACCAGGGACTTCTACTCTTCCACTTGGTCACACCCTGGGCTGTGTGAGTATCTTCAGCTGTGGAGCTCAAGTCCTTTTAGGTGTTCCCTCCGGATTAATTGGAGAGCATGGATATCCTGTTTGTGGGGTTTGCTCAAGGTAATTAGAAGACCGCAAAGAGTCCAGTATTGATTTTTCAAAGAAGTTGCCACTTTATAGGGCCTGAAATTCACACTGTAAAACTTGGAGTCACTTTGGGAGAAAAAATTGTCTCTTGTTCATTCATTCATAGGTCCTGCTATGTCAAGTGCTGTCCTAGGTGCTGCCAATATGTTAGAAAATAACACAGTGCTGTTCTACTACAGGCATGACCAATCCACTCTCTTTTTAATGTTATAATAAAAAGTATTAAAAATAAAGGCAGTTTTGTCACTTCTATACATCAGCCATGTTCTATGTTTTCTCTGTGACCCAAGACAAGTCTCTACCCTCTGCGCGGCTCTGAGAGCTGAACACTCCCCAGCGTGTAGCTATATAGCGTCAGGGCGGGCTCCGGACAGAGAAAGCGAAGCAGATGCAGGGTAGTGGAGAGGAAGGGGCGAGGAAGCGGCTGACCTAAGTGTCAGGGAGGGAGACGGGTGGAGAAGGGACGTGTCTGGCCTCCCAGCTGGGACTTCCGAAATGGCGGGGCCGGGCTTAGCGTTCGTTGTCAGTTGAGTGCAGCCAAGGAAGAGAGGAGCAAGAGAATGTATTATGGTAATAGCCAGAAATCACCAGAAAAGGAGAGGAAGGAGGACTCGGGTCAGGCGAGGACGCTGACAGTGTTGGTCCGAGTTGGCCAAGGAATGCCCGGAGCTGGGAGGACCGGAGCGGCTCAGTCACAGGCACTGTGCAGGGAGACCTCGGCAGGAATGCTGGGAAGGATACCGACAGGTGTGACCGTCCGAGACGGAGGTGCTGAGGCGAGGCGAGGCAGAGGGCAGCTCCCTGGAGGCCGGGCGACCCAGGGACAGGGACCAGGCCAGCTGAAGGACCTCTGTCCTCAGTCCCAGAGCCAGCAGATCTGCACACAATGAAGATCATCTCCGCAGAAGATTGCAGCAAGGAGTGAAATCACGTGGTCCAACGAACAAGCTTCAGAGGGGAGCAGGCTGGGCCTGTCCAGCAAGAAAGAGCCATGTCTCGGAAGTGCCACTCGGAAGGAAGGCACCATCCCGTGTGCCAGCCCAGAATGCGCATCGTGGGAAGGAAAGCCAGCTCCACTGTGGGTCTGATCGGCCTAGACGGGCTACACAGAGCCTTGAGGGAGGCAGACTGCATGCAGGAGAGCGACCTGGCCTTGGCATCTTCTGATGTCAGAGTCTGCAGGTCACTGGCCAGGGGCACCTGCGTTGGCTGCCGACAGGTGAAGTTCGGTCCAGCCATTGCTGATTCCTCAGGGCCGGGAGGTAGCGTGGGGGACCCTGGTCCTCAGCCTCAACCACCCACCCAATGCCCACTTCCCGACCTGCTTCTTGCTGTGGGTCCCAACGACAGGCACATTTATTCATTCACTCATTCATGGCCTACTATACAGACAATGTCTGTCTCTGGCACAGTGGTGAACCAGAGACCTTGGTGCTCTTAGCAAAGACACAGACAAGAGTAAACAAATAAATACTGTAAAGGATGTCGAGTCACGACTGCCAGGACTCTCCAAGCAAATTTACTTCGGCAGAATAACAGGGGAGGGGACATAGTTAAGATGGGCACAGTGGAGGTTTGTGAGGAGGGACGTGTAAGCTGAGTACTGAAGGACTTGGAAAACCTAATGAGAATTTCAAAATATATCAAGCACCAAAAACTTGATATGTACTCAATGACACTAGGGTTTTTAAAAGGGACACAGTTAGGTCCCAGGCTATTGAAAAGTATTTTTTGTAAGAGAAAAATGAAACCTAAACATGGAAAAGTAGGGAAATGGCTGATTGTGGGATAGAATGTTGTACTGTCATAATTATTAAAAGCAATGTCTATGAATAAGTTCCACCAACATGGAAATATAATCACAATATAATACTCCAGTAAAAGATGGTGAGGAATCAAATTGTGTGAGGAAAAGAAAGGAAATACCCCCACTATTAACAGGTCATTGCTGAGTGCTTGGATTAGAGTATTTATTTCTTTATCTGTATCTCCATTGACATAAGCAAAATAAATGCATTTAAAAATGAGTCCCTGTGCGTCTTTCCTTCAGAGCTTGGCATGAGGGACATCACAGGTGGTGGCAGCATTTAATCAGTGCCTACTGGAAGCCTAAGGCACCAGGGCTCTGTGTACAGTGGGAGAACATTTCGGATCGGACAGGAAAAGGTCAGCAGTCTCCAGGTGACCCAGGACGCCATGGGGAAGGAGGGACTTGGCTTATACCTCAAGAAGGTACAGCTGTGGTTGAGGAGAGGCGGGAGGAACGCAGCACAGAAGAAAACCACAGCATGAAATGAGCCGAAGCAGATTCAACCCACGGGAGTCACAGTGTGGCAGGGCTGTGGGGGCCTGGCCTACTCCGGGCAGGGGTGAGCTTGGCCGGGGGTGTGCGAGCCAGCTCCAGGGACAGTTGGACATGAGGGCCTGGTGGCAGGGTCCAGGAGGTTGTGGGGTGTCCAATTACCCTTCATTTCCCATACTTGTGGGGGTATCAGGCACACTTTGAGGAACATGGGGCCACTAGTGAACAAATCTCACAAAACTTATGTTTGAGTGTCTTGGGGAAAGGAGGAAACAGAAAACAAGCTTGACAGCAGATGCAGTAGTGTGTCAAAAGTTGGCATGTCACTGCAGAGCAGAGCGGGATGAGGAGACATGGCGCACCCTAGACCTGCTTGGCTGGGTTCCCAACAGGCCACCCGGAGGCCAGGCAGGGACAGTGCATGCAGTGTGGACACTGAGGCTCTGGAAGGGCTGCAGGCCTTGGTGTGGCCCGAGGAGGGCGTGCATATGGTGCCCAGAACACCGATTGCTGGAGGGTGAGCAAAGAAGGAGCTGAGAGGACCTTCCTCATGAATGCTGGGGCCACCATAAGTGACGGTGGAAGTGACACTGTTGAAAGTGATACTGAACCACGGCAGAAATCCCAGTGGAACAGTGAGAGTGACATGATGGTGTCAGCATCAAAGTGGGTGATTCAGTGAGTAATGTCTGGTGGCCCGCGGGGCTTTAACATGGGAGGAAAGGCCTGGAGTCGTCACGAGGATAAGGGATGATGCCGACCCACCAGACCCAGGGGTTCCAGTGAGGAAGGCGAACAGCTTCCTCTTGTGCTGGCAGGAGGAAGCCGCATCCTCAGGGTTCTGAGGTGACACTAACTTTTCAGGGACTTTGCTATTGTAACCCTGGATGAGAATTTCTGAATCCCCTGAGTGTGTTTCAGAAACGGGAGGACTGGTGAGAACTGAGGCCATGATGGAGACCACACAAAGCTGTATGGGATTTGAATACGAGGCACAAGGGGCACTGTGTACATCAGCTCTCTGTCACTGTGAAAATACCAGAGAGAATCAACTTCAGAAGAGGAGCGACTCATTTTGGCTCATGGTTGCAGAGGGTTCAGTCCCTGGTCACTGGGTTCCATCGCTGGGGTTGTGGTGAGGCAGAAGACCATGGTGGGTGTGGCGGACCAGCCGTCACCAGTCGAAAGGTTCCTGAATGGGGGAAAGGAGGACTGAGAAAATAAGACAAAGAGACAGAGTCGGGAGGGCTCCCAAGACCGAGCAACCAAGTTTATTTTCACCTCTCTTTTATACACTCCGTGAGTTAGGTCATTAACCATGACCTTTATCCAAAACACCTGCTTCGTTGTTTACCAGTTCTTTGGGAATTCCCCACCCTCATGGGCTTCTTTGTTTCTCGGGCTTACAGAATGTTCATCACGTTCCAGGGCAATCTAATTCAGCAAGTACGTGGTTCCTCATAACATAGTCTCCTTGCTCTATATTATGGAGGGTAAGATTAAACATGGATCCTCTATGGCTAACACCACTCTCCACGGCTAACACCGCTCTCCACAGCTAACACCGCTCTCCACAGGTGGGGAGTGCTTGGTGGAGCAAAGCTGCTCCTCTCAGGTGGCTGGGAAGCAGGGAGCAAGCTTGCTCCTCTCAGATCCATCAGCCCATGAGCCCATCCATGGGCTGAGGAGGTTGGACCTCATGTTCCAGTTACCTCTCTAAGGCCCCACTGTGAACACCGATACACTGGGACCATGGGTTCAACACGTGAGCCCTGGGGGACATGGTAGATCCTAACCATCACGGGTGCCCAGGGAATCTGAGGCACCGTCAACGGAGAAAAGCGGCATGGAGGGGGCCAGGCTGTGAACCCAGGGAAGTAGGAAGCTGTTGTCCCATGGCTCCCTCCTACCCCTCATTCATGCAGCTGAAGTGATCCACAGAAGCTTTCTCAGACTCAGTCTGGGGCTCCCCTTTGACTTCTGGAGTGGACAGAAAAGCTGGGGGCATGGCCTTCACAACAGGACACACTCCTGACTGTCACTGCGGGGAGTGCCAGCGGCTCCTCATGCCCCGGTGGATTGATTTGAAAATATCTGGGGAAGAGGTCCCTGGGATGGAGCAAGAGAAAAATGTGTGTAGAGTGACATCTCAGGAAGATCAGCTACACGACATGCACAGGAAGAATGGACAGAAGATAGCTAGAAGGGAAGTAATGGTGGCAGCAGTGTTGCAGAAACCCTAAGGAATTCATCTGAATTCCTTGCAGGAAGGTGTGGTTTATCTTGAAATTTAATTAATTATTTATGCGAGACATTTGGTGGTAGCAGTGGCATCATCTTCTCTCAGTGGAATTGTATGAGTGAGAGCAAGTCTTCTGAGCATGAGGCATGCGATCAGATGGGAGATGCAATAGAATTTTTTTGGCAGTACTACATGATGGACCTGGGATCTTTGCACTGAGCTACATCCCCAGTCCTTTTTAATTTAAAAAAAAACCAAAACTTTTTTTGAAACAGGATCTCCCTAAGTTGCTTAGTTGCCCAGGCTGGTCTTGAACTTGCAATTCTCTTATTTAAGCCTCCAGGAGTGCTGGCTGCAATAGATGATTTGAGGGGCACCATGGTGAGGTGTAGCATTGCAGCCAGGCTCTCACTGTGCCCAGACAGCTGGCCTCTTTCTGTTCTCCTATTGGCCAGTATCAAGTGATCTGTGTCTTTAAAGTATATTTGTGATACACAATAACTGCATCATCTTGGGAAAGTGGTATGTATACATATTATAGCCCATCATTCTCACTCCCCCTTGCTCCTTCCTTCTTTCCCTAAATCCTTTTCCTATCTCCTGAGATTCTACCTCCTTGTTTTCTAGCATATCTTTTATTTTCCTCTTTCAATTATTTAACTTTTGGGGTCTCAAACATTAGAGGAATTACCTGACATTTAACCTTTTGTGTCTGATTTATTTCACTAGCATTATGATCTCAAGATCCATCCTTTTTTTTCTACAAACAACTCAACCTTATCCTTTTTATGGCTTGGTAGTGGTCCATGTGTGTATATGTACCATATCTTCTTTATTCACTCATCTGTTTTGGCCATATAGGCTACTTCCATGATTTAGCTTTTGTGAGTTGTGCTGCTATAAACATGGATAAGCATGTGTCACTTTACTATGATGTCTTTAACTCTTTTGGGAAGATACAAGAAGAGGTATAGCTGGGTCAAATGGAAACTCTATTTTTCTTCTTTAAGGAATCACCGTACTGCTTTCCATTGACGTTGTACTGGTTAACATTTCCACTAATAAGGTAGAAGCATTCTCCTTCCCGCATAACCTCACCAGCACTTGTTTTTTGAGTCCTTGATGATAGGGATTCTTTCTGGAATAAGTTGGAATCTCGGTGTTGTTATGATTTGCTTTTCTCTAATGGCCAAGGATGCCGAACATTTTTTATGTACTGTACTTACCGGCCATTTGTACTTCTTCTGAAAAGTGTCTATTCATTTTAGTTACCTACTTTTGATTGTTGCTTTTATTTTGAGGGAATCTTTTTTTTAATTCTTAAGTTCTTTTATTGGTACATGTTAGGTATACAATATGTTCACATTTATCATTGGGTGCTTGTACCTGTACATGATGCATCTTGGTTCTTATTTTTTCCCCATTACCTGTGCACCCTTCACCCCCTCCACCCTTCCCTATT
>NW_004624805.1:7822778-7864540 GCF_000247695.1 Heterocephalus glaber
CCCTCCCACCACTCCTACCCCTTTGGACCTTTCTTCCTATTTCAAATTATCAATTATTCATTTTAATCATTTTAATCCTTATTTACATTTTCAGTGTCTCACACTAGAGAAACTATTCGGTATTTACACATGTGTGTCCTATTTATTTCACTTAAGAGTATGGCCTTGATATCCATTCATTTAGCTATAAATGACTCTAGTTTCTTGTTCGTTCTTTATGGCTGAGTAGTACACCATTTTATTTTTTAAAAAACAACACGTTTTCTTTATCCAGTTGATGGGCACTTGGGCTGTTTCCAAGCTTTAGCTATTACAAACTGTGCCGCTATATACATGGATACACACATATCAGTGTGGTATGATTCTTTTAATTCCTTTGGGAAGATACCCAGCAGGGGACTAGCTGGGTCAAATAGGCCCTCTAGTCCTGGTTCTTTGAGGTATCTCCATACTGATTTCCACAGTGGTTGTACCAGCCTGCCCTCCCACCAGCAATGGAGAAGGGTTCCTTTCTCTCCACACGAGGGGTCTATTTTTAAAAATTCCTTAAATATTCTAGATATTAGTCCTCTGTCCCAGGAATAGCTGGGATTTTGCCCATTCTGTAGTTTGTCTCATCACTCTGTTGGTGGTTTCCTTTGCTGTGCAGAAGCTTTTTTGTATCCCATTTGTTGATTCTTGGTACTATTTCTTGTGCAGTTGGGGTTCTGCTCAGAAAGTCCTTGCCTGTCTCTGTGTCTTCAAGAGTTCTACCAATTTTTCTTCCAGCAGACTCAGTGTTTCTGTGTTTATATCTAGGTCTCTGTTCTATTTTGATTTAGTTTTAGGACAGGGTGAGAGACATGGATCTAGAGTCATGCTTTTGCATGTGCATGTTGAAAGTTCTGTTATTCTGTTTTTCCTTTAAGATAAAAAATGTATGAGTTGTTTTTTCTAAACTAAAGCCTCAGCACTCAGGTTTGACTGTGGTGTTGGTGCTTTGTGGTAAATAAGTGGGTTTGGGGTTGCAGTCTAGGCTGGGCACTCAGTCTCTCAAAGACTCGCCATCGCTGTGACTTTGCGCAGCTCCCTGAGCAGGCAGCGCTGGTCATGAACCATGGCCAGATGGGCTGGGCAGAAACTCAGTCACAGGGCTGGTTAGGGACACCAGCTGAAGGGCAGGCGCATCCCTCGGCTGGTCCCCTGGCAGCTGGGACTGCTCTCAGAACACAAGTGAGCAGATCTGGGGCTGGTTTATAGGACCCTTTCATGATCCACCGTGGAAGTGAGGGCAGCAGGGTGAGACCACAGCAGAGAGGGTCTGGAACTGACCAGCAGGGCTGTTTTAGGCTCTGCTGTGGGACCGAGTCAGCAAACCTGTTCTGGAGACACAGACAGGTGTAGAGAAGCTAATGGAGAAACTGCCTACCACCGAGAGTGTGTGTAAGATGTTTGCAGAGTTCTACTTTTTCCTTTTGGAAAAAAAAAATGTAAGTGCAATAAAGAAGCCGCCAAGGAATTTTCTAAATGTTTAGATCTGTCCCCAAAGCAAAGCCTTACATTTTGATCATGCCTTTTCTCATGCATCAATTCGGTAGCTAAAACAAGTCTCTCTCATTGCTAGACAAGTTCTCTAGCAACAACAGACTCTGGGTCTGATCTTTTCTGACTTGCTTCTTCAGAAAGATTTTAAAATTTAATTAGAAAGTCTATGGCTCAACACCTCAACTTGTATAAATACCAGAAATAAGGGCTCTTGCTGTAGCTGTCCACTGATGTCCAGGACAGACAGCAGGCTCCGGAGAAGGGGAGTCTCAGCTTCCTGCAGAATACAGATGTTTTCCGTGGGAGGAGACCACTGTGACATCTCTGTCCCCCTGATAGGCCTAAACCCCACTTTCCCAGAATGTGCGCGTAGGTTGAGTATTTCTCATTAGAGTCCAAATTGAGGGTGAGCCAAAGAGACTGAGAATTCATATGACTTACTGGGAGTTTTAGGATTAAAGTTTCTCAGTCATCCTTGGAAAAATAAGAGAGGCAGACAAAAAACAGGGGCATGGGACTGACAATGCCTTTTGAGTCCCGAGAAGCCCAAGAGGCAGAGGCATCTAGAGCTGCACAATTACTGTTTAATCTTTTGGCCATTAGGAGACCACCGGAGATTCACATCTTGCTGGGGGTTGCCAGCTTTCCTTTTGAGGCGTGGAGAGAACTGGCAAAAACAGTGGCTTCGGCAGATGGCCTCTTGGCATACACAGAGGTGCTGATCGGCCCCAAAGGACAGGAAATGCTACTCCCTCTCTGGTTAAGTTTCTTACAAAGGAGAGCAAAGCCCGAAGGTGGCCGGCATGGTTCATAGCTGACATAAAAGAAATCTCTACGTTAAGGAGCATCCGTGGCCAGAGTGTACATTCTCCCTGGTGTCACAGGGGAATGGTCGTGTTTCTCCACTGTTCTTGCTCCCTTTCTGACGATGTCTTCTTTACTCCGATCTCATTATTGTGCATCTTCTCTGAGCCAAGACCCATGATCTTTCTGTGAAAGCAGAACCAACAGCTGGGAAAGAAACTCATGGCTACCAGTGTTTTTAGGACACATCAGTGAAATCTCATTTTGCTGAGTCCGAAGGTAGATTCAGGTGCCACTGCGGGCACCATTCTTAAAAATAGCTGGAGCCTATGGGCTGGGGATTTAGCTCAGTGGTTCAGGCGCCTGCCTCACAAACGCAAGGTCCCGAGTTCAATCCCCGGTACCAAACACAACAAACAAACAAACAAACACAAAAATAGCTGGAGCCTTCCAACCCTCCAGTGCACTGGTGTCTTCCCTCCCCTCAGGGTGGCCCGGAGGCAGGATTATGATTCAAAATGTTCCACATTGATCTTCTCGCCCAGTTAACTCCAGGATTTGGCTAATCCTAGTCTTGTGTTTTAGGTTTATGTCTGGCTTTGATTTTACTTCAACCCTGAATGAATGCTTCTTTGGTCACCAGTGACCCATCGGCCTTTGGTTTGACCAAATGGCTTAGCCAAGTCTCTCCAAATACATCAGGCTCGCTAGAATCCACCTCGCGGCCCCCATGGCACCTAGGGCACTCCCTCCATCACTTCTGGTCGGTTGGCTTTATGAAATTAATTGACTATGAAATTAATCTGGCTGCTCTTGGCATTTATTCTCATAATAGATACTCAGTGAATCCTTTTGAATGGCTGCTTTGCATGAAACTTTAAAGAAGTTACTTTTTTTGCTCTAGTATCTAATTTCCCTTTTTGTTTTTAAAGCATAATATTTCTTCTAAAAATAGTTAGAGACTTCCAATATAAAGAAGGAGAGCAAGTTATAGGCAAAGAGACGTTTGTGTGAGTTTGAAGTAGAGGAACTTAAGAAGACAATACTCCTGGGCTCCTGAGTGATTGTATGTGGAAGCTGGAATTCAGGGCATTTTAGTAAAAGTGGGCTGATGGAATAATAACCCTTTCCCATCTTGGTTGTGATTCTGAGGGCTCTCCCCACTTTTTTGTGGAACTGGGGACTGAAGCCAGGGCTTCTGGACTGAGCTACATCTCCAGCCCCCGGCCCCTCTTCCACTCTCTCTCTCCCTCCCTCCCTCTCTCCCTCCCTTCCTCCCTCTCTCCCTCCCTCCCTCCCTCCGGGTCTTACTAAGTTGCCCAGGCAGGACTTGAACTTGTGATCTTCCGGCCTCAGTTCACCAGCCTACTGAGACCTTTCCCTTTTCTCATCCCTGAGATGCTGGCATTCCTCGGGCCCTGTTTTAGACCCTCCTCTTTTCCCTTGTTCTCACCCCTGCCCGGATGATTTCTTCCATGGCGTTTGTGTGTTGTAGAGTTCCAGTCCCCCACTGTCTTACGATCTTCACACTGGACCAGTTGCTTCTGTCTGTGGTCCAGGAAGCCATGACACCTGTTGCATTCACTGATGTCCTGGTTTCCTCAAACCCCGAATGCCCCTCTGAAACTCAGTTTCCCTCCCAAGGCCCCCTGTGTTCGGTAGAAGTCTTTTCATTTTCAGTGCCATGTCTTGGATGGTCTTGGATGAATTATTTCACCCCTCCAGGCCTCAGTATCCCCATCTGCATAACAGGAACAGAAGTAAAACCCACCCGATAAGGTTGGTAAGAAAATTGGCTGACAACACAACTGCTTGGCTCTATGTTTAGCCCATTATCATTTTCCCTCAAGTGTTATTTGCTCTTGTTCACTTATTCTTTTATGAAAGTATCTGCTTAAGTTTTCCTTTTGTCCCAGGGGCTTAGAAGAAAATTACAGAGCTATTCAGAAAACTGCATCCTAGAAACAGAGTCACCGGGCTTCCTATCCTCCACCCGCTGGTTTCTCCCCGTCTTTCCTCTCTCCCTCCAGGCCTTCCCCACAGATTCGCTCTATGATGCTTTGGTCTCTCACTCATCATACAAGGCTCCTGCACCCAGGCTGAGACACTGTACTGAACAGACTTTCCAGAGCGGTGGATCTGACTCTTACTCCTTGAGCAAGATTTGCTCCTCTTGTTCCTGGCAGACCTCGCTTCCCTGGCCAGGGCTACCGATGACAGATAGCAGCACTGTGTCCCGGGGACTGAGAGGACATAATCAGGATATTTACTTTGACTTCTTTTTTAGGTCCATTAATCTTCTGAGGGAATTTCCTGGCACGTTTCTACAGTCGCATAAATAACTTCAAAATAATAATTTGTTTTTTAAGCTTATTATTCTCCTTAAGTTCCTTAAATGATTAAGATTTTCTGGTTTCTTGGGAGGTCGTTGTGTTTTAGAGTAATTTAATTCTGTACTGCGGGGAACAGTCTGGTAGTGTCTAGGAGGACACACTATAAAAACCCATTTAGCGTCTTTGTTCTTTAATTTTCCTGATCCGGTGCCTCAGTGAGGACTCAGTCCCAGGGAGGAGACTGTGTCCACTGCACAGATGTTGCCAGAATTCTGAGTCCTCCTCCTCCTCTCTCTTGTCTCTGTTCTGCTTCCTCTGCAGTGAGAAGGGCTCCCTCCACGCAGCCACACACAGCCCAGTGAGGCAGTGATGCCGGCTGTGGTGCGGTGCCCACGAGCAGGTGCACAGTTTGCCTGGGCCCGGTAGTCAGGACCTGGCTGCCCTGGGCTGTGGGTGACTTTCTAGCTCCTTCCGTGCCGGCTGTACTCGAAGTTTGCAGTCCGGGCTGTGCATTCAGCAATGGACCTCAAGGCAGTGCAGGGTCTGAGCCTCTCATCTGCAGGACAGAAGGCCCAGCCTCCTTAGCCACACTGGAGGCTCCTGGGAGCCCCAGTTGCTTCCTAGCCCTTCTCCCATCGTTTCCCATTCTACCCCTCTTAGCGGAGCTCCCTGCATTCCTCTCTGACTTGCAGGTCCACAACTCTGGGCTGAAAAGCCCGCTTCTCACAGACCCCAGCCATTTTTCTAGCTGGAATCCCACTCACCCTACAATTATCTCCTTCCTGAAATATTCTCCCTGGCCCCTCCAACCCCATGAGGTCCCACTGTTATGGTTTGGGTCTCAATGTTCCCCCAAAGCCTCATTTGGTCATAGGTGGCTGAATCTGTGTGTGTGATGCCGGGATTAAGGGGGCATGATTACTAAACCAGTGCACTGATTGGTTTGGCACTGCCCTGATCCCGGGAGTCTGGATAAGATAAAGCTGGCAGAGAGACGCTGTTAAGGATCCCGTGTTGCTTTGCTACCTTCTGGATGCCATAAACTGTTTCTCCTTTGGCACCCTGCCTTGAAGTCAGCTGATCGATTATGGACTGAACCTCTACAAACTGTAAGTCAAATAAACTTCTCCTTTAATTTTGAGTAGTGGGTATTTTGTCTCAGCAACAAGAAACGTAACTAAGACACTCACCATGCAGAAACCCCTGCGATGTTATTCTACATCAAGCACTTCTGTTGGTTCTTCACTGGGGATACTAGAGCTTATCACTCCCACTTCCTATCAGCTTTCCGGGGCAAAGACAAGTCCCCGCCTTTAGTTTCTTTGTCTTCTCTGCAGTGCTTCCCTCATGGTGGCTCCTCTGAAATGTTCTTGACTTGTTGATTAATTTAAAGCAAGTCCAGACACTTTGGGAACCTGTCAGCCTGTCAGTGTGGTAATTCCCTGCCTAACAGCAGTGCAGAGAGGCAACGTGATCCAATCAATTTCCTACCGACTGAGGGATGAGAATTAGTTACAATCAATTCAGCATTGTTGAACTGGTATGATGGGACAAACACAATGCCAAATACCTTTTTTTTTTTTTTTTTTAAAAAAAAGATATCTTGGACACAGCTTCTACCTTCAATAGCCAATATTTAGGAGGAGACTTCATTTCCAACATGAAAGAATTGGGAAGAAAAATTAGCCCCAAATAGAAGACTGTAGTGAGCAGTGCTTAACTGACTGGACTCGAGTTGAGATATGTGGAAAAGGCAGTAGGGGGTGTGGATTCCTTCCTGAGAAAGGTCAGAGAGAGAAGCCATCAGGGGCTACAGAGTCCTGGAGGGGCCAAAAGTCTAGGGAAGAGGATAGTGTGCTTTGGCAGGGAGACAACAAAACCTCGAAGCACGGGGTGAGGGAAATGAAAGGAGAGCAGGGTGTTGGTTAGGGAGTAGGTAGGTGCCATCCCTCAGTCAGAGCAGAGGAAGGGCCCCTACAGGGGTGAGATCGCCCACCCAGGCCCAGGCAGGGCCGGCTGGCCGGGGTCCCGGCCTAGCTGCACTCTGGCGTCACTAGGCTGAGCCAGGAGGGAGGACACCACCCTACGGCCCCCCTGAGGGACCAAGACCCTGGACTCTTCTCAGAAGGTAGGAAGCGGCCAGCTTAGGAAACAAATGTGCTATCAGCTCCAGGTGCTGGGCATTCCAGGATCATTCCTGTAATCAGAAATTCTGGAAAGAGCCTGGAGAACTGAGCACTTCAGGAGGCAATATGCTATTTTCAGTCTGGATTGTTCTGTTTCATTACAGGGGGACCCTCTCCTCCTGGGGGGGTCTGTTTGAGACCCCCAGTGGACACCTGAAACTGATGAGTACTGAACCCTATATGTACTGTAAAGTTTTCCTACACTGTCACGTGCCACATAGTAAAGTCTGGGTCAACTCTGGACAACTCTACTGTGGTGGCCCAGTAAGATTTTATCGCGGAGTGACAACAGAGCCTCATGGTTTGTACGAGTGCACACGATCATGTTTGCACAACAGCAGAGTCCCCTAGTGATGCCTGTGCGTCTCGTAGTTTACCCTGTCGTCGATAAGCCACATCTGACCGTCCAGCTGCACTGTGATGAAGCTTAACGTAGACACAGAAGAGAGTAGAGCCACAGTGAGCAACAAAGGAGAGCGATTATAACAATACACTCTAATGAAAGTCATGGCGAATGAGTTCTCTCTCTCCCTTGAAAAAGGCAAGGCAAACAGGAATAGTTTTGGACCGCGGTTGACTGTGTGTAACTGAAATTGCAGAAAGCTTGACTGCGGAGAAAGGCAGATGACTGTGCTGTTCTGAAACGGATCAAACTGCAGCATCGTGGTTTGTGTACTTTCCCACATGTACATTGTATCTCAATGAAAATGTGTCTGAAGACATGTTCCCAGCCGACGCTAAAGCACACCACATGGACATCCACTGTTCTGCAAAACCATCCTTGAAAAGGAGCAGCTGGGGAGAATGGCTTGTATTCACCATAGCCTGCTCTATGTACGTCAGTCCCGTGAGGTAGAGGTCGCCACTGGACCCATTTTACAGATTTGGAAACTGAGCACAGAGTTCTCATTTGCCCAAGAGACCCAGCTAGTGAGCAGCAGAGCCAGGATACAAGCCTCGGCAGCTTGGCTCTTTATAGTCAGTGCCCTCCAGTGTCAAAATAAGACCGAGCCAGGGCAGACTGAACACCAGCCAAGTACAGGGCCACGCAGTGCTGATCAGTGGCTCAGTCGCTCATGCGAGCTGCCCTGGCAGGCCGTTCACCCACACTTTCAGCCACCTCAGCCTTGAACGCAGGCAAAATGACCCCAAAATAGCTGTACAGTTAGTTGATGCAGAAGGGGAGCAAAGCCCCTTTCCGGGGGTCCTGCAGCGCTTGAGTGTCCCTGCCCTAGGAGCAGCTCTATGCTGAGTGGGTCTGAGGGTTCATCGCAGCCCTCCACACAGCCGTGCTGCTCTGCAGCGCCCACACTGCCTGTGCCCCACTTCCCTTGGAGCAGCGCTGTTGTCTTAGCCGTGTTCCTTGTCGCAGAGACACAACACTCCACACCTACGACTGAAAGGAGGAGAGGTTTGTCTGGGCTCCCTTTTCAGTTGGGAGAGTTGAGAGCTAGGAAAGGTGCTCACTTCTGCAAGAGGGAAGAGAAGATCCGGCCGCCCCCTCAGTGTCCCGCCTCCTGAGAGCGAGCTGGAGGCAGCCCACAGTCTAGTCACCTTCCAAAAGCCGCGTTCTGGGCGCTCCAGGCCCTGCAAGCACATCCAGGTACAAGCCGTGGGCTGCTGTGCAGGCCACGCCGGCAGGGTTGGCTCCTCCCTGGGCCCTGACAGGAGTGCTCTGCCGCCCCTTTGCACCACTGTGGCACCTCAGGAAAGGGAGCCCCGCTCCTCTTCTCCTTCCCCACATGGGCTGCAGGTGGCAAGGCAGGGCCTCTTCGCAGGGCGGCTCGGGAGCTGGAGTTACGCCGGGCTCCATCCCAGGCTTGGTGCCTGATGGGGATACCCCAACTTCTGTGCGTCTCATTGAGAGAGCCGCTCTACCTACATGCTCTGTACACAACACAACGCCTGGATGGACTTGCTGAGCTGGCCCAAATCGGACCCCTCCAGTCCCGAGCCCTGAGGCCAGCCCGTGGGTCCTGGGACAGTGCTGCTGTCCTGGCTGCTTTCCTGCCGCTCACCGGACGCCCCCTCTCCACGCCCACCTGGTCTGAAGGTGTCCCCCAGTGTCCTCGAGCTGGACGCTCAGTTCCCAGCGACACAGTGTTACGAGGCGACCGGGTCGGGAGGCTCTGCGGGCGCGGATCGATCTGTGCTGCAGGAGTGGGCTGGGGTCTGGAGCCGGGTGCGGGCGAAGGGAGTTCGGCTTCCTCTTGGTCCCTCCCTTCGTCCCCCCGCTGACCCAGTGTGAGGCTCCTCGTCAGACCTTGGGCTTCCAGCCTCCACGACGATGTGGACTACATTTCTGTTGTCTGTAAATGACCAAGTCCACGGTATTCTGTTGCAGTAGAACAAAATGGATTAAGACACAATTCCTCTTTTAATGGAGGGGGAAGGAGGGAGGGAGGGAGGGGGAGGGGGAGGGGGAGAAGCCAGAGCGAGAGGGAGAGTATGTCCGTACCCAGTTGTCTTCACTTCCGGCCTAGACTAGCAGGTGAGGCTGGCCTGGCCCTGACTCCAGGCAGGTGCCTTGGCTGCAGCAAGAAGGCCACGTGCCCAGCCTCTGACTCTCCCCACCTGGCCACCTTCCCACCCTGTGTCCCCGCGCCCCATGCCAGGGTCCCTGCTAAAGTGCCCACAGGCCCCTGCCACGCCTGCCCACCAAGCACTGGCATGGGGAGGTGCAGAGATCCGCAGCCAGTCTCAGCCCGGGTCATGCACAGACTGTGGGAGCTGTGGAGAAGGGACGGGACTGGCATCATGTGGAGCATTAATTGTGGTGGAATTGTGTGATAAAGGTATGAAGAAAATCATTTTTTTTTCTGCCCTGGACCTTGGCCAGGGGAAGCATACAGAGATTCTTTTGTGGCCCACCATTCACAAATTTCAACAATTGTTCACTCTTGATTCTAAAAGTCTTCTTGCATGAATAATTTTCTCATCTTTATGCAGAATTTTTCCACATTTTTGTTGACTAAAATATTACTAATCTAATTTCCTATTAAAAAACTCATTTCCAGCATTGCGGAGCTGAAAGGTGCTACCAACCATTTAGTCTTCAATTTACATACAACAAATCCTATAATCTGATGGGGGCTTTTACACAAGGGCAGCTGCAAGCAATTACATGGGCAAAGAAACACTTCGGTCCAGAGCTGTGTGCTGTGTTAATTTCATCTGTTGAACTCCCATTGAGATTCTGCCTATTGTTAAATTGCCTACTGAGGTGGATTTAGAGAGGAAAGTCCACCACACACAGCAGTTCAGTGGTATAATGCTATTTGTGCTCTAATATTTTCCTTTTAATTATACTTTGGAAACTGGGGTTTATTAGAGAGAGAAGAAGGCATCAGCCTGGAATAATTTATTCCACTTTCCCCCCACTGGGCACCATGACAAGGTAGAACATTCCCCAGGTGATGTATTCATCTGGGAAGGCCTGGAGCAGTCCTCATGTGGCAACAGAGCTTGGGCCAGATCTCTGGGGCAGCCTGGCCCGGGTGTATGGTATTGAGGAAGGAAGTTGTCTAGGCTGGTGGCCTGGGGGCACTGCAGCCACTGGGAAAGTTCCAGGGGAGTTTCCAGAAGCTAAATCCAGGTCTAGGAGAAATACAGCCTTAGATGCAGCAGGCCCAGGTGTGGTCAGGCCAGTAGATCCTCACCTGTCTTTCCACCCACCCATCTATCTACCCATCCACCCATCCATCCATCTCTCCATCCGTCCATCTATCCATCCATCCACCCATCCACCCATCTGTCCATCTATCCACCCATCCATCCATCCATCCACCCATCCACCCATCTGTCCATCCATCCACCCATCCATCCATCCATCCATTCATCCACCCATCTGTCCATCCATCCACCCATCCACCCATCCATCCATCCGTCCATTTTTTATTGAATGTTATACATACGTTATGTCCCTCCCTAGGAACCTAGTGTTTTAAAGCTGCAAACCACGTATTTTTAAATGCTATGATTATTCATTCATCAAACACTCTGAATCCTATTTATCTGTCACTAGGCTAGGTGCCAAGGACACAAGTGAAAGATGGAATTCTACTGTGATATGTATGTTTTGTTTGTGTCCCCAGTTCTTAGCTCATACCTCCCTTCTCACGGAGACAGTAGGAACTAGAAAGGTGTTTCCCTCACAATGAGCACTAATTTCCCCAACCTTTCTGTCGTGGAGCTGGCCGTAAAGAACTTCTCTGACCGACCTTGTCCTGTAGTAGGTGAGAGAGCCTCCCCTTCCCACAGGGTCCTGCCCATGCCCTGGAGGGGGGCAGGCTGTGCAGAGGCCTTGCTGGGGTCCCAGCCAGTCTGCTAGTGCATGTTGCCCATGCAGTGGGGTCTCCATACATACCTCAAGGGCCTGGCACCAGTGGTGAGCCTGCTGGAAGTCTGAGCTGGTCAGGAGGCTGAGGCAGAAGGATCTCTTGCGCTCAAGAGTTCGAGACCAGCATGGGGGACACAGTAAGATAAAGCAAAACAAAACACCCCAGAGGACAGGATTCAGAGAGCGTCTGAGCAAATGGAGGGCGGTGATCCTGGAGACAGCTTGGCGGCCCCAAGTTTCTCCCTTATGCCTCGCCCTGTGCATTTCTCCATCTACACCTTTTATAAGAGCTTCGATAATAACCAGGTTAACATAGGTGTTTCGCTGAGTTCTAGGGGCCGCTGAACAAATGAGTCAGATGGGAGCCTGACCCACTGCAGGCTGAGCAGGAGCAGAGGTGAATCGCCCGAGGCCTGAGGCAGCATCTGCGGGGTGGAGACCAGGTCAGAGCCCTCCCCAGGCAGGATCTTTGTCAGAACCCAGCTGGGTCGGGGGCCTGCGGGTTTCCCCTGCTCTAGAGTCACTGCTTGCTGGGGGGGGGGGCTTGCACTCTTGTCACAGGAGTCTTTTGTGTTCCATGTTGGCTGTGAAGCAGAGAAAGGCTGATATTTTCCCCAACACCTGCCCTTCATCCCGCGCGGGCAGCTGGTCACCGCCACACTGTAAGGAGTGAGGTGGTGCAGGCAGAGGAGGCGCCCGCGGGCTGAACCCCTGGGGATGCCAGGGGCAGAGCGAGGCCAGAAGGCTTCCTGCGGGAGGCGATGGGTCCTTGTGTCCTAAAGTACGAACTGGGGTTGCTCCCAGAAGAGTGGGAACGATGCCTCTCTGTGGTCCTCTGGGGAACCCTGGCTGACACACAAACATTATACAGATTTTTATTCAGTTTCCCTCTTTTCTCATAAAACGAAGGTTCCTAAAATTCACGACCCATCTTCATCCCTGTCAGGTATGGACTCGGCTCCGCCTGGTGACCCCCGAGGGACAAGGGACACTTTTCCCTGTGACCTCAAAGCACAGATATGGGGTGGCTCTTTGCTTCATAGAAGCTGAACCTTTCTTTACAAATAACATTTGATTTCAAAAGGCGAATGATTATCGGTTGCTATACAAATGAGTAGTCCCACAGAATTGAAGATCTTACAGGGAAACATAGGCAGCTGTCACAAATGATGATACAGTCAGCCCGTGTTCCGCATTTGGGGCCTTCCCATCCTGCTGCATCCCGGGCTGAGCTGCACAGGGGAGAGAAGAATGGCTCTTACCCAGGATGCTGGCCAGAGGTTGGGATTCAGGGCATCATCAGGGCTGATTCTGGGGCCTCCTTGGGTTCTAGACGGCAGCCTCTCCCCGTGTCTTTACATGGTCTTCCCCGTTTGTTTCTGTGTCCTGACCTATTTTTAAATAGGATGTGGGCTGGATTAGGGAAAACTTTAATGACTGTGTTTTATCTCATTTCCTCTTTAAAGAGGCTGTCTCCAAATGGAGTCACATTCAAAGGTATTTGGGGAAACACAGTCCAAGCCCTAAGGCACTGCCTGACAGGATGGCTGGAGCTGCTGCAGCCTCCAATAGCAGCTCGAGGATGAGTCCAGCACACACACGGAGGAGACTGGTGGGAGAAGAGCAGAGACACAGATCCCGAGGCCCGAGAAGCCTGCGGCACTCTACCGCCTGCCACACAGACTGGCAAATGTCTTTATTTGTTCCTCCATTCTGAGTTGGGGTTTTCAAAGACATCCTAAGGGAGATACATGAACATCAGACTGAAAATGTGAGCGAATCTGTTTGTAGGTCCTCTTAGGGAGGAGAAGAGAATATTTGGTTTCCCCGAACTCAAGCCTGGGGAGGGTTCTCTCCTGCAGGCTTCAGTTTCGTCCGATGCTGAAGGTCTCGGACAGCCCCTCACCCCCGGGGTCCCCACGTCCCCCCTTTTCCCTTACACAGCAAACACTGGGGGACAAGGACATCGCAGTGCCCTCCACGCCATCTTCCCAGCCCTGCCAGCAGGAACTGGATTTGCTCCACCTCCTCCCTCCCCTGCGGGGGGCTCTGTCCCACATCGGGCGTGGGCTCTGAAGCCTGGGCATCTTCAACACGGTGCTGCCGCCCTGCTGCCGCCTTGAAAATAACAACGGCTCGTGGACAGCACTGAAAGCGAATGTGAGGCGCAGCCCCAGACCCGGGGTCAGAGGAGGCCTCGAACCGGTTGTTGGCCTGCTCAGCCCTGGCTCGGGTGGAGGGAAACACAAGGTGCTTCTCCCGGGGGGATCCCCCACTCCCCATCCCACGCGCCCAGCCTCAGCTCCGGGCGAGTTCCCCTCGGGGAGAGAGGTGGCAGCTCCTGGGCAGGGGTCCGAGCTGTCAAAGGGCGGAGCAGGAGGACATCGCAGTCCCCCGCTAAGATGGTAGGAGCAGCAAGGAGGGAGGTGACCTCAGACCCGGGAGGGCACAGGCTGTCGGCCCCCGGTCTGTGCCCGCCCAATCCGGGCCTGCATTCTGGGCCGGCAGCGATCGGCTCCGCCCAGCGTCCGCACCCCAGCGCCAGCCATGTGGCCAGCGAGGGAAGCCCCTGGCCCGGGAGGCCTCTCGGAGTCAAGGGCAGAGCATGTGTTTGGCCGGAAGTCCTGATTCAGAATTTGGAATCTGGATTTTCTGTTAATCTGCTGCTTTTTCTCCAGCTGCACAATAATATTGTTTCGGTTGCTAAGAGACCCTGTTCTAATTGAACGTTGAGTGGAGTGGCGAGGGTGCGATCGTACACCGTGGCTTAGGAGAAGGTAGCACCGGCCCCAGCGGCGCTCATTGGACAGAGGGGCTTCCAGCTCTCCCGCCCGGGCTGGGCGCTGATCCGGGACTGGCAGGACGCGGTATCTGCGCCTGTCACCAGCCGCAGACCTTTCAGAGCTGATTTCTTGTGGGCTGTTAGTCTGAATGAGGCGCTCTCCTAATAATCAGATCATTATAATGGTGCATTAGTTTGATTCGGGGCAATGAAATATTGTTACCTCAATAGGGCAGGCTGTCTATTATAGACCGAATCTCATAATCCCTGCTTAACAGGGCCAGCCTGGTTTCTTTTGTAGTGAAGCGCGTGTATCTGATTGGAGATCTCTTTGGAGAAAGGACTTCAGTGTCATTTAAAAAGCTAAGATTAAAGTTCAATATTCCTCATAGTAATTGCTTTCCATTTTGTTTCTCACAACCCAGAGACGTTATTTGGCTCAATCTCCAGGGGCAAGGAGAGCAACGCAGGCAAATAATTCCAGCGCTGAATGCCCTGATGAGATTGATATGTTCTTTTATTTTCCAGACGGAGGTGGTTCACGCATTGTGCAGCACAGAGGGCTGGGAGGGTGCGTCCGGGAAATCACATTAAGTGCGGGCCGGGCTGCGGGTGTCCATTGGTGCCCAGTTCCTCAGCGGGGTGGTTTGTCTTCCATGCTGAAGGGCCATTTTTAGGGTCAGGAACATGCCCTGAAACACATGAACAAGGGCTGGCTTTCAAAACTCTTTCAGTGGGTAGGATTGGAGTGGGTTTGCAGAAGTCGGGAGTTGTAGGCCTTCTGTCCCACCCCCCAAGAGAAGGAGCTACAGCCACCGCAGCTCTGGTGACCGAAACAGGAGCTAATTCCAGAGACTTGGGCGGGGATTCCCACGTCTGAAAAAGCATCTGTCGGGGACCCAGGAGGAGGGACAGGCGCTAGGTACCTATGGGCCATCTGAATGCTATAGCTTCTACTCTTGCTTCGTCCATTTCCTGTTCCTTTTTTGTTTTGTTTTGATGCTGGGGATTGAACTCAGGGCTTCTACATTGAGCTACATCCCCAGCCCTTTTCAATTTTTGAGACAGGGTCTCCCAGATTTGCTAAGTTGCCAAGGCTGGGCTCAAACTTGCAGTCCTCCCGCCTCAGCCTCCCGAGCACTGGGATCACAAGCACATGTCCCCGGGGCCCAGCTCATTTCTGGTGTTTTTGTTGGATTGTTTGAGATTCAGGTATTAGGGGAGAGTAAGCTGTTGAGTTGCTCTGGGGGATGTCTCCTGGTTCCTGTGTACGGTGGTCCTGGGGCCGATTTGGTCAGAGTGGACCCTGGCAAGCACACAGCGTGGAGCGAGTTTGTGCGGGAGGAAGTCAGGTAAGGTGTCTGAGTGCTCGTAACCCTTCTGAGTGACTGATGTCGTTTCGTGCCAAGACCACATGCCCGCCCCTTGGCTAATGGCAGCTAATGGTATATGTGCCTTGCCGAGAAGCCCTTCAAGATGGGGCAAAGAAAGCCACAGGTTCTTCCCACCCGCCTTCTTCTCAGGACACAGGGTTCTGTCCCTGTGATGGGGACCAGTGGTTGCCCCTTCAGCACCTTTCCGATCACTTCTCACAAAAGATTGGATAAAATGCGTGCTGTTTATCTTTCCCTTGCAGCCAGACCAGATGACCCAACCCTGCCAAAGAGGCACAAAAGGAAGTCAGAAAAAGGCTTTACTCTTTAACAGAGATTTGATGTGTGAGGCGTGGCAGCCACTTGGGGATGATGAGGACAGAGTGGCAGTGGAAAGTCAGTGGACTCAGTGTGACAGACTTCAGCCAGGATCTACTGTCCAGCTGAATTGGCCAAACATGAAATAAACTATCTCTAGGTTCCCCTAAGAGAAGTAATAAATGCCCCTCACATTTAAACCATTTGTCTGAGCCTCCTCTAAGCTTGGGCTGTTAAATCTGCCATTGACTCAGCGGCTTCTACAACAGACACATCTTTGACAAGCCTGGACTGGAAGTCCAAGAGCAAGATGCCAGCCATCTGGGTGTCTGTGACACCCCGTTTGTGGCTCACAAATGGCCCGGTGTCTGCACAGGATGGAGGGGCAGGGGTGCTCACTGGTCTCTTCTGCCCAGGCTAGTCCTAGGAGCTGCCCTCTGCCATTCCCACCTCCTGACATCACGCAGGGTTTAACAGGAAAGTGCTGGGCAGGGAGAGACCTGTCATCTTGACAGAGCATGGGTCACTGGGGTCCCTGGGGTCGTGTCCTGCCCTTAGGGCCCATCCACGATCACAGGACCACAGAGACATGAGGAGGGGCTGGGCATGGCTGACAGCCCCCACCCTGCTCTGCTTGGGGTGGCGCCTGGCGATCGCCTCAGCAGAGAGACTGTGTGGTCCCCCCACCTCCCCTAGGCCTCTGAATTTCTCTTGGGCCTTTGTTCTTTTTTGTTGATAGTGTGTGTGAGGATCGTTGGGCTTACAGATTTCAAATACATGTTCATTTGCTCACATACAGAAAAGCATAGAGATCAGCTGCCCAGGATGGTAAGGGCAGGGTCACTGGGGCAATGAGCACCCATACACCTCTCTGCCCAATGGGCTCACTGGGGGAGGGCTCTCACAGCCTCAGACCTGAAAGATGGCTGCAGGAGCACCAGCCATTAACTCCAGCTTACACACAAAGAAGAAGGAAAGGACCTGTAGGGCTTTCCCAGAATTCCCAATGACTTCCACTTCCACTGTATTTGCTCCTCATAGCTGGTAGGAAAATCAACTTTGCCCTGGGCCCAGGATCACACCCAGCAGGACTGGGAAGCAAGGGGGATGGGCAGTTGTTGTTCTCAGCAGTGCCCTGCATTTGGACTTTCACCTGCTGAGACTGATGCTGACCGCTGGTGGGGCTCTCAACTGCAAACCCTGGGCCCAGCACCGGCCTTTTCTCCCCACTGCCCCCTTTCCTCTGGCTCGCCAGCCCCTGAGTCGCCTGGTTCCTGGTCCAGCTTTCTCCGCCACTGTCTCCCGCAGTCCCAGGGCTGCCCCTAAGCATCTCTGACCCGAGCAGCACCTGGCTTCTGAGTGGCAGCAGGAGGTCTATGGGCCGTGCTCCCGAGCCTTGAGCCCATCCTGGGAATGAGAGGGCACAGTGCCACCTGCTGAGACAGACACTCTGTCACGGTGCTGGAGTGAGTCAGGGTGCACAGTGCATGCTGTGGGTGGCACTTAAGTGGCCTGGCAGCAGCAGGAGGAGTAGACCTCCCTCATGGCTCCGACTTCGTCACCAAGGACCAGGCCCCTTCCAGGCTGAGAGTCCTATTACTGCTCCCCGAAGCCCAGACACCCGGTCTGGATGTCCTGGCTTTTGCCAGGCAAAGCCATCCTGGAAGGAGGGATGCTTTTGACTTCAAAAGTTGATTGCATTTCTGTGAAACTCTAAGTCAGGGAAACACAAATCCACCCAGATTGGCAAAATGCACAACACAGTACCATTTGCATGTCATAAAAATACTCATGCCCAAAACACGAGGAGATACACACTTTAAACAGAAGAAAATGGCTTTCAGTGGGGAGTAGGAAACTGGCAGTGATATGTGAAAATCAAAGAATAAATAAATTAATGAGTTGAGACAAGGAGAAGAAAAAAATGAGATCCAAATACATATTTTTTGGTATTCTTTTATAAAGGGCATACAATGGTGAAATGCCAGCTTCTGGTTTAGTTAGCAGAATGAAGCTCTCCATAGCCAGCAGTGGGAGTCTTATTTTTAAGTCTCATAACTTTCAATGATACTAGACTTGGGCTGTGACCGTTTCTTTTACACTGTGACAATATTATTTATGAGAGCAATCAAAATAGAAGTGTTGCCTGTGTTACCGTCGTGTCCTCCTGGATCCCTCCCTCAGAACGCTCTGACTTCTCTCGCCGAGGCCATAGTTGATTTCAGCTGGGTATTCTTGATGAATTAGAGAGAAAATACAGTTGGTTTTTAAGTTTGTTTTGGTATGCTTTTCTGAGGCAATTCTCTAAAGTGCTTTTTTTTGGATTACCTATATCAACATAAAAATGTAATTATCAGTAAGAGATTGTGTGCTCATCCTTATGCAATGTGTTTGATTTTTAAAAGAGAAAGTAAATCCTCTCCCCACCTTTTTTGCAATGATACTCCCTCTTCCTGCTGCACAGGAAAAGCTGGCCCGCAAAACGGCTTTAATGAGCCGCCTGTGCTAACGCAGTCTCACTTGACTCAGAGGGAGACACGTGACTGTTCCTTACTGAGTCCTCCCAGTGTGACCGCAACAGGACCAGTCACCTGCATCCTTCTGTCTCAGCCCAGCATCATGGGGGTGTGTTCCTGCCCCCAAATGCATCCCCTAAGGGTTTTGCTGAGAGTGTGGTCCACGGAGCGGTCACTTTCCTGCACGCTGGTTCTTGCCCCCACCACAAGGGAAATACAGAAAGGAGTGTTTAACCCTTGGGCAGAAACTGGACGTCGCTGCATAGGGGTTTGACATCCAAGTGCATGGGCAGTTGTCTTCAAATGTTGAGCAAGGTATAAACCAAGTCTAAGTCTATGATGGATTCTAAACTTAGAAAACTATAAAACCAAAAACCGGGTCCTTCGTCACAGAAAGTTTGAGAAGTGCCGGCTACGATGGCACTCGGTGACAGAAATTTTCCAGCTCCATTATAATCTTTTTCTTTAAGTTTGAAATTTTTTGGTACATTTTAAATATGTATAATGATCACATTCATGATAGGGAAATTATACCTGTGCATGATACATTTGTTTCTTCTTTTGTTCCCATCCCCCTTCCCTCCCTTCAACCTGTCGTTCCCTCCTTGTTTACAAAAGCTTTGTTTCCATTTTTCCCTTGTCTCTTCCTTCCTCTCTCCTCCCCCTCCCTTGTTCCCCTTCTCATTTGAGTATTTTCTTCCCATTTCCCAATATCTCTTATACATTTTGGTCCTTATTTATACTTTCAATTTCTCACACCAGAGAAGCAATGTGGTATTTAAACATGGGTGTCTGATTTATTTCATTTAACAGTGTGGTTTCAAGGTGCATCCATTTAGCTAGAAATGTCTCAAGCTCATCCTTCTTTATGGCAGGATAGTACTCCATTGTATTAAAAAAACCCTCATATCTTCTTTATCCATTCATTGGTTGATGGGCATTTGGGCTGTTTCCAAGATTTAGTTACCACAAACTGCTGCTATAAACATGGGTGTGCATGTATTACTTTGGTAGGATGCTTCTAATTCTTTCGGGAAGATACCAAGAAGGAGGTTGAATGAAACCAAGCTGGGTTGAATGAAACCTCTAGTTTTAGTTTTTTGAGGAATTTCCACACTGATTTCCACTCTCACCAACAATGGAGAAGTGTTCCTTTTACCCATAGCCCCGCCAGCATGTGTTATCAGTTGATTTTTTGATAACAGCCATTCTTCTTGGAGTGAGATGGAATCTCAGCATTGTATTAATTTGCATCTCTCAAAATACCAGTGATGTTGAACATTTTTTCATGTACTTATTTGCCATTTCTACTTCTCCATCCGAGAAGTGCCTGTTCATTTCAGATGCCCATTTTTGTGTTAGGTCTTTAAATTTGGGGGGGGGGTCTGATTTTTTGTGTTCTTTATATATTCTAAATATTAGTGCTTTGTCTGAAGAACAGCTGTCAAAATTTTTTTCCCTCTCTGTGGGTTGTCTCTTCACTCTGTTGGTGGTTTCTTTTGCTGCGCAAAAGCTTTTTAGTAAGATGAGATCCCAGTTGTTGATTGTGATATTTCCTGTGCAATTGGGGTTTTGTTCATAAAGTCTTTGCCTACACCAATGTCTTCAAGAGTTATAACATTTCTATCTTCCAGCAGATTTAGTGTTTCTGTTTTAATATTTAGATCTTTGATCTATTTCTATTTTAGTTTAGTGCATGGTGAAAGATATGGGTCTAGTTGTAATCTTTGGTATGTGGAAAGCCAGTTTTTCCAGCACCATTTATTAAAGAAGCTACCTTTCCTCCAATGAGGGTGTTTGGCTCCTTTGTCAAAGATTATGTGGCTGAGTGTGTTTGGAGTTGTTTCTGCATCTTCTAATCTGTTCCATCAATCCTCAGGCCTGTTTTTGTTTTGTTTTGTTTTTGTTTTTTTGCCAGTACTATGCTATTTTTATCACAATATCTTTGTAGTATAATTTCAAGTCAGGGATTGTGATGCCTCCTGTCTTGCTTTTGTTGCCCAGAATTGCTTTTGCTATTCTAGGTCTCTTCTGGTCCCAAATGAATTTTAGAATTGTTTTCTCTAATTCTGTGAGATATACTATTGGTATTTTTTATCAGAATTGGTTTAAATCTGTATAGCAACTTTGGAAGCATGGGCATTTTCACTACATTGGCTCTTCCTACCCAAGAACAAGGGATATGTTTCTATTTTCTGATATCCTCTTCAAACTCCTTTTTCAGAGTACTCTTTTCAATGTAAAGGTCCTTTACTTCCTTCTTAGATTGATTCCTAGATGTTTCATTTGGGGGGGGGTTGCTGTTGCGAAAGGTGTTGTTTCCCTAATTTCTCTCTCAGTGACTTTGTTATTTGTACACAGAACTGCTATTGACTTTTGAATGTCGACTTTGTATCCAGCTATGCCATTGGATTTGGTTAGTAAATGTACAAGTCTTGATGGAGTGTTTGGGATCTTCTATGTAGAGTATCATGTCATCTGCAAATAATGATAATTTAACTTCTTCCCTTCCTGTTTGTATTCCTTTTATTTCTTTGTCTTGTCTAATTGCTCCAGCTAATGTTTTTAGAACTATATTGAATAAAAGTGGTGATAGTGGACATCCTTGTCTTGTTTCTGATTTTAGAGTGAAAGCTTTCAGTTTTTGTCCATTTAGTGTGATGTTGGCTCTTCCTTTGAAATAGATGGCTTTTATCACATTGAGATAAAGACCATCTATTCCAATTTTCTGTATTTTTTTAAAATCACAAGTGGGTGTTGGACTTTGTCAAATGCTTTTCCTGCCTTACATGGTTTTTGTCCTTGGCTCTGTTAATATGGTGTATCACATTTATTGATTTGCATATGTTGAACCGTCCCTCTATTCCTGGGATGAATACTACTTGGTCTTGGTGTATAATCTTCTTGATATTTGCTGCATTCTGTTTCCCAGTATCTTATTGAGGATTTTTGCATCTATGTTCATTAGAGAGATTGGCCTATAGTTCTCTTTTTGGGTTGGATCCTTCTTTGGTTTTGGTAGCAGGGTAATGCTTGATTCCAGGAATGAATTTGGGAGTACTGCTTCCCTTTCAGTGTCATTAAAGAGTTTGAGAAGTAGCAGCATTAGGTCTTCACAACATTTCTTGTAGAATTCAGCAGTGATTCTGTCAGGACCTGGGCTTTTCTTTGTTGGTAGGTTTTTAATTACATCTTTAATTTCATTGATTGATATTGATTTATTTAGAAATCTTCTTGATTAAGCTTTGGTAATTCAGATGTAATTAGGAATCTGTTTCTTCCATGTTTTCCATCTTATTAGCATACAGGTTCTTGAAGTAGGTATTGATGATGCTCTGGATTTCTGCAGGATCTGTTGTAATTTCAGCCTTTTCATCCCTAATTGCATGGATTTGAGTCTTTCCTTTTTTGGATAAAGTTGGCTAAAGGTTTGTCAGTCTCATTTAATCTTTCAAAGAACCAACTCTTCAACTCATTGATTATTTGTATTGTTTTCTTAGTGTTCACTGTATTAATTTCTGCTCTGATCTTTATAATTTCCTCCCTCGTGGGAGCTTTGGGCTTGGCTTGCTCTTCTTCTTCTTCTAGAAGCTTGAGGTTCAGGTTTATTTGAGCTTGCTCTATTTTTCTGATATGGGAATTCACTGCTATAAATTTTCCTCATTGGACTGTTTTCATAGCATCCCATAAGTTCTGGTATGTTGTATTGGCATTATCATTTAAATGCAGAAACTGTCTAATTTCTTCTTTAATTTCATCAGTGACCCATTGGTTGTTCAGTAGGGTGTTATTTAATTTCCATGTATTTATGAAATTCTTGTAGTTTCTTTTGCCCTTGATTTCCAATTTCATTGCACTATGGTCTGATAATGTGTATGGGATAATTTTAATTCCTTTGGATTTACTTAAGCATGTTCTATGAGCTAGTTTGTGGTCTATTTTGGAAAACATTTGATGTTCTCAGCTGAGAAGAATGTATTTTGATGTGGGATGGAACACTCTGTAACACCTACTAAGTCCATTTGTTCTAAAGTTTGGTTCAATTCTGATCTTTTTTTGTTGATTTTTTTCCCTAGTTAATCTGTCTATTTTTGATAGTGAGGTATTGAGGTCCCCTATTACAAGTGTATTAATGCTTATTTGATTTTTCATGTCCATTAATATTTGTTTTATATAGTTGGGTGTGCTGGCATTTGGTGTACATATATTTACAATTATTATTTCTTCCTCTTGGTTTGATTCCTTTATAAGGATGTAGTGACATTCTTTGTCTCTTAATCAGTCTTGGCTTGAAATACACTTTGCCTGCAAATACAATAGCTGTCCCTGATTTTTTCAGGGATCATGTCACGTGGAGTACTGTTTTCCATCCTTTGACTTCCAGTCTAGGAATTTCTTTTTGAATTAAATGTGTTTCTTGTGTGCAGCATTATTGTTGGATTGTGCTTCTTGCTCCATTCAGACAGTTTATTTCTTTTGATTGGTGAATTGAAACTATTTACATTGGTGTTTTTAACTGATATGATTGACTTGTCATTTTATTTTCCTGTTGTTGATCCCCCCACCCCGTTTAATTGCTTGCCTTGCCTGGTGGATTCATTCTGTTGTGGTTTATAAAGTTGTACTCCTTGTTATCTTTTTCTAGAATGTCCTTCAGAACATTTTGGAGTGTTGGTTTAGTGGTCATGAATTTCTTCGAGTGTTCTTTGTCATGGAAGTATCTTATTTCTCGACCAATTTTGAAAGAGTTTTGTGGCAGGGTACGTCAATCTGGACTGTAGGTTGTTTTCTTTTAGGGCTTGAAATACTTCACTCTAACCTCTCCTTGATTTCAAGGTTTGTGCTGAGAAGTCTGCTGTGATTCTGATAGGCTTTCCTTTATAGGTGATTTGCTTCTTTTCTCTAACAGCTTTTAATACTGTATTCTTGTGTTGAATTTCTGGAATGTTGACTATGATACGCCTTGGTGTAGTTTTTGTTTTTTTGTTTTTTGGTTTTTTTTAATCATGGCTAAATGGTGTTCTGTATGCCTCACTTATCTGTTTGTCAAACTCTTTTTCCATTTTGGGGAAGTTTTCTGCCATTATTTTTGTGAACAGGTTTTTAATATCATATGTGGTATATCTTGCTTTTTTTTTTTTGGTACCGGGGATCGAACTTGGGTCCTTGCGCTTATGCAGCAGGCGGCGAAACCACTGAGCTAAATCCCAGGTCTATATCCTGCTTTTTCACTGACTGTAATCAATTTTATGTTATTCTTCTTTGGATCAGCTAGCAGCTGTTGTATTGATTTTTTTGTGGTCCCATGCTATTTTAAAGAAATCTTTCTTTTCATGATCACTACCCCTAATTCTGTTCTCTATATCTGATATTCTGCCCTCACAGTGGCTCATTCTGCTTCATATATGTTCAATAGAATTTTTAATCTCCTGGATATCTGTTGGAATCTATTTCCTGGATTCCATTTCTTTTCTATGTTGGACATTCTTGGTTTCCATCATTTTCCTAAGCTCTTCTATTTTTTTTTTTAATCTGTATCTGCTCTAGAGTCACTAAGTCTTTTATTGTGGTCACCATCTCTGTAGTTTTCTGAGAAATTATTTCTAATTTGATTTCTAGAGCCTCATTCATCTGATTTGTTACTTCTTCTCTTACCACTTCAGAGCCTAGGTCAGGGGCTTTTGAATTGTTTAATCTCATTGCCCCCTGGGGTTTGCCTTTTGTATTCCAGCTCCATTATAATTGTATAGGATCACTTTCATGCATGTGGTCTGTTATTCATGGAAGTATCAGCATCCCATGCTTTTAACTCAATTCCTGTTCCTGAGAACAAGAATCCACTCCTACTCATAATTTGCAGCAGGAAAATGAATAATGTAAGTATCTCTTCAGGAATGGTCAGTAGGAGAGAAAGATGATTGGAATGAGAGGCTGGAGGCAGTCATGTGAACGAAGAATGTTAGTTACCCCATTACTTGTCCCAGAAAGGTATGCTGGGGACAGATATTTCATTCATATTCTTCAGAGGTTGTTACACTAGCTGTATAATTCTATATTGATGGTACTTTTCTTCAGCATGTGAAATGTATTTTCTACTGGCTTTCTGCTTTCAGGGTTACTTTGGAGAAGTCAGCTGTCAGTCCAACTGTACCTTTTTTAGCTCTCTCTCTCTCTCTCCCCCTCCCTCCCTCATTTATTTACCATGCTTGGTCCTTCTTTCTCCTCCTCTTCCTCTTTCCTCTTTCTCCTTTTCCTTTTTTCCCCCTCTTTCTCCTCAAATCCAGGCCCTTATACATTCTAAAAAAATGCTCCACCCAAAATGAGTGGAGCCTTCTAGGAAAATGCTCCACCCAGAATGAGCACTGAGTTATACATTCATTCCATTTTTTTCTTATTGATTTTAGATTTTTTTCTCTTTGTCTTCAGTTTCCTACAATTCTACTATGGTACATAGGGTTGCAAGTCTTTTCATTGACCTTACTTGGGGTTTATTGTCCTCCTTAAATCTGTAATTTGGCATTTTTCAATATTCTGGAAAATTTTAAAGGTATTATTGCTTCTAATATTCTTTCCTTTTCTCGTTTTAGGGGATCAAATATTAGATATTTCAATCTATTCTTTATTCCTGTTTATCTTACTATTATAAGATTTTTTCCACTCTGCTGCATTCTCGAAATTTTTTCCCAGAATTTTAATATTATGGGTACTATACTCACAATTACTTTCTTATCAGTTTAATAGCCAAAGTCTCTTTCTTATGTTTCTTACTTCTGTTAGTTTTTGCTCAGAATGTCTTACTTCCATGTTTTTCTGGCTATCTTTCACTGAGTGCTAGTCAGTGTGTTTAAAACTTATTGTTAGGAATAATTTGAGGTCCAACATCAAAGTACCTTCCTCCATGGAGAGTTTGTGATTTGCTTCTGGCAAGTGCATGGGATTATCACCAGCCTCAGGAACTTAAACTGAGTGTAAACTGAGGTGATGTGAATGTGGATGCAACTCATTAGGAAGGCTTGATTACTTTTTATTCATTCACATTCTAACAATGAACCAACCTCTTTTGAGTGGGAATTGATCTGGGGTCTTACAACTTTTGAAAACTCTGCACTGATTTGTGTCCTCCTCCAACATTAACTTAGCAGAATCAAAACTCCCATTTTCCCAGATTGGTAAATGTTGTCCAGGCAAAACAGCTTCTGTGTTTATCTCTCTGACCAACAGACTCCTTTCAATCTTATCACATCTTTAAGAGGATAGTTTATTTATTTTAGTTGCTGAATTTTGGTTGTTTTTAGCAAGTTTATTGATCCAAATACAATGGTGTGTTGCTTAGCAATAAGCATGTGCTCTGAGAAGCATGTCATTGGATAACTTTTTTTGTGTGTGAACATTGCAAAATATACTTACACAATCTAAATGACAAAGCATACTGCACACTCAGGTGATGTGTGTGTGTTAGCCTTCTACTATATATACACCATTATATATATGGCCTGTTGTGTCCCTGGCCATAATGAACAAAACCACATGATATTAAATCAGCACAACAGAAATTGATGCCACAAGAGATCCTGTAACTAAATGATATCTGAGGTTGCTACCAGCATAATACAGCACACTGTTTCCCAGTAACCTTTTATTTGTAAGTGCAAAGAGTACACTTTAAAATAAAAATAAAAAGGACAATGGGTATATAAACAAGTAGCACAGCACTTCATTGTCATCATCAACTGTCACCCACCATACATTATTGTCTGTGCTATAGTTTTGTGCAACTGGCAGTGCACTGGGTTTGTTTACACTGGGGTAACCACAAATGCAAAAGTCAAGTGTTGTACTGCGACATTAAGACAGCTACGATGGCACTGGTTGTTGGGAATTTTCCAGCTCCATTGTAATCTTACAGGATCATTTTCATACATGTGGTCTGTTGTCCATGGAAGTGTCAGCATCCCATGCCTGTAACGCACTTCCTGTCCTTGAGAACAAGAATCCACTGCTCCTCATAATTTGGTGCAGGAAAATGAATAATGTAAGCAGCCCTTCAGGATGGTCAGCAGGAGAGAAAGGCAGCTGGAATGAGAGGCTGGAGGCAGTCCTGTGAAGGAGGAATGTTACCCCCATTGCTTGCCTCAGACTCAAAACCTGACAATCAGAACTTAAAGGAGGAGAGGTTTATCTTTTAGCTCATGATTTCAATTCATGGTCAGTTGGCTCCAAGGCAGTAATTGAATGGCAGAGGAACATTCAGGAAACAAAGAGAGAAAGAGGGGAGGACCTGGGGCAAGAATACACTCGGCCAGGCCACACCCACTGTGATCACCTCCAGCCAGGCTCACCTCCTAACACCACATTTCGCTACTGAACTCAGCAATGGATAAATCAATCCACTGATGAGCATAGTGTTCCTTGATCCAATCACCTTCCACACAGATGAGAAATTTAGGGGATAATTTAGATCTAAACCATAACATTACTCCATGGTGCTGAACCAAGTCCATATGTATATGTGTATCAGGGTTCACTACAGGAAAGAATATATATATCATATCATATAATATATATATATATAACATGATATGATATATAAAGGATTTGCAAAGTAGGCTTACAATGGCCTCCCTAAGTCCAGTATGAAAAAATGTGTAAAAGGCATCTGCACACTGCAGAGCTAAGGGATCCAGTCAAAGGTCAAAGCACTGGAGCTCACTGCGGAGTTCTATGCATGTTCATATTAGGAAGCCAAAGAGTGCACTGGAAGCCTGGAGAGAGACATCCAAAGGCAATGGAGAACACTGGCACTCCTCCAGTGAAGCAGAGCAAGACTTCCTGCTTCTTTCCCTTTTTATTCTATCCAGGCTACAAGCTGATTGGTTGGTTCCACCCACACCCAGGGTGGGTCTTCCCGCTTTAGTAAGTCCAAACATCCAGACACACCCAGAGATGTACTGAACCAATGTTCTAGGCACTTCTTGTCCAAGTTGACACCATAGTTAACTATTTCACCCTGTTTTGAATCTTTGGGTTACTTGTGCACAAGGCCACAAATGTAATGAGGCAGGATAAAATACGGCTAATTGGCTATGGACCAGGAAGTAGAACTTGTGGATATTTTGTAGTCTGTCCTAGGAAATGTTTTTAAAGAAAACAGAATTTCTATGCATACTAAAACAAACCTCTGATTTTCTTTAGGAGAATCTATCTGAAAAGGAGCACCTGCATCTTACTTTCTAGACTAGATAGGGTGGGATAGAACTCCAACTTAAATGGGCAGCTCAGTTAATTTCAGGACTCATTCCTTTAGTATTTAAGTTCGTGTCAAATGAGTCACCAAAGTGTTACATCATATCAACAATAGAACTCTATAGCAATGCCTCAGTCTCATTAATCTCTCATTAATCTCAAAGATTAATGCACTTACAAGTCCCATGAAGATCTTGTTAAAAGGTGGACCATTGATAATGTCAGAGATTCTGGTTTTTGAACAAGCACCCAAGATGATTCCAATGTTGCCCATAGCAAGGACTCTTTGTGTGTTAGTCAGCTTTTCACCACTGTGATTAAGTACCTGAGAAAAAACAACTGAAAGAAGGAAAGGTTTATTCTGAAAGCTCCTCACCTCATGACAGCTGAGAAAGAGAGAGAGAGAGAGAGAGAGAGAGAGAGAGAGAGAGAGGAATCAGGGACTAAGAATATACTCTTCCAGGTTACATCCCAATGACCTACTTCCTCCAAGTGGGTTTCACCTCCCAACAGCACCTTCAGCTATGAATTTAGTGGATTAATCCATTGATAAGCTTAGCACATTCGTGGTGTTATGATGTTTCAAAAGCCCCAGCTCTGAACTTACGAGCTTTTGGGGACATTTTTATCCAAACCACAACACTGTGAGTAGAAAGGCTCTGTGGTGCTCAGAACATTTTACCTTGAAGCTGGATATGCTTTCTGTCCTTATGCAAAGACTGATAAAAACAGTGTGTGTTTAGATATTTAAAATTTATTACAATAAAAGACACATCACCATTAACCCCCCAAAAATAATCCCCCTCACTTTGAACACACCTATCATTCTTGCCACTTCCTGAAGCAGTTCTTAATGTCCTCTTCCATGAATATCTTCATGAGATGTGATTTTAAAAAATACGGTGAATGCTGCTACCGTGTGCCATCCAACAGAAAGGCACTCTCCTACAAACACTGCAATGTGTCCTCATCCATCTTGGTCACAAGATTTGGCACCATGTGACTTCTGGCTCTTTCCCAAAGTCAAAATGACCACGAAAGGTAAATGTTTTGAATCTATTCAGGACATTGAGGCAGCCACCAGTGCAACTAATGACACTTACAAAAGTTGCCTTCCGGAATGGCTTCAGAAAGTGGCTGGATCAAGGGGATGAGTGTGCTCAAAGGGAGAGGGAGCGTTTTGAGGGGGATTCATGGCAATGTGTCTTTTACTGTAATACAATCTTAAAATTGAAACACTGGCCATATTTTCCAATCATGCCTTCTACCAGGCTTTCCCACACATGGTAAATTTTGAGGGTGTAATGAGAACTGGGAGGTCGAAGTGGCAGCTGTTTCAAGTGGCAAGTCCATATGTCAGGTCCACCCACTCCAGCTGGGATGGTCCCCTTGGGGCCTGGAAATGTGGGGGGAACAGAACACCTCATGATCTCTCATAGAAGTAGGACACCAAGCCGCAGGTCAGCACTTCCACATTTTACTCTTTAATCAAAATACTAATGAGGGGTCTTTTTATTATCTTTCTTTTTGTCTTTTTTTCAGATTAATACTTTTGTTTTAAATTAACTCCTTTCACTTTAATCTTGACTCCCTCTAAGAAGACACATTTATTCAAAATAGTTACTCATTTACTTAGTAAATGGATGTCAGGAGGAGCACGGGCGGGGCTGAAGAGTGCTTCCTTCCTGTGTAAAGTCAGACCTGTCATTGGCAGGGCTGACCGAGCAGCAATGTGCAAGTCCATGGCAGGTGGGGACAGAAGTGGTGCAACCAGTCTGCTCAGAGCCAGCGAGGCCAGCAAAACGAAGTCCTAGTTGAGAACTCTATTCCAGGCCTGCTGGACTTGAGACAGGTAGGGTCCCTTCCTCAAAAGAGGTCAGCTCGGATGGAGAGCAACTCCACTGAGCCAGTCCACCCCAGTGGAGGAAGTCCCCAACATAAGACTGTAACTGTAGACCCAGGCGAGGAGGGGTTCTCTCTCCTTTGGGAACCTAAGCCCCGAGAAGCTCCAGATGGAAATGAGGAGGAGACTGGAAGAGGCAGCTGGGTAGAGGGGGCATCTCGCTGGGCACAGCTCTCAGGAGCAGCTGGAAAAGCCATGCAGAAGCAGGCAGGCTCGCAGGGAAGCAGGCGGCCATCTCCGGGCAGCTCCGACTCCCTCGCCACCCTCTCCCTGCCCCATTTTGGAGTCGCTCTGAGTGAGGTGGTGCTGAGTTTGCAGACTCACAACCACTGTCCAGCTCCTTGTTCCTCGGAATGTGGCCCGTGGAGCAGGAGCAGGAGAATGAGCAAGACCGAGACTTTCCTTACCTTTTCGGAGTCCACTTCAGGCCTCCCGGTCAGGGTCTGAATTCTAACAAGATCCCTCGATGGCCTCCCACACGACATCTGAGAAATGCTGACCTGGAAGTAGGTGGTCTTCCTCCCCCACGGTGACCCGGGGGCCTGGCCACAGTGCCCGTGGGGGCTGTTGTCCAGCTCCTTCCTGTCCAGAAGGGCCACTCAAGCACTCCCAGGCTCCGGCCCCACAGTGCTTATCACGGGCTCATTCTCATGCTCCAGCCTGGGAGTTGGGAGTTGCAGGCTTTTTTTTATACTTTGATATAATGAGATAAATATATGCTTTTGGATTCTTTTACTCTCTCTTCACTAGACGGTTCCAGAAATAAAGAGTCATCCATAAGCCTTAAGGGAGTTGAGATGACAACTTTTGGAACATGAGATTTTGGTCCAAGTGGGATTTTTGCTGGTGTTACTAATTAAGATTCTCTTCAAAACTAGGCCAGCCCCATGGTATCCAGTTGGCAGTCTGTTTAGAATCCTTCTGTAAACATGCAGTGGCTTGTACAAATAGGGAGGCTTTACTTTCCCATCATAAAGAGGGCCTGAAATAAATCCCAGACAACTCTAGGAGTTTGTCTTTGCCGTAAAAATAGTGGAATTCATGGAGAGCTGCCTTGTTGCGCTCAGACAGGATACAGGGTGGCCAGCTAATTGGCCCTGGGAAGCAGCTGGGGGTGGGTTTTGCTCTTTTCAGTCTGCAGGAGGGAAGTCGGCCTGCACTTGCTTTCCACGGTGTTGAAAGTTTTACATTTAGTGGATGCTACTATTCATACAGACTCAGCAAGATGGCAGGGCTTCTAGTTAGTGACCCCAACAACCCCGGGGCTTTCAGGGCTGGTGGCTGGCATCACTGTGCCACTTTTTGAGACAGAAACTGATGGTCAGCTCCTGAGTTCTGTGTTGTTGATGGAGAGAAAGAAGAGAGGTTCACATGTTTCTCCTTTCTGTGCAACAGAGGAGAGTGACATGGGTGACCATCCACCCTAAAAATCCAAGTAGCTGGATGGAGCAGGGGCTGGGGGAGCTGGAGGGGAGCATTCTATTGTACAAACAAGTCTGTTTGTTGAGTGCATGATCAACTGCTTCTCCGCTGGTACAAACTGGCTGCCTCCCGGACTCCTCACACATTGGTCTTCTCTGAGGAAGCAAACCCCTACCTTAGTCATAGTCCCCTCTGTGCGCTTAGAGGCTACAGCGTTGCCGGATATGTAGTAGATTTCTGAGAACTATTTGTGGACTGTGGGCATGCATTGGACCATGTCCCATTCGGAGGTCACTGTTGAGACTGTGTCTACTATGTATCACTTCACATTTTATATCTCTGCCCATTTAATACATCTACAAACTCCCTGTACTACTTTCCTCTGCTTATTTGGTGGGATCTTCCAATACCTGAGCTGATCTAAGCACAGTTGCTTGTGCTAAAAGCAGTTGCTTGTCTATCAAATCAGAACATAAGTGGGGCTGAGAGCCAGTTGAAAGTAGCTTACATACATCCTACACAGACCAGCTATGAGGATACTCATTTGGAAATCTGCTAAGAGCTAGTGTGAGTATAAGCCATCTCACAAAATGGCAACCAATTTAACCTCACTGTTCAGCATTCCTCAGGATAATCCGGTGTGTTCAAGCATTAGAATGACCAGGACAAAGTAGCCAGATAGGAATGAAGTCCTTTACATTCTGCCAATCTCCCTGTCTGAATCTGAGGCATGGCTACAGCTGATTGCAGAAATTCGGATGAAGGTGGAGAGAGATATCTTGCTCAGGCAAGTGGGAACAGGTGCATACCTCTCTTTCCAGTGCTTGTGAGGTCTGGAGAAAAGGGATGACCCAGTGCTAAGGCGGTCTTCATGGGCTGTTCTTCACAACCCCATCTTTGGAGAGAAAGCAGGAGATCCCACCCACAGGGAAAGAAGAGCTACACCGTTTCCTTCCTGTTAAGGGATGGTGGCAGTGTGTCTTTGTAGGGCAATGACTTTGCTCAATTTAGAGGTGCTTTAATGGGAGGAAGGATTTCCTTCCAACCCTTGGGACACAGAAAACCCCTCCACAGTTTTCTGTTAGGTCTTTCCGACCAACAAGACAGGTGGGCTGGTCCAGCTGAGGGGAGGGCTCCTGGGAGGGAGAATGCTCTGGGCTCTATCTGTGGGTCAGGAAGGGAAAGAACCAACAGCATTCCTAGCTGAGTGATCCTGAGCAAGAGCTGCAGCCTCTGGAGCCTCAGGAGGACAGGTTATCATCCCTCAGGTGGTTGTTCTGACTCCCTTGATATGTTCCAAAGTGCAGCATGTTGGAACAACTTACTAGACCATTTCGTGCAGCTTTGGGCCTACAGCAATGGCAACAGGTGCCATTTCCTGGCCACTTGCTATTAATCTGATGAGAGTTGTTTGAATCAACCACATAGATGAGGGGTCCCCCAACCCCACTGTATGTCTGTGGCTTGTCAGGAGCTGTGTCACCAAGCAGGAGGTGAGCAGTGGGTGGGGTGAGAATGGAAACCTTGCTCTGTACTTGCAGCCACTCCCCATAGCTTGTAGGACTGCCTCAGCTCCACTTCTTGTCAGAGCAGCAGTGGCGTTAGATTCTCACAGGAACATGAAGCCCATGGTGAACTGTCCCTGTGAGAGCTCTAGGTTGTGGGCTTCTCATGAGAATCTAATTTCTGTTGATCTGAAGTGGAGCTGAGGTGGTGATGCTAGTGGTGGGGAGTAGAATTAGTATGTATCACAAACATATGCTAATAAAGAAGCCACACCCTCTGCGGTGGAAAAATGGTCTCCCACAAAACCAGTCCCTGATGCAAATAAAGTTGGGGATTGCTGATACAGAGTCACTATCTTTCTGTGCTAATCAGGGCAACATATGAATAGGGGAGAGACAAACAGCAAAGATCTCACCCAAGCCACCCAGCTTCTTTGGAAACCTTCACTTGTGCTATGACGATACAAATTACTGCAGGGCAGTGCCGTGGTTCAGCACCAACCTTTTATTGCTAGGGATGCTAAGATAGTGACAGTGGCTACATTTGAATGATTTGCCCTGTAGGTATGTGTATTTGGAAAAATCTCCTAGATAATTATGCTATGCTTGTGGGCTGAGAATAATTACCCAGAAAGCTCCACTGCTAGACTAATTTATACAAAATTGTTGAGGAATTTACCTTCACTACAAGGTTCTTTTTAAAGAAACTTTGAAATAATCTCAAAATTACAGGCGATTTTGCAAATATCCTACTTCTCTTTTTGTACAACCGTTTGAGACCAAGTTGCCAACCTCAGGGCTGTGAATATAGTAATACCTCAGTTCACAAGTGTGTTTGTTCATGCACAGTTCAGTTGCATATAGAAATGTTTAGCACAATTTTTCTTCTGTTTGAGAACTCTGCATTGGGGGATGAACAGGCCATCTTCTCCCCACGAACATGAATTCAGCCATCATTCCTGCTCTGGTACAGGACCATGTCTTCCTCTAGTTGAGATTTTGGTCAAAGGCAGACCTGTGCACATACAGTACTGTACAGTATTATTCAAAAAAGCATGGTGCCAGGGAAAGTGCAGAGCAAGCGTGGTGGTAAAAAAAAAAGTGCAGAGCGGTAATGAAGATGTCAAGAATGTGCACAGCAGTAATGAAGGTAACAAGAGAATGCAGAGCAAGAATGGTAAGGAGAGGGTTTTGAAGAAAATAACCATTGAATTGAAGACAGCAATTGTAGAAAAGCATGAGCATGGTATTCACGTGATTGATCTGGCCTTGGAGTACAAGATGGCCAAGTGGACACTCTTGAATATTTTGAAGAATAGAGATGCCATCAAAGGAGCTGATGTGGCAAAAACAGTAACAATGTTAACCAAGCAGAGGACACAAGTGCTGGAAGAAGTGAACAAATCTTTTGTTAGTGTGGTTGAATGAGAAACAGCTGGCAGGTGATAGCATTAGTGAAGCTATGATCAGTGATAGCTATGTTATTACACATGTGTATATATGAACTCACAAATATAGATATGCACACATGTTTGGCCCTTTACCTATTTCCATATCTACAGTTATATTTTAATATCAATTTATCTGTCTGTCTTGAAAATCTCACGGGATCACAGCAACACTGCCAGCTCCAGTCCAATACCATGGAGTTCATTCAAGTCTCCTCTCTTTGCTGATTTGCGACTGTCTTCTAATATCTCACTGTACTTGGCATACTTGCTCATAATCTTCCCTTTGGAGGTATGCAGTCCTGTTAAAGCTGTCCCACATGGATAACCCTTACCCAGGCTGCAAACCCCTCTGTGAAGACACCTCTTTGACACCCCTTGAAGGGACCCTTCTTTACCACTCTGGCCCGGTGACTAAACATCTGGGAACGGAAAGGCGGGAAAGGGAAGGGCCTCACTAAATTTTATGATTTGGAGAACAAATCTTTCCTTAGCTAGAAGGATTGTCTCAGTTCATTTGAATGAGTCCCAACCCGAGTTGTTATCAATCCTATGCCTAGGGTGAGACAGAACCCACCTCCACCGAGAATGCTCTGGCTGTGGTCCTGGGGGAATATCCGTCTGTGCCTTCTCTGAGCTGAGCTCTGGGGCCAGGGGACCCTTCCCCAACCACAGTGGTTATCAGTTGCATTGGTTCATTGCTTGTGTTTCTCTTTCTTTTGCTTCTGTCTCCCAAATCCAACAACTAACCAACCAACCAACAAAATGTTCACAACCTTCAATGCCTCCTGCGGACGCATTGGGAAAGGATGATCACATGAAGATTTTGGTGGGTTTTAGATTTCAGCTTCTTTCCTAAGGGTCACCTAAAAGTTGACTCCGTGGTCATTATTTACAATCTGTTTATCCCTTTGAAGCAGGTGATTTAAGCAGCCCCACATTGGTGCAGGAACACTATCAGGACAGGAAGAGCCTCTCACAGAAGTCACTGTTCGAGGGTCCCTTTTTTCTTCACTTGCCCACTAATTTCTTGTTTCTGGGCAACATCACCCATCCAAGTGGAAACAGGCCTCATGCCTAGAAGTGTGGTCACGGCTTCTCATGTTCAGAAGTGTGAAATCAAAGTAGATGTATGGTAAAAGCTTCCTGAAATAATAGAAACTTTGGCCTGTCATTTTTGCATAATTTCTCTCAAAAGCATTATCAGTGTTTGAGTAAGTGTTGATGTAGGCATTGTCTTTTAGAGTGGGAGGGATGATATTTACAAAATCCTCTCCGTTGTTGACATTTGCTTCCTGCATTTTCTTCCCTTTTAAACAAACCTTAATGGAACAAATGACACAACAAAATACTCTGCAACTTGAGCACCACCTCCACACGCCTCCAGAGAGCATCTCGACAGGGCAGGATGCTGCCTGCAGCAGGCATCTCCAGGGCTGACTCACGGCTGAAGCCCAGGTCCCCGAACGCTTTGCCTGTCCCCTGGATGCCACCAGGCAGAGTCCTCATGATTGCTCCTGACCCCTGCAACTTCTCTCAAATGAGATTGGTTTTTGAATGGTGCCTGGAGGGAAGAATTTCCTACCACTAGATTTACATTATTTTCCTGCTGTGTTTTAGATATCATTTCTAAAATTCTACTCACACTATGAGAGGAAATAGTTTCAACAAAATAAAGGGGTTGAAAATCTATTTCTTCTGTGTACCTGTAATTCCCACTCTGCCCCACTGTCAATGAATCAAAGACACCCCAATAGACATTAGCAGCGATGACCTTCTCTGGACCCATCAAAAAGGATTTTTAAAAAAAGCCATGGCATCCTAGATCTTTAAATAGTAAGAAAAACAGATTTTGAATGTACTCACCATGAAGAAATGGTTAAGTTTGAGATGATGGATATGCAAATTACCCCAGGTTAACCGGTACCCGATATATGCCCAAAGCAAAGCATCACCCTATGCATTATAAATACGTACAAATAATGTGTATCAGTCAAAAATATTTGTTTAAAAGCTGGCTATGGTGGAAGAGGATGTAGTTCCTTCAATTTGCTCCCTTCCTCTTTGTAGACAAGATAGCTGCTCCTCAGGGTTGGGAGACCTCTTTAGAGAGCTGGGTGTGTGGTCTTACATGGTGTCGTATGTCTGTTGTTGCTTTTCATGGAGAGGAAAATGCAGAGCAGGGATCATGCCTGAGAAGGCATTGATCATGCTGGCCCTGCCTGGGATGGAGGGCCAAGCTTAGCAGCCTTCCTTTAAGCTGGGGAAGCTTAGGACATTGAGAACATCAGAGCTCTGAGTTCCTTAGGGAAGCTGGGGCCTTAATGTCATAATTTTCGCAAAGCTAGACTGATAGAATCTGTAGATAGCAAAGTGCTTAAATTAAAGTCAGCTCAGTCAAGTGTGTCTGGAGAATGCCTTGAAGAGATGCTCAGAGAAGTGATCAATACGATCTCATCATGATTCTTAACAGGGCTGATCTCAGACTTGTGTGCAGAGAAAATGACCACCATTACAAAATTGGACAGCACATGATCGAGTACCTGTTTTTGCGCATAAACCTTCTCCCTGTTGGTGGCTTGGGTCCCTGGGCCATGCTGGCCTCCTGGCTAGTCCAGCAAGAAGGACTCGCCCTTGGCCGTGTGACATACCCACATCTGCAAACTGATGGATGGGAAAGTCTGAGGACACTTTCTTCTCTCTGTTGTCTACTTATTTGGGGCCACTTCTAGGCTTTACCATTTTTCCAACTGTGATGGAAAAAATGACAAAAGCTAAGCTGGTAGAAAATCAATTTAATACTGTCAGTTATGTTATTTAAGAATAAATACAAGAACCCATCTACTGTCATTATTTTGGGCTTTTTTTTTTGGTACTGGGGATCAAACTCGGAAACTTGTGCTTGTGCAGCAGGCGGCAAAACCGCTGAGCTAAATACCTGGCCCTATTTTGGGCTTTTAAATAGTTCTTTCCCTGGTTAGCGCTCAGTGCCCAGCATTTCCGTCATTATTCAGCCACACATAGTATTACGATAGTAAAGGTGTTATGCAACTTAGTCATCTAAAAAAAATCTGAACAACTTGGTCAGACTTTTTTTTTTTGGTTTTTTTTGTAATGCTGGAGATTGAATTCTGAGCTACATCCTCAGCCTTATTTATTTATTTATTTTTTAAATTTTAAGACAGAGTATCTTAGTTACTTTTCATATCGCTGAGACAAAATACCCAACACCCTTAAGGGAGAAAAGGTTTACTTAGCAAACAGTTTATAGAGGTTTCAGTCCATAACTAGCTGGCTCCAAGGGAGGGTGGCACAGCAGACAGGCATCACAGAGGAGAAACAGTCCATGGCAGGCAGGCAGGAAGGCAGCAAAGCAACAAGGGAGGACCACAGTTCTTTTTATCCCTTATATCTTTTCCAGGCTGCTTAGGATGGGTAGCACTCATACCTTTAATGCTAGTGCCCTTGAGCCTAGCATTGCACCATGAATCAATCCCAGCATCACACACCCTAGATCCAGCCACCTCTGAAAAGCCCCACCTATGATGACATGAGGCTTTGGAGGACAGCTAGACACAAGCTCTGACATGGCGTCTCACTAAGTTGCTCAGACTAGCCTGGAACTTTCAATCCTCCCGTCTCAGCTTCCTGGGTAACTGGGACTACTGGCAGTAATATTATTTTATAGGTTAGTTGATCGCATTGACTGACCAAATCAGAGCCCCAAAGAATGCTACAAAAGACGAAGCACACTTTGTTCTGGCTGGGGGAAGGAAGGGAGAGCCTGTAACACAGCTGGGTCACAGGAAATCAACATTGCAAGGTAGATGCTCTGAATTACTGTCAGCTCCAGAACAACCAGCTTACTTGCCACTGACCTGAGTACTCAAATTTGAACCCTCTCTCACAGTCATGGACAAGACTGGGCTCTGTGGAGTTCGTCTGCCTCTTGGTGTCCTGCCCCAGCCTGCTGTCCGAGTGCTGGGCTCCCAGTGGGCACTGCAGGTCAGTGACAGGGCGCATCATGGGAGTGCCTAGGAAGATGCGTGAGCCTGGGGCTTCTCATCTCCCGCTGGAAAAAAAAGCTACTACGCAGTGATCAAAGCTCTTTCGGAAGGGGAAATTGTCACCACAGTCGTCACGTGCCTGCCCTGCCCGATGCAGATGGCAGAATTTAATAATCTCGAGCGACTCTGTGTAGGCCCAGCTCCCAGCAGAAGCGTCTGTTGTGGATCGAGGAGAAGGAGTTTGGTAACATTTTGCCCTTGGGGGTTGGTGTGAAGGGAAATATCACGGAAGTCTTTTTTAGCTTTGACTTCTGTGATTCTATGGAAACAAGGCAGCAGGAGTGGGAATCCAGTGAGAGAGAAGAGCTAAGGCAGCTCGACTGGCTTTGAGGCTGAAGAAGGGAGGGAGAGAGGCAGAGGAACAATAGGCTTTATTGGGGACTCTCCTAGGCCACGCACTTTCATCTCTGGGATCTGAAGCAGGAACTTTTCATTGGGCTGTTGGTTTGGGTCCGAGCAGGAGAGTTATTGGTAGAGTTTGCAGAAGGGCCCTGGGCGGGAGAGAGAAAGGACGTCTGTGGTCCTATTGTCTGGGCACCTCTGTTAATAACACTTGAGCGTTTCCCCGCCCCACTTAGGACAATGGGGCCAGAAGACAAACTTTAATTCGAATGGTGTTTTCTGTGTGCTGTAATAATGTGGTGGGAAACCTCAAAGGCTCAGGAATTCCTTGCTGGGATTGTGTGCGTGCGAATCCCGAGCGTTAAGGCGCTGGCCCGTCTCCATCTGCGACGGACGCCGAACGGCTGAGTCGAGCCGCGCTGAGCTCGCTCGTGGCAGATGGCCAGACGGCTCTCGGAGTTCACAGCATGTATATGGATATTTACATATACACAAACATGCCCGCGGCAGCTGTCTGCCTGCCTCTCCCCGGCGAAATGGGAGACGAGGTCCGGAGGTCAGCGGCCCCGGGCCACTGCTACTGTTCTTCCTGCGGTCCTGGGACAGTGACCATCAAGGTGGAGACAGCGCAAGGCCAGCGTCTCCGCGGCCCCTGTTTACAATCCTACTCTGAGCGTCTGAGAAGCCATCTTTCACTTTTAGTTATTTATTCTCATTCGAGGGACTGGGGATTGAACACGGAGCCTTGTGTATGTTAGACAAATGCTACACCCTGACCCAGCCCAGCGTGCGTCACTCTTGGTTGGCAATAAATCGCACAGTAGGGGAGACAGACTGGAGATGAGAGAGTCTAGTGCGAAAGGACGCTTATTGATCTCAGTGAATTTGAGACTCCCAAGAACATGGCCAGATGCTGGGCCCAGCACCACCCTGGTTTGATCTGAGGTTGGCTTTGTCTCCCTTACATTCATCTCCTTTCTTCCACACCGGCGGAGTTTGATTTTAAATTATACGATTAAAAAATAATACGTGACAAGGAGCTGTGGAGGAGAGGGACCTTTACCTAGGATTGAATAAAAATGAGACAAATTGACAAGAATTTTGCCTATAAATGTAATATAATCCACATAGATTTTGTGGTAGGAAAGAGTTTAAAGATGGTTAGCAACCACTTGCTTGTCGATGTCCTCCTCAACAAGCATTTCAAAGCTGATCAAGGATGCTTACCTGGCAGAGTTCCTTTGGGGACTTCGCCGTGTGGAGGTGATCACCCGGATGCAGGGTCAGGGTACAGACACTGGCATCTGGAAATCTCTACTCAATGAATGCTGAACACGCTACCATTTTTCCAAGCACACACATAATGTGCTGTAGTCTTTAGATTTGTCTTTTCCCCTTGAGACTCTGAGTCACCCTCCACATCTGGGAATCCTGAGTATTTAGTGAGTCCTAAGAACTCAGCTCTACTTCCAAAGCACATGCAGAGGAAAAGCTGGAGAGTCCTATTCATTGCTCAGCACAACTGCTTCTGTGCCCAGGAGGATGTCATTGTCACCTGGAGGGGTGGCCATGGCTGACTGGGCGTGACTCTTCTCTGCAGAGAAAGAGGGGCACCCAGCCTGCCTCTCCCGACTATGCCCAAGTGATAGATCCTGAATTACTCAGGCCCTAAGATTACTGTCTGGCTCACAGGCACATTCCCAGGGATTTGTTCCAAGTGCTGCCTGTGCTAGCCAGGTGCATCTAGGGTGTAAGGGTTGGGTGACGGCCTTTAGCATCATGCCCCTACTTTGCTGGGAGCAGTCCCTCCACATGAACCTCAGGCCTCAACTGATCACTGCCCACCAGTGCACATTCTCTCTCCTTGCAAGGAAATTTCCTGATGGGGTCTAGACTCTCAACCAAGAGCCTCCTAGCCCATGTGAACTGGTTCCCTGATTTTCTGCATTGGGAAGGCAGGGCCTAGGCTTCCCCTGGAAATTGGCATGTGCCCCCTTAGATCTCCTCCCACCAAAGGGTACCTGGGAAGCCTTCGTGGGCCACAAAAGTATCTCTTCTGGATTTTTCTCAGCCTTTTGGGCACCCACCAGGTTTACAATTGCTTGTGAAGCAGCAGCTCAAGCCATTCCATTCATAGGAGTGAAAACACAGTTTCATATTTATCATTGGCTATGCCGAGGGGAAGAGAGGTGGCCGAATATCCCTTTAAACACATTTCCTTTCTCAGTTCCCTGTCCTGGGCATAAAGAACAAAGTAGAACCACGCTAATGAGAAACGGCATTTGGAGAGGACTGTCTTTGAGCTTGTCCACTGCGTCCCGAAATTCTACGCAGGCAGACGGCTCACCCTTAGCTGAGCAGGCTCCTTTCTCCTGGTGCACACCCGCCAGCCCTCACCATCTGTCACCGTCCTGTCCTGCCATCTCCAGGGTCGGCTTAAATCACTGCTGTCTTGGGGGAGCCATACGAAGCCTTTTGTCTCCCATGAACTGGTCACGGCGCCTCTCTTTGCCCCTCTTATGCTCGCCACTTATTTGTGAGATAAATGTCAACTCTGTTCTTGTCTAGACACACTGGAATATACTTTCCTTGAAGAGAGAGCATTGTTTGGCTCACCAAGTCCTCCCACCTGGCCTGAATCATACACCGTGCCTCTCACAGCTGGTGTCCAACAAATGTTTGACTCAGTGAGCCGAGGGCAGAGCAGGGAGCAGTCATAGGCACCAGAAAGGGATCATTGCTGTCTTCTGAGGGGACATAGAGCAGCCTGGAGTCTCTCGAGCTGGTACCACATCTGGCTTACTGGAGCCAACATCATGGAGGGACCCAGGAGCTGGAAGTCCTCTTCTTGACAATAATACCCTATATGGACATGGGAAAGCAAGTCACAGTTGCAATAACTACAACTGTAATACCTACCATGTCAGGGATTTTATTTCCATAGCCTGATTTTATCCACCAAAAAAGGCTGATCAGTAAGTATTTCTATTTCTGACTTTCAGATGAAATAGCTTAGAATTTATAGGTTGTAACTGCAGACCTGGGATTCAATAGCATGTGTGTCTCTACTACATCAAACTGCATCCCACTGGTCTCTCCAGCCCCTGTTATTAAGCAATCTGTTTCTCTGGTGTTCTAGAATCCCATGATGCCTGGAGAGGTCTGGTCAGATTGGAGCCAGTGAAGGGCCTGGGGCTCTGAGTCAAGATGGCTGCCCCTCCTAAGGAAGAGAGGGCTGGGGGAGTCCTTCCTTCCTCTCACCTCGAGAGTCGGCCTCAATTGCTGTAGAGGATGGGTTATGCCAGCTCAATATCTCTCTGTAGTCTATATCAGTTCTTGCTAGAATTTGTTATAATACAACGTTTTATGAAAATACCAAAAAACGGAGGTTGTTGAGGAATATGGAACTCCATAGACGGCACTACAGTCTGCCGTCAGCTAACTTCAGCGTAACCATGTGCGGTAAGCATTGACACGGTTGATGCATTCATTTCTTGCTGTCATTGTAACAACTTTTCGCAAGCTCAGTGGCTTTAAAGAACACCAATTTATTCTCTTACAGTTCTGGAAGTCAGATACAGATTCTGGAGGTTATAGATATAGATCCTTACAGTTCTGGAGGTCAGATAGGGATTCTGGAGGTTATAGATATAGATC
>NW_004624805.1:7864745-7891753 GCF_000247695.1 Heterocephalus glaber
TTACAGTTCTGGAGGTCAGATAGGGATTCTGGAGGTTATAGATATAGATTCTTACAGTTTTGGAGGTCAGATAGGGATTCTGGAAGCAATAGTCAAGATGTTGGCAGGTCCAGTTCCTTCCGGAGACTCCCGGAAAGAACCTGTTTCTTGTCTTTCCTTGGCTGGTGTCCACATCATTCTAATCTCTGCTTCCATCCTCACAGGCTTTCTCTCTCTCCTTGACCTTGCCCCTCTCATAGGTGGTGCATTTAGGATCCATTGAGATAACCCAGGAGCATCAGCCTAATCTCTAAACCATTCACAGGCAGCTATTCAGCCTGCCAACCTACCATTGTTAGTGTCTAATACTTACATCTAATTCCTTCTCACTGAGCAATAAGAAAATACAACCTGCCACATATAGCTAAGAGAAGAGTGTCTGCCCTGGTCAGATATAGTCTCTTCTAGGTTTCTGTCCCATCTTAGTTCTTGTGTCATTTCCTCATCTCCGATGATGGGAGGTTCCCCTCTCCTCTCCCTTGACATAGCTCTTTCCCTGTAGTTCAATATTGAGGTGTTACTTTTTGGATATCACGCACATGATTAGAGAGCATTTAATAACCATGATATTTATCCTGGTATTGCTAATGAGGCTTCACCTAGCTTCAATAAAATAGAAACTTTTAGCTTCCTGCTTTATTTAACACTGCAGAATGACTGCAGGGTACTGCATCTCATCTTTTTACTTGATTCTGGGGGCTCTGGGGGTGATGTCCTTGAGCTCCCTAAACTGCTGCCATTGAAAGGAGATAAAAGCCTAACACTAGCACATTATTAAACTCCTAGAACATTATTAAACCTCTCCTTTCTGGCTGATCATGTTTCTACTCAATCTAACCAAAATTTCCATCAACTGATGAATGAGTCAAGTCAACTTTCCATTGCTGGGACAAAATACCTGACACCTACAGCTAAAAGGACAGGTTTATTTTGGCTTATGGTTTCAGAGGTTTCAGTCCCTGGTGAGCTGGCTTCCCACCAGAAACATCATGGCTGAAGGGTGTGGCAGAAAAGAGCTGCTCCATTCATGGCACCCAGGGAGCAGAAAGCAGGTTGGAAAATGTGCCAGAGAGGAAGTGGACAGGGACCAGATATAGTCCTCAAGGCCCTGCATCCAGGACCCACCCAGACTTACCTGGAAGTGTTTATTATTAAACCAATCAAGTTGGCCATCAAGATTAACCATCACATGGTACATGTACACAGCCAGATCCACACAAAAGAATGAAATCTCATTCTTTGGGATAATATGGATGGAACTGGAGAGCATTATGTTAAATGAAATAAGTCAAACACAGAAAGGTAAATACTACACAATCTCACTCAATATAGAATCTACAAAGTATTTCATAGAAATTGAGAATAAAATGGTGGTCCCTAGAGGAAGGGAGGGAGGGAAGGGGAGAGGTTGGCTAATGGGTACTAAGTTGCGGTTAGACAGGAGTAAGAAGCTCTAGTGTGCCTCGGCACAGCTGGGTGACTATAGATAGTGATGTGCACTGGATAGTTCAAAAACCTCGACATTGAAAGTTTAAACCACAAAAAGTGATACAGTTTTGAAGACACAGATATGTTTAACCGATTATATGATGATATGTGCATTGAAACATGGGATGGAATCCAATAGTGTATACAATTTTCGTGTTTTAACCTATCATTTAAAATGAATTTAATTTTTTAGAAAAGGAATATTTCTGTCTTACCATATGACACCAAGGATTGCATGCTCTAACCTGCAACTAAGAATATGCTAGAGAAGAATGGCCTTAGGAGAAGGAATTTCAGTGACGAATAAGTGTAGTGCTAAGTAACAAATATTTGTTCTTGGGTGTTCTCATGGTCCTTCTCTGCCAGATACCAAAGTCCCCTCTATGCTTCTCCCTAAAGATGAAATAGGATCCAAGAGTGCCCTGGAAGTGTCTACAGGACCATATTTTTCCAGTACCTTAGGACTGTGTACACACACACACACACGGATATGCTTTTTTTCTGAACCATTTACAAATAAATTGACAGCATCATGTTATTTCATGCTTAAATCTTTCTGAGTCATATACATACTACAGTCATACCCTACTACAGTAACATTTAATATGTAGTTCATATTCACATTTCTTCAACTATCCAAAGAGTCCTTTTGTAGCTTTTATTGTTCAATGCATTAAAAGGGAACGATTTTCAATAGCTTTAATCTTTTCCTTGAGAGTAAGAAATTAGAGGAGCAGAGGCGCTTGAAGAGGTTTATGGTAATCTTTCTGATGTAAATTATATGGAAAAGCCATTGTTATGACACTGTTCTAAAGAATTTCTTCATGGTTTGTGGCACCAGATTGTTGCTTTGAATGTAAGTCCAACAAAAACCAACCTTGAGCGACTACAGTGTGTGCGTGCGTGTGCGTGCGTGTGCGTGTGTGTAGATTACATAAACCAAGATAATAATGCTACTCTTACCAGTAAAAAGCTGGTACTGGGGATAGAACCCAAGGCCTTCACAGTGCACTGTATCTCAGCCTCTCCCACTTTAAACAGTCTTATTTTGGCGGGGGTGAGGGGGTAGGGTCTTGCTAAATCCCTAAATTTCCCAGGCTGGGCCTGAGCTTTCCATCCTCTTGTGTCAGCCTCCCGGAGTGCTAGGATTACAGGCAAGTACCACCATGCCCAGATGGTAATAGGACACTCTTAATATTTAATCCCGTAGTTTTCAGACTTTAGATTTTAGGGCTCTTAATCACTTAGAGTGTCTATTAAGAACACAGATCTTGGGCCTCTGCCACCAGAGATTCTGATTTGTAGGCCTGGGGTAGGATCCTGAAAGCTGCAGTTTTAAAGAATATTCCAGAAGATTCTCATACTTGAAGAAAGAATGACTTCATCAGTTAGGACTGTTAGTGGTATGCTTAAAAAAAATCTCTTCAAAAATCCAAATATATATACTTTTAATTTCAAGAGAGTGATTCACTAGTGAGCTTTCAAACACCCCCCCATCCCCCCACACACATACACACACAAGGTGGCCACTCAATTGCGAATGCGTGGTGTTCTGAAGGAATCAAGGGCTCTTCTACCCATTCCCAGACCATGTGACTAAGTATTTCAGTTACAGATGACTTTGGAAAGACCACTTTAATGTGAAAATCAAGCATACTAAAAAATAATAAGAGAACTGTAGATAAGAGTCTCCAATAGAGCTTCATTGGCTTTCACAGTCCTGGAAAAGTTCTTACCAAAACCAGCAAAGACCCAAGATTAAGATCTAAAAATGAAAAAAACCCAAAATGCCGCTGTCGTGCCGTGACTACATCTTGGAATAGAACAGTTTTGTGTCATTGGGGGCGTCTCTGGCTGGACCACACTTACAGTGATGCTATCCCAACATTTTGGACCGTCTCATTCAGCAAGGAAGAAATAAAACCTTCCAGAACTTCCTCAGGGAGCTAATTCTGGTGCAAGAACAGCATTACAGCACCTCAGAGACTTCCCAGACAGGACCAGGATCTCAGAGGTAGAGAAGGTGTCTACATCCTTGCAGAGTTGCCTCTCCTCATCGTTTTGGAGGTGGGGCCTCCAGATTTGGTGGGCATCCAAGGTAGGATGGAATCCATTGGACCAGGTTTTATGCTGGGAGAGATTTATTTAGAACTGAGCAATTTTTTGGATAAGAAATAATTAAAAAGCTTAAGAGCCTAAAGAGACTGTTTAAAAGAGGTATGAATATGCTTAGACAGGATTAGGATTTGCAGATGAAAAATGAAGTGAATTATTTCTGTATCTTGAGTTCTTTATTCAAAAAAAATAAAAAGGATGATTTACTAAAATCTTTGCTACAATTACTCAGAGTAGTGATGTCTTTGAGGAGGAACCAGCCAGCTGGCTGGCTGATCGTAATGAACACTCAGAAGTTTTCTCTGTGTGCAATGTAGCTGTATTAATTAAGATTCAGGCAGATTTACTCATATCTCCTGGTCTATCAATACTTGTGCTCTGGTGACTTGGATAAGTTGAAAAGCCCATAGGAAAATATTTGATGAATTTCAAACATTTCACATTTCATGCATCGAATAAACAGACATATGAGTAAAACCCAACGACATTTAAAATATCCCTTTATCATAGCATAATATTTTTGGAAAGTGATACAAATTCTCTTCTCTCTTTTTCCCATTTCATTCCTCTCCTTATTAACTGTTGGATTCTTCTTGAAGGGCAAATGAGAGTAGAAAGCAGAGAAAAAGATGCCTCTCTCTGGATTAAAAAATAATTAATGGCAAAGGCAAGGACTCAACCTGGGCAGGATCAGTGGGAGCTTCATGAGTGCAGCAGGGTTCCCACTGGGTTTCCCGCCTGCCGCTCACGCTAGGATGGGGGCAGGGCCCAGAGAGAGGGGCGCAGACCAGGCAGACAGGAGAGGCCTCCCCCGGGATCAGCATCTGTACCGGGGCCGCACAGCTGACAGGGACTCTGTGTGCCCCAGAAAATGCTCTTCAGTCTCCTGAACCCCAGGTAGAGAACCTCCCTGAAAATGTCTCCAGGAATGAGGTGGGGCATGGACCTCTAGCCGGGCAGCAGAGGAAAGGAGCCTCATATCTGTACTCTGGCTTGGTACGAAGCTGAAGGGCCCTGTGGGCTGATAATCAGGCCACCACCCTTTACATGGGACCTCCACGGCGTCTCCATGTTTGCTGCTGTGGTGCCTGCCCTTGTTGTGTAAATGCATTGGGTTTGGAAGTGAGAGCAGATGCTTAGTTTCTCATAGTTTATTAACAGGTGAGATAAATGCCTCTGCTAGAGTTAGTTTTCCCAGGATGCCCGTGTAACTATGTCATTTCCAAAGTAAAAATTCTGGAAGGACCCCCAGCCTCCAGTGCACCTCCCCAGCAGGATGTGCAGCGGTCAGTGGCTCTGTGGCCTCCCCCACCGCCTCCACTTCCCACCTCAGGTAGCCACTGCTTTCTCTGTGTCTTCACCCTTGCATCCTCTGATCACAACTTTCCTTTCCCACCAAAGCCCATTCCTGCCTCCTTCCTTGTTTCCCACATGTTCCTGCTGTTCAGGTGCTTCCCAGCCTGCAAGGCCCAGGGCATCATCACTTTCTAAATCAATCTTGCCCCTCAGTGCCTTCCACCAACCCCACCTTTGGGAAGAATCATGTAAGTGGGCATTACAGTCCTGCATCTGTTTAAAGAAATACTTCAGACAAACTAAGTTTAACAGTTTATTTGAGCAAAGAATGATTCATGAACTGGGCTGCACTTGGAGACAGAAGAGGTGAGACGAGGTCTACCAGCAGTCCAATCAGTGAGCTTTTATAGCCCACCACAGAGACCACCTGATTGGCTGCAGCTGGGCATTTATTTGCCTTATTTGGCCATGGTCTGATCCCTTAGCTGCCTGTGATTGGCTGAGGCTCAACTGCTTGTCACAAAACTAGAATCTTAAGTTAGGCCTACTTTATTTACATATTAAGTTAGGCTACAGTTTATTACATTGGAACTAAAAGTAGGAAGAAAGCCTCTACCCGATGGATGGCCTCCTTCCTATTTAACCGGTCTCTATCCATTTTTATGAGGATAAAGCCTCCCTCCACAGTAGAGAAGACACAGCACCCATTAGCTCACTTTGGCAGTCCTGGTGCCTTAGTGCTCTGAAGTGAAAGTCATCTAGAGTGGATGGCATACACCTCCACGAATAAGTTAATATTTACCTCAAAGAAACAGGTTCTTATTAGGAGAGAGTTTCCCTTTCCATCTCCTCTTCATACTCTTTCCTGCTTCCTTTTCTACTTTCTTTTTCTTTTATTTGCGGGGGGGTGGGGGTGTCCCAGGGATCAAACTTGGGACCTTGCACTTGTGAGGCAGGTAGCGGCACCACTGAGCTAAATCCTCAGCCCACCTTTTCTACTTTCTGCCATGCAAGGAGCAGCACATGGCCCTCACCAGAAGTTGAGCAGATCCTGGAGTTACACTCTTAGACTTCCAGAACTGTGGGCTACCTTAAACCTCTCTTTTGTAATAAATGATCCAGTCTCAGGTATTCTGTCATAGCAACAGAAAACAGACTAAGACACTATGTATACATCTTCTGTGTATGAAACACTGCACACAATGGTCCTGATTCTATTTCTACTGTGCCAAAGAAAGGTCAGATAGTATTAAGGAAGCACAGAAAGAAATTCAGCTAATTTGAATCCTTCTTTTCTGCCATTCTCATCCAGTTCCCAAGGCCCCAAAATATTCCAAGGTGAGAGGAAGTTTGGAACGATCTCCAGGGAAAGCCAGGAGACACCACAGTGTGGAAATCTGTGACTGCTGGCAACACTGAGCCTGCTGAGAACGGGTGCCTTTGTACTTTGGCGGGAAGGTCATCCGAGAGTGAGGGGAATCTCGAGTGCAGGCTCAGAAGTGGGTAGCGAGAGTAAGCCGTGAGCTTTTACATCCTGTGCTTGGCATGAGGTTCTGGAAGTGAAAGGTGTTCCAGGTCTTTTGCTTAAGACCCGATTGAGTCATATTTGGCCAGAGAGAAGCTCTGCAGTGGGGGAAATTCTGGCAAACTTTTCATGTTCCTTTGCCACAGATGGAAGTCTCATTTCCATAGCTAGAGGACAGCGAGGATGGTGCAGCAGGCCCAAGAGCAGAGCCCCAGAGCCCACCTAGCCAGCCTCAGACTCTCCCTGAGTGAAAGTCACCATGGCTAGGACGTGGTCCCATCCTTACAGATCTGTCACTATTCCAGAGGAAAGGGCTGTAATACACCCGTAATTAATCAGCCACGGCACTGAAGAAAGTTAACTGCCAGGGAAATGCTGGCCTTCCCTCTCCACTGCTCTGTGGCTTGGGACTGTATGCAGTGCAGGCCCAGGTCTAAGGCAAGCGGCACCCAGGGGAGCCGGTGATTCCTTAGCCACACTAATCCTCAGTGTGCCCGCCAGCCACGCCTGCCCTCGAGGCTGGACACCAATCCTGAGGGAACATGGCCTCTGCCCGGAGCATAGCTGTGTGATTAGGAAGGGGAGAAAGGCTGTTCCCGGGGGGTAGCGTGCTCACGTGTGCCGCAAAAGCAACAGCAGTGATGGTAGGAGGCAAGTCGCTGGGAAATATTCTCGGGACGACTCTAACCCCTCCAGGATGCAGTCAGTCTCCATGTTCGACTGCCCATGTCCCTTGCACACTCTTTGGGCAGGTATGGAGGTGGGTGGGTTCTTGAACACACAAGCCCTAGAGGGTGGTGATGGGCTGTGTGTGTTATATAAAACCACTCTCTGTTTCTTTCCTAATCTCTTTTCTCCACCTATCTTGATTTTTCACCCTTCTTTTACCAAATTGCTTATTTCTCCTCCTTTTTTATTCCCGTCTTTTTAGCAGCATGCTCATCCTCCTTTCTAAAATGATGGGAACATTTTCAGGACTTGACACTTACACCTAAGAATAGAGAACCACAAGAAGAGAGGTGGGTTTTATGTATTTATTCAGCTCCCTAAGGCAAGGTTGAGGTGATCACTGAAGCAAAGCCACTTAAACATATTTTTTGGGGGGGTCCTAAACGCACGCCTATAATCCCAGTGCTAAGGGAGGTTGAGGCAGGAGAATCACAATTTGGAGGACTTAGTGAGACCTTGTTTCAAAGCAAAGAATAAAAGAGGCTGCGGAGGTAGCTCAGTGGTAGAGCACATCTGAGTTCAGTCCCTAGTACTGCAAAAAGCAAACCAAACCGAACCCCAGGGCTGTGCTGAGGGGTGAGGCTCCAGGAATTCCAAGTGGGACTGTCCCAGTGCAGGAAATGAGTGTCATAATCACAGGTCTAATAGAGCGGAAGTTCCTCTTTCTGCTATTTCTTTTTGGTTTTATCTGCTCTTGGAGACCAGTGTCATTTCCAGGGAAGGACCAGCTGCTGCTGGGTTTTGTGCCAGGGGCTGGGAATCCCTTCCTAGCAGGGGGACTCCTTCCTTTCCTGCAGGTGGGACCCTCAGCAGGTCAGGTCTCTGAGTGTTGGCAGAGTGAAGCAGTCTAGTGGGGGAAGAGAGCACAGGCTGCTTTACTGACTCATGACTGCCTCAGAGGGCAGCGTAGAGTCAGCCTTGGGTGAATGCCAGAGTTCAGAAGTATACGTGGATGCCCAAGTCCTAGGACATCACTGCGAGTGAGACAATGGAGAAATGACATGTCACTGACTCCTGTTCTTCCCGACAGTGACACTGAGGGTCAGGGGAGGTGAGGGTGGGAGCACAACTTGGCTTAAAGGAGATCTTGGTGTTTCTTTGAAAACAACAGATACCATACTTCAGGGTTTGTTTCATGGTCTGCTAGGAACTGGACCATGCAGCAGGAGGGAGTAGCAGCCAAGTGAGTGCAGCTTCATCCCTGACTGCAAACTATGAGCTGTTAATTCTCCTACACAGCCGCTCCCGTGACTCACCTCACCCCTGAGCTCTGCCTCTGTCAGAGCAGCTGGGCATCTGATTCTCATAGGAGCTTGAACCCTACTGTGAACCACCTGAGTGGGCTAGGTTGTGAGCTCTTTTGAGTCATCCCAAACTGTGGAAATATTTTCTTCCACAAAACTGGTCCCTAGTCCCTAAAAGGTTGGGGACCTCTGCCATAGTTCATCCTGGGTTCATCCACCAATTAGGAAACTTGCGGTGAATGCTGTGATGAGTAAGGCCATCATGGTTTGGATGGGACTGAGTGGGCTTTCTCCCCTGGGAGGTAGCAACACTGTCAGGTTGAATAGGGACAAAACCCAGGAGTAGATGGATGGAGAAGTCTTGGCTGTGAAGATGATTGCTGAGAATCAGCTCAATGGCCCCAGAGTCTCAGCTGAGTGGATGGTGAGCTCAGGATGAGGCCACCGATCGTCTAGAGCTCCCTAGCTATTTATAAATATGAGCTATTTAATTCACATAACAGCTCTGTAAGGTAAGTGCTGTTCCCTTGACTTTGAAGAGAATGCTACTGAAGCTTGAAGAGGTTTACATTTTTCCAAGGCTACACTCATTACTTTAAATGATGGGACTGGGACTTGAACCCATGTCTTCTGAATCTAAAGCTCTCATCTACAAGCCACACAATATTCCACAGTATGGCTACTGGAGGTGTTGGTGAAGAGTCTCTCATATGATGTGCTGTAGGAGTCAAGTTGGCAGGCAGGAAAATAGCATCTTGTATCCTTTCCTTCATGGCAGGACCCCAGTGTTCCCAAGGAGGAGGGGAATTTGCAAATCTATAGGTTCCAGCTCCTACAGGAATAAGGAATAACAACAGGCAGGAGAAGTAGGTGGGAAAATAAACCCTGGTGCCTCCAGACAAAAGTTATTCAAAGAATTTCATCATTTACCTACTTAGTGCCCGACAGAGCCTAATGGACACTAGACTTACCACTGGCGGGAGGTTTGCTAACTGAGGTGATGGGATGCTGACCTTCCAGCTACTGGATACTGGAGCCACGAGGCTAGGTAGGGGTGCTGGGTGCAGGTGTTAGTCCTCCTCCACACTCACCCCTGGCATGGTGGCACACAGCATCTTGCTGTGTCCTAAATAACATCAGCTGTATGAGAGACAGCTCATTCCAGATTCTCCTTAGCTCTATGAGACTGAGGCAGCCAGTGTCTTTTATCTGGTGGCCAGAACAAGGAGGCCCTGGACGGGGCCACCATTCCAGGAGGAAGCCATGTAGGTACGGAGGACTGGGGAAGGACAGCCAGGCAGAGGCATCGCCAGCTATCCTCATCAGCTTGTGTCCAGTGTTTACCACAGTTTCTAGCTCACCCAGGAATTGAGTGGTCTCAGTCCTGACTTGGGAGCTTTAATCCTGAAATGAGTATCTTCATGGACATGTGTTTACACCGGATTTGTGATAGTAAGGAATAATGTCTAGCTGCTCTAACAAGGACCGGCATAAAGTGGCCTAAATAAAATAGAAGTTTATTTCTATCTCTCTCAAGTAATGTCGAGGGCTGATTTGGAGAATTCACTGTGTTAGAAATCCCAGATCCTCCTGTGCAGTTGCTCTGACATGCCTAAGGTGTTGGTCCACTATTCTTTCCCTAGTGGTTTAGCATTGTGTGAATATTAGTTATTGGGCAGGTGGAAAGAGGAGGAGAGTATGCCACTCCTTTTGACATGATGACCCAGTAGGTGAAAATGTCACTTCTGCTGTATCCTATTAAGCAGGACCTAGTCACATGGCTTCTCCTGGCAGCAAGGAGGCTGGAAATGTACTCTGCATTTTACAGTAGTCCATCCAGCTGAAGCTGGGCATTCTATTAAGAAAAGGAGGATGTGCTGGGGAAGCATGAGCAGACTTGGTTATAGTGCCCTCACTGCAATTTGGATTTTTAAAATTTGTACCGGGGATAGAACTTGGGACCTTGCGCTTGTGAGGCAGGCAACAGAACCACTGAGCTAAATCCCCAGCCCCTGGAATTTGGATCTTAAATGTCCCCAAAGGCCCATGTGTGAAGGCTTGTTCCCCTGAATGGCAACACTGGGAGCTGTGAAACCTTTAAGAGGGACAGGCTAGGTGGGAGAGTCTTCAGGTCAGGGGACCGCCTTGTGAAAGGGAGAGTGGCATCCTAGCACCTTCCTCCTCCTCTCTTCAGCTTCCTGGCCACGAGGTGAATGGTTGTGTCCACCACATACTCCCACCGCATCGTGCTGTCTGCTGAAAACCATGGGGCCAACCAAAGTGTGGGCTGAAACTTCCAGAACTGAGTCAAAATAAAGCTTTGCTCTTCCTCACTTGCTTGTCTTGGGTATTTACATTAGAGTTGGGAAGCTGACTAACAACCCTGTACTGGCCACTCAAACATCCTCTTCCCTCAAGAGGAAGGGCATCCCGAAGTCCTACCGAGTCACCAATTTCTGGGTGATACACAATCACTTCCACCACTTCTAGACAAGGTTTCTCTACACAGAGAAACAAGCCATTTATTGCCCTGTTACACGAGACACACCATAGTTGGGCAGGATTAGATTCATGATGGTAAAAACTCCCACCCAGAAAAGGGAGGGCTGGGAAATACCATACCTGTCGATCCATCACAATGACCAAATCCTGCCACGGAGAAACAGCAGGTCCTTATCCTGGGGGCACAGTGGCATCTTTGGGAAGCAACCTTGCAACCTCCTGGGCAGCCCCTGACAAGCCACAGGGCCGCTGGAGACCCTGCTGCTTCAGCTGAGAATAAGGAATGTTGTCCTGGGCCTTCTTGACTGCAGAGAGGCCCACATTCCGAGTTACACAGCGCCCTTAAAAGCTTTTCCAAAGACACTGAGACTCAGAGAGCTTAATCCACAGTGTCTTTCACTCATCAGGACCTTTTTATTTCAAGTGAGATGAACTGGGGTCAAGTAGCTCAGGTAGGAGGGAGGCAGTGGTTTCCACAGTGCCCAGAGTGGGTTTGGAGTTGGGTTGAGGCTGCCCAAGTGGCAGAGCTGGAGTTGGATGGGCACTGGCTCTCCTGATTCTCCTGTGAGCATCCTGCTCCACACACAGACCTGGCTTGTCCACGTGGTGGGGCCAGGGCCTCTGGGGGCTCCCAGATCCCCTACCCAGCACAATCACCCATTGTCTCTGATGAAAGGTGATGATTTGAGGAAAGCGCTCTGGCTGGCTGGTGCATTCGTCAGGGTTCTGAGGAAAAGATTCAATATACAATACTGCATATGTTTGATTAGACAAGGGACTTATGAGGCAGGCATGCAAGGTCAGAGGCGCAAGAATCCAAAATCTGCATGCTGGGGAGCAGCAGGATCCTGGGATGGTTGAGGGCCTCGAAGGCCTGGAAGCTCACTTCTGCGTCTCCTGTGGGAATCCATGTCAGAGAACTGAAGAGGCCCCATTAGAAGGCAGAGGAGTCCATGCTGAGGCCTGAAGGAACTGGAGACCAATGTCCAAAGAAAATGGTGAAGACGGGAGCCCCTCTGAAAGAGTGGGAAGACTCGCTTCTTCTTCCCCTTCTCACTTCCTCCGAGCTGCAAGCCTGTTGGTTGGTGCCGCCTCACCCAGTGTGGGTCTTCTCTCCTCAGGTTCTGGCCTTCACATCAGCCTTCCACAGACATGCCCAGAGTTTACGAATCCACTGCGCAGTTCTTGCCCAGGCCAAGTTGACACATCACTGTGAACGACCACAGCCGGCCTGGATCCTGTAGGCCAAACGGGGTGGTCGACGGCCCGGGAGAGGTGCGTGGGGAGAGCACGGTCATCTCCCTGAAGACCCGGGGAAGAAGGGTGGGCACAGACAAGGGTACTGCTCCCTGGAGACGGGGTGCTGGCTCCCGAGCCCTGCTCGCCCGGAGCTTCCTGTGCTCTGCCCTTTCTTCTGCTGTTGGGCCGAGCTGACCTTTATTTCCATGTAGTGACATCAGAGACAGTTAATTTCGGTTGCATCTCAGCTGTCACCTTCTGAGTTCAGCAAGAACACACATGTGTCAGGTAATAATCCTTCTCGGCCCCGTGAACCACTTAACGCTGTTAACAGACAGCAACATTAACACACCGCTGCCTTCCTACCCACAGGATCCGCCAGTTGCCTGTGCACCTCTGATTGATATTCAACCCAATAACACTGATCAGGATAAGCTTCTCTGGTCTGCAAGGACATCATTCTAACTGGAAGGATTAAACAAAGTTAAAGTTCATTTAATATCTTTGCAGAAGTATACTTTGCAGCCATCTTCCTGGGCTTGGCTAATACTAGTGTCTTCTGCTCCTGATCGTGGGGAAATACTATGTTGAAGCCTTAGACCCTCTCAGTCAGCTGGAGACCACCAGGGAAGCCTGGAAAGATTCAGTGGGTTAATTTAGGCATTCAGGAGACTAACAAGGAAAGCAAGCAATAAAACTCCAGACAGAAGGGCGGAAGTGAGCAAACAATAAAAAATGGCAGGAAGGGTCCCAATCCATCTGTAAACCATTAGGATGTTGTGAACAATTTTCCAGGGTATTTTCCTGGTGTTGTTTCCAGCTTCTGTGCTTGTTAGTTAGAGCTTATTTGGGAACACTGCTGTTACAGTCTCTGAGACACGACAGGCCCTGGGAGTTTCTTTGAAGGGTCCATCTTGTATTACTAGTAAAATTACATGTAAGAACAACTGATGACTAATGTGTATCTGCCCTAAACGAAGTTCCATAAAACTGAGATCTTTATTAAAGATGAAATGCATTTAAAATGAAAAATAAAGCATTAAGAAAAGTTGGTGAAAAACTTTTCACATGAATTCTTTCCCACTGATAGGCTAAAAGAGCTGAATAGTCTAGATTTCAGTGAATGGTGTGGGGAGAAAGCCTTTTTAAAAATTTCCAATTCAGAAATAATGTATATTTTACCTGGTAGATCCTATAATTCCTGACCTAAGATCAAGGGATTAAATATTCAAACTGGGAAACTCACCCTAGTTTCTTAGCTATTATAGAATTCAGCCAAAATCATTAAGTAATATTGGATCAAGCTTGTACTTCATAACTAGGAAAGTGAAATCGTATTGTCTAAAATTTTAAGATAAGGGACTTTTTAATTAGAAAAATATTTCCATTATGGAAAAGAGTTAAATTATGGGATTTGATCATCAAGAAAGCTGTTTTTTTTTTTTTGGCTTAAATTCTTTTATTGGTACATTTTAGGTAAACAATACTTTTACATTCATCATTGGGTGCTTGTACCTGTACATGTTGGTTCTTATTTTTTCCCCATTACCTGTGTGCCCCTCACCCCTCCACCCTTCCCTGTTTACATACTTTGTTTCCATTTTTTTTTCTTCAAGCTGTTCTTAAGAGGAAGGTGAAGAAATTACTTTATATTCCTATTTTAAAATGGTATGCCCATTGAAATATGCCTTAAGGTATATCTTCTTGGAGAAAAATAGTAGTATAGGGTTATTGTTAAAATAGAAAGATATGGGAATAATTTTGAAGCCTGCAAAAATTGATATAGAAAAAGATAGGGAGGGAGAGGCAGGGAGAGAGAGATGGAGGGAGAGAGAGAGGGAGAGGGAGGGAGAGAGAGGAGAGAGAGAGAGAGAGAGGAGAGAGCGAGAGAGACAGAGAGAGAGAGAGAGAGAGATTTTCCAGAAGGTATACAGAACACTGAGTCCATTCCCCTCTTTCTCTGTCTCTCACATTCTGACATTTTGGTTGGAAAATACCTTTCTTTACAGCTAAACTCAAACTTTTTACTTGACATTCTGTCAACTCTGGACCATGAGTGTGACAGGAGAGTGTGCTTCTGCTTAGGGTGGATGAGTGATCCAAGCTGAACCATGATCTCTTCCCCTCTAAAACGGGGACCCCCAGGATGGCTGAGCTGATCAGAGAAGGAAACATATGCTAAGCTCTGGGCCAGAAGAGTTTTCAGTAAGCATGTTGGGATGAGTCTTGTGATGACTATTCTTGTGAGTCAGACACTCTCTGGGTCCAGGAGCCCACTGCCTTCAGGGAGCTGTCACTGATATTTCTGTGAGATCTCAACTGGGAAGACTGCCTCCCTCAACCCCCTGCCAAGGTCCAGATTCATGGCTGCTTCCCACTGCCTGTGGAGAGTCTGAAGGGATGATTTGGAGACTGTTTTTCATCTTAGCTATTTCCATCCAATCTCTGCTGGATTGGGAACATGTTCTCCTCCAGCCACCTGTCAGGAGAAAGCCCATGCCAGAGTGGAGGGTCTGCTCCCCGCTCCCACCTGCACCAGCCCGTCAGCTGTTTGCTGTTCTGTCACCTGCAGGGCTTTGGGCCAGACTCACCAAGGACTGGCACATGCAAGGTGAGAAGAGAGGAAAAGCATCTGGTCTCAGGGAAGTCTGTTGCCTTTGCATCAGAGCTATGTCACTCACTTCTGTCCAATTTCCAGCCAGCCCTGTCCTTGTTCCCTTCTAGAGCTGTGGCTGCAGATACTATTTCTTCAAGACCTGCCTCATGGGGCAGTCGCAGTCCTGATGATCTGCATTTGGCCTCTGCATTTCTTGCCTTGAGCTGCCATCTTGAATGTGGTTTGCTTGTTCAGCCTTTGTTAGGGCTTGCATCTAGATACCCCCTCAAAGCCTCATGTGGTCACAAGTGGGGAGTTTAGAAGGTAGCTGGATCAGGGTGTGTGAATGTGGATTAAGGGTATGATGTTGGGATTAAGAGGTTGGATAATGGAAGCCCCACCTTGGGTGTGGGTGGCATCAATCAATAGGCTCACAGCCTGCATGGACTATAAAGGAAGAGAGGGAAAGGCAGGCCAACTGCTGCTGCTTGTTGCCTCCTGCCTCCCACACCATGAACTGTTTCTCCTCTGCCATGCTGCCCTGCCTTGGGGCTAGCCATCTATGGCTGGAAATCTCTAATGGGAAGACCACGTTAGAGAGAACCAGTTGAAACCCAGTAGTGACAGTGAGTGTTGTATGGAAAGAGGCTGAGTTTCATGAGTCCAGCCCTGCATGTGAATCCTAGTTCAGCTGTTTATGTGCCCTGGAATGCTAGATATGTTATTTAACCCCTCTGGGCACACATTCTTTCAGAGGTAAAGTCACAAAAACCTGCCATTTGCAAAAGATCTATCTCCTTGTTCCCTATTCCTTTTATTTAAAAAATTATTTATACTTTGGGCTTCTCATGTAAGATAAATCATGTGATATTTAAGCTATGTGTCTGATTTATTTCACTTAACATTATGGTCTCAAGGTACATCCATTTTCCTACAAATGACTCAAGTTTATCCTTCTTTATGGCAAGTAATACTCTATCTTATATAAGTACCACATGTTCTTTATCCATTCTGTTAAGTGCATGTATCTAACTCCTACAATGAATGTAAACATTATATGCTGAAAACATATATTAATAAAAAAATTTTAAATCCATCATAAATGCCCCTTGCTTGTGGGGAGTAAGTGGAGCAACACATGGCCATGCCAAATCATCAGAGGCATATTAGTCAGATTCACCAAAGAAACAGAAGCAATAGGAGAAGGAGACAGATAGAAACATAGGATTACTACAAGGAATTGGCTCAGGCAATCTGAAGGTTGAGGAGTCTCAAGAACATTTGTCTGAAGGCCTGAGAAACAAGAGAGTCCACTGTATAAATTCAAGTCCAAATGTGGAGGTAGAAGAAGACCAAGATCTCACGTAAGCACTGTTAGGCAGAGAGAGCAAATCCTCTCTTGTTCAGTCTTTTGCTCTATTTAGGTCTTCGACAGATTAGACGTAGTCCACCCCTGTGATGGTGAGCAATCTACTTTACTAAGTCTGTTGATTCAGAAGTTAATCCCATCCAGAGGCGCCCTCAGAAACATACCCTGATCTATGTTCAGCCAAATATCTGGGCATCCCATGACCTAGTGAAGTTGACACATGAAATTAACCACCCCAGGGGAGTTAGAGCAATAACTGATAAAATCTCATAACAGGCCTGAATCTGAATGATGACATAGACCTGTGTTGTTGTCCCAATAAAATCAAGGTTTGTGTGATAACCATTTGGTGTCTGGGTGGGGAAGGCCACCGCTTCCTGGATGGCTCATTTAGGGTAAGGTTTATTTCCGTTCCTACAAAGCCAGCCTCAGACATTGCCCTGGGAATCTGGATGAAGCAGGGTGGTGGCTATCAAATTTGTCTCCTGGGGGCAGGTGTTCAAGGCTCCGAAGTTCAGTTAACAAGCCAGCCACAGAACGCAACGAAGCAGGCACTAAGGCCAACCATCAAGGATGTGCCAGGGGGAACTGGGTGCATGCCTGTAATCCTAGCACTCTGGGAAGCTGAGGCAGGGAAGATTACAAGTTCGGGCCCAGCCTTGACGATCAATCATCAATCAATCAATCAATCAGTTCTTTTTTGCCATAACAGCCTCATAGATTACAAGTGGGCCAATTAGCTTCATTTGAACATTTTATTCAATAAGATTTTATTCCATAAGATTACTTATGTATGATAAATTGAATCAGGGTATACCAAAGTTTCCTTTCCTTTGAATGCCTCTGGAATGAAAATCAAGATTTCCAGCTTCCATGACTCAGGGTCTTCTTTCATCTCATGCTATTTCACCCAATGCCGACAGCCTCATGGGACCTCCAAGATCTGGGGCCCTTCTGAGCAAATCCACCCCTGAGCAGGAGGAGCAAACTTCCCATCCCTTTCTCAGACAGGGTATAACTGTTTTGGACTCTGTTCTTTCTTTCTGCCTCTGAATTCACAGAAATAGGATATAGATTGTATAATACAGCAGATTACAAAGAGGCCCACCAAGCCGAGCATTTAATATTGAGGTGTTACTCAAGCCTGACTCTTAGAAATAGACATTGATCCTGCCTCTGGACTGGAATTGGAAGAATAGTGAGGTTTTCTGTTCAGAGAGGAGGCTGTGCTCTCTAGTGCTATGTGCCTCGATGGCACAGGACCTGACCCTCATTAAGCTCCAGCCTGCTCTCCCAGGGAGGCTACTACACAGTCCCAGGAAGCGAAATGTGATATCTCCAAACCCACTTCTCGTGATAATCTCTTTCAAAATTAACACTGATAAAGGTCTCCAAAATCTATCAAGGCAACTTTACGACAGAGATGAATGTAAGCAATACCCTGTGAAGTATATCCATTAATCATCATTTTTAGAATTTTTCTCAGAAGCACATTTTTTTCTTTATGTTTTAGTTATAGTATGCCTTTGAACAAAGTTATTTGCTTAACTATTGAAGTGGAAATAGACGCTTTTAACCCTGTCTTATGAGTTCAGACTCAAGTGCTAAAGGAATTCGGCACATCTCAGAACACAGGCTGGGAACCTCCTATTCCTTCATGGATTGGATTGAGTGATTCCCAGGATTACACCAGAATTACTAAAAGGCATTTAAGAGGTAGCCACCTGCATACAATACTTTGTGCATGATGGCCACACCGAAAGTAGAGAAGGATTTGCTCTCCGGGAATGCATGTTTATTCTACCTCTTCTGAAACCCTAGCAGAGGATGAGGCTGATAATCCAGTGAGGAGTGTGACTGGAATAACAGTAGTATTGTGAGATAGTGATGTGCAAGGATATTCTGTTTCAGTTTTCCTCCGATTTCTGTTCCTGTTCTCAATTTACTTTCCTGTTGAGCTATCTAGCTGAGCCATATTTTGGGTTAGAATGCCAAAATAAGTAAAAGGTGTCAATGCTGGTGTGTGTGTGTGCGTGTGTGCGTGTGTAGATATGGCTACTTGCCTGGGCATGGCAAATACACTGGCCATCATGTACCAAATCCATCACACTGATTGTCTGTCATCTTCTGGACTTAGCTCTGGAGATCTTAGACACCACCATGTGCGACTAGAAACCTGCACAGTCCCTGAATCTGGGGATGGTATCCATTAAGATGGGTCCAAATGGTCCTTGAGTTGTCACATCCTCTCCTTTCCCTGTGGGCTTATTCCCTGCTGCTCCCACCTGTAAACTCTGGGTTATGGTTCCTGTGGGTTTAGCTCCTGGCCCAGCAGGAAGCCTGGAGGTGCTGCACAGGGCTAGCCCCATGTGACATGCAGATTGTGGCTCCTCTGGCTGTCGGTGTGGGATACCTGTCAGGGGAGCGGTCCTCCAGGCTCACTGCCATTTCTTTTCTTCACCCCTTGATTGTGCAGGGCGTGTTAGGCAAGTGCACCATCACTGAGCTACACCCCAGCCCTTACTGCTGCATCTATCCTGTATACACTCTGTTGGTCCTTTCAGTGATTTTCTCTTTGTTTGCTTCTGGCTCAGCCTCTCTGGAGTCCAGAAGTGTTGTCCGGTGAGGGACCATGTGCCGCTTAACCATCCCAGGTGTGTAACCCTGCAGTTACACACATGCTCCGATTCTCCCACCCCTGTACAGCATCCCCAGTCCCTGGATCTCAATCCTGCAACCCAGGCGCTAGGGAGGCAAAGCAGAGCTCCTACAGGTGGGCTATTTTTTGACACAAAACTTAATTCTAGATTCCCAAAGCCACAGATCACGCAGATTATGAACTAGATTTGGTCTAATTCTTTGTGGTTTTTAAAAAAAGACATGCCAGGGCATTTTACAGAGTTTTGTTGGCAGACTGAGGTTGAGAAGGCCATGTCACGAGTTCTGGTATGAGCACTAGGGACAGGTCACCCTGCATGATAAACTGGAAGCATTTCTATGGCTCCAGCATCACATGTTGCTCAAACTCACCATACTGAGTATTCCTTTGCCCTAACAAAGTGGCAGACCAACTGGCAGCTACCTGGGCTCCAGCCCTTCCCTCTCACGTGACCTTGGCAGGGAAGCATAGGACATTAAAAATGGAGGAAGCTTACAGGCACATGGTGGCTCTCTTCCCAGAGGAGGAAGTGCCCCAAAGCCTCCTGGAACAATTGCAATGACAAGGATCACAAAGTGAGCAACAATATTCTTTTAAATGTTATTTTTCTTGAGTCCATGTCTGCTATCTGGTCCTTTTCTTGTAATCTTCGCAGGCACAATGGAACCCTTAAACCTTAACCCTTTCATTGCATGCATTGCCACCTGCCCTCCCCGCCCCATACACTTATTTCTGTTAAAAGGAAGCAACTAGAATATCCTCTGCACCACTGTCGTGCCCTACACAACCCAGAAGAGGGAAGGAACATCACCTCTCGATGGGCAAGAAACCCATCACATTTTCATTCCTCCCTTGTTAAAATCTCATAAAGCTCCCACATCATTCCCTGGGATGCTGTTATTTACGTTGCTCTTCTTCCTTTCAGAAGGAAGCAGGTTTTGACCCTCCTGGCAGGAATTTAAGCTTATTTTGACTGCCTTCATCTTACTTGACGTCGAACAAGTGACAAATGCTGTAGGATCAGTTTTCTCATCTCCAAAGTGGCAATGATTGTATCTCTTCTGTCCACCACCCATTGCTGCTGCAAGGGGAGAGGGGAGACAGGTGTATCACACGCGCTGCCAATGGTACAGATTATGAGAGTGTGTGCAGTGGGAGGTGGAGGCCACTGTGTCCCGTACAGTGTGCAGGGTGCTGGTCCTGGCTTTGCTGTCAGCTCTGAATCCCTGGCGGCGACTTCCTAAAGGGCTAGGTCACCATGATCTCTGAGGATTTGGCCTAGCTAGAAAGTGAGCTCTGATTGATTTGTGGCATCTCTCTTGGTGTGTGTGTGTGTGTGTGTGTGTGTGTGCGCGCGCGCACGCATGGGGAGGCGCACAGTATCATTCTTGACACAGATGGGTCACACCCATGCAGGAAATGTTATCATTATTAATTCGCTAACATCTGGACACACATCAGCCCCAGCCTGTGTTAGCAGGCTGACAGGGGAAGGTGTCGGGCCCTGCTGGTGACAGTGAGGACGGGCTCCATCACTGAACCCGGAAGAGGGGTCAGGGTCCCACTCACACACCTCTCAGATTGGACCCTGGGAACCCTCCTAGGGAAGAAAGGAGTTAAGAAGGAGTGTGTGGGGCTCACGCTGCCCCACGAGGACCCTCAGGACCACAGGGAGCCCCGAGTCACACCAGGGAAGAGCTGTACACAGGCACAGCCACAGGAAAGGGGCAGCATGCGCTGATCAGGAGCAAACGCACAACACGGAGGTGCGGTCGGGCCCCGGCTTCCGTCGTTTTCTGCCAAACATGAATGTGGGCTCCCTGTTGCCAGAACAGTCTCTTTTTATAGAGAAGCTGAAAATCTGGCACTTTGTGTAAAATATTCCATTAAAAATATTGACTCAATTAAAAAAATAACTGTGGATTCCACAGAGCACATCTGTGGGCCAGGTTCAGCCTCCAGTTGCCAATTTGAGACTTTGGTTCTAGATGCCATGAGTAAAGGAAAAATCAAGTCTTGTTAACAAATGCTTACACATGTGCAATGAAATGTCACTCATTCAGACCCACAGGTAGTTACTGCCCACCAGGGCTCCAGACCAGCACATGGACTAGGCCTACAGGAATCTCAGATTACAGCAGAAGGTGGCAATCATGGGACCCAGGGGAGTGTAATTAAGATGGAAACAGCAAATGTCACAAGACAAGCACAACACAAAGCCCATGAGGATTTGTGAGAGGGGACTCGGGAGTGGTTGTTGGGGAGAAGTTGGTAATGACAGAAATAGCGTTAGAGGTATGCATCAGGAAATAGAAAGATTTCCAGAGAGGAAATAGAATGACAGAAGCTGCAGAGAAATGTGGGTTTTATTCACTAGAGATGAGAAATCTAGTTTGCCTGAGGCTTACTGAGCAGTAGAGGAGTAGTGAACTTGAAGGCAGGAAGCAGAGTTCCAAGTCATGGAGCACTGTGGAGGAATGCCAGAGAAGTTCGTGCAGGAACGAGAGGTGTTACATTGGGCAGAAGAAGGGACCTCAGGATGAAGGGCACAGCATGTTCAAGGGGCAGGATGTAAAGGCACTGATCAGAAATCTGGTTTCGTGACATAAAGTAGAATGGTGGGTGCATTGTAGAAGGCAGGGAGAGATGGGAGGAATATTGGGGAAACCAGGTCAATGCAATTTCTCAATAGATTGGGTGCAGTAACTAATGACTGAAAAATAATTCACCTGTATTATAATGAAGATGTGGAGTCACAGAAGAATTGGGAGGAGAGGGAGGAGGGTTTGGGGAGGAGTTCAGTTGGGTTATTTTGAACTCAAGGTGCTCTCAGCTGATCAAGCTGTAGAACCTAAGTGCACTGGTGACTTCAGTTCTGGAGGGGACATGCATAAGTCACTATCAGCACAGAGAGAGGAGAGGGAGGAAAGGGGGAGACAGAGGGAGAGAAGAGGAGGAGGAGGAAGAGGAGAGAGAGACAGAGATGGAGAGAACATAGGGGTCCAAGCTTGGGAGGCAGCTGTAGGAGTCCAGGGTGGCTGCGGTGGTGGTGTGGCATGAGGATGGGTTCCTGATGTGGGTGGGGGATAGGGGATGAAGGGAAGATGGGGGAGAAGACCAGAGCAGTATGGGGGCCAAGCCTTAGTGAGCACTCATGCTCAGGAAATAGGAACAGGAAGAAAGTGTCCAGGACCTGACTCCTCTAGATGGGTGAGACTGGAGACCAAGGCATGTGGACCCTAGAAGTCAGTGGATTTGAGGGGGTTGATGACGGCCAGTGGAGCAGAGTACGGTGAAATGGTCTGGAAGGTGAGCCCTCTGACTTGACTTTCAATCATCGCCTTACTAAGTCACTCTCAGCCAGGACCCAAGGACCCCTTTGTCCCTAGCCCTAGTGGGTGCTTTTTCACAGTCACCTATCAGAAATCCTTGGCACCATCAACCTCTCTGCTTCAAAAATTCTCTTCCTTTGCCTTTTGGGAGACCAGACACTCACCTGGTTTTCCTCCTACTTCTCTAGGTCTTCCTTCTTCCTTTAAGCATTGTTAACTATTACTGGTAGTTAGGACTTTGACCCTGTTTCCTCCTCTTCATTTCCTGTTTCTGTCCTCCAGTGACTCCCCATGTATTCGTTAATGGCTCCCAAGTCCTGCACCCAAGTTGGAGTTCTTGTCTGAGGCATAAGCCCACACGGCCCATTGCCATCTGGCCATCTCCAACTGAATGCTTCACAAGTCAGTCTCACAAAACTCAACTTCTCCTCTCCTTGTCCTCTCTCCTCTCCTCTTCCTGCTCTGAAAGCCCACTACTTCCTGTGTTCCCCACCACAGTAAATGGTGCTGTGAACTTGGTTACCCAGGGCACAACCCTGGGCATCATCCTGCACCTCTGCGCCTTGACAGACTGCTCTCTGTTTCCACAGTAACCGCCCGGACACAGGCACCATCTTGGCATGCTCCTAATGCTATCCTCGCACCAAATGTTGACCACCTTCTATTTCTTCTCCATACTTTAGCTTCTTACTGCTGGATCATTTGCTTCTGTATCTGAGGAAACTTTGGTGCATTATCTTATTGCTCAGAAGATAAACTTCTTAATATTGAACACAACATCTTGAGGTGATTTTGTCACTGCCCATTTCTCTTTCTGGCCTGCACTCTCTCTCCCTCTCCCTCTCCCTTTTTCTTCTTTTTCTCTCTTCCTTTTCCCCTTCCACTCTTTACCTAGCCCATGGCCTTGTACTTCACCTTACTGTTATTCTCCAACAATATGCTTTTTCTTGCCTCTTCACTTTTAGATGATGTTCCCTCTTCCTAGAAAGTATTCTTTGACAAATATATTACGTTTTTTCTCATAGTGTTGGGAATGGAACCCGAGGCTTTGTGCATGCTAGACAAGCACTACACCACTGAGCTACAGCCCCAGCCCCAAAACTATCACCTCTGACTTGAAGCTACCACTTCTTTAGGTTTCATCTGGTACGGTTTTCTTTGGAGAAATTTTCCTGAGGTCTCTGTCACTTGACCACTGAGCCACAGTTGCTTGTGTAATTCTGCTTCCCTCTCGGGACCTGCAATCTGGCCTATAGTATTTAAAATCTAGTATGGAGGTCAATGTCTGTAGGAGTCTCTCAGCTAATATTTATTGAATTTTCTATGAATAAGCTAAATTTGGCAAACAACAGGTAGGCAGTGAGTTGAACACCAATGCAACAGAGTGGTGCAGGGTTTTATACCTCTAAAGTTTTTAAAAGTTGTGGATCTTGGAGAAATAAATCAATGAATGAACTGTGACTTTGTCACTTACTAGGTATGGTGAAATTAGTTTCAGTATATCAAAAAGAGAATCATAGATCATATTTTAAAGAAATACATTTTCATTATTTTAAAGTACCAAAAAGTTATTAAAGTCAATGAGGAGAAAGGATTTATAATTAACTAACCGATTTTAATCAAAAATTAAAACCAAACAAACAGCAACAAACATGCCCCCAAAACCTTCACTCAAACATCTTTCTGGGAGTTCTTTGCCTTCCTTTATTAATTTGTCAGAAAACACTTCTTTTCCCATATAGATTGTGCATAGATAAATGTTAATGTAACATTTTGTTGCAAAGTGATGAATAAAAATCATAGACCAGTAAAGCTCAAAAGGAGTTTGAAGATTATTTAAACTTAATCTCTCATTTTGTGGTTAAGTAATGAAGTTTTGCCTATTTAACAAAAATACTCTGAAACACATGTATGTTAATCACTGAAATATTTATCAGTCACTACACAAGGTACTGTGTTAGGGAGGTGTTTAGAACTATGTGACATGAACCACTTACGTCATCTCGTGTCACTGCCAATTACTTTAATGTGTACTCTGAAAATGTGATGTTTCCATAAACAGACAGCTAACTCTCCTGGATAGGATGTTGGAGAGAAGAGCTTGTAGAAAGGAGAAGAGAGCAATTACCGTGTACTGGGCTGGAAAATGATGACATTTCATTGTGTAGAGGTTGGTAGCAGCATGAATCCTCCTGCTCTTTATCTGTTCTCCCTGAACATGGAGTAAGCAGTCACGTGTTCCCAGGGATGCAGCTGGACCCAGCGCCAGGGGTAAGGAGGCCGATGGGAGATGGGAGGGAGGCCCAGCCGAGAGCTCTCCGAGGTCCTGAGTTTGAGTCCTCCGCCACAGTATCTCTCCGTCAGGGTCTGGAGAGGCGGTACCAGGATGCCAAGAGAGCAAATCCTTTTCTTTAGAACGGGACAGAGAAGTCTCGATCATGTGACCTATTTTGCTTATTCACTGCAGGTCTTCTGTTTGCTTTTTAAGTTGATATCTTGGCTTCTCTGATTTGCCAGCACTATTTTTTCTTCTGTTGATCTTTTCTCTTCACTTTCTCCTCGCCAGTTAATCAGAACTACAAATATAGTCTTGATAAAAACAATGTAAGTAATCGTCATCAAATCATAGTTTCGACTTATAAGAGTATGGGCACATCTGGATTTTTCTTTTGGTTAGGAATGACATTCTAAAGAAAAAAGCCTATTTGTGTATGATTTGGGGGTGGTGTTCTCCTCAACCAGTTTCTGACTATGACGTAATTAAATGGTCACACACAGTGAGAAGCAACTGGGTTTGTTTCCCAAGGTCATGAACCTTCATTGGAAAAGTCATGAAAAATATCAGAACCTTTATCTATAGGTTTTAAGGTAGAGGGTAATCCTTTAGAAAAATTGAGGTTATTATAATACTAATTATTGTGGGGTTTTTTTGAGACAAGATCTCCCTATGTAGCCCTGGCTGGCCTCAAATTTGTGGCAATCCTCCTGCCTCAGCCTCCCAGGAGCTGGGATTACAGGCATGGGTCACCACACCCGGACAAATTATTGACTTCTTTATAGAAATGAAGAATGGAGTCTCAGCTATCAAATTCCTTATATCCATGGCCTCTTTTCTAACATCTCCACCAGTTGTATTTTACATTGTTAGGAGAGGTCTTCTGCAGGTAAGGGTTGGACTGAAGGAATGCTGGTATTGAGGAGCCAACCTAACTTTTGTTTCAGTGGTTCGTTGGCTGCATGCATCAGCCCATTTATTCTTTAATGTGTTCTCTTTCTAAAATGGAATTGGGGATTGTATCTGGCACCTACCACTGCCTGGCAGGGAGACAGGGCCTGAGCACATTCCCAGGAAGGGGTGGCAGTCCAAGCTGGTGGTTGATCCTTACCCGTCAGCTCTTTGATGCATCTGTTGTTAGAATAACTTGTTTACAAGGTGCCACCTCACCAAACTTCTCTAAGGAAATGGTAGCTAAATCTTTAATTAGTAGAATGTCAAAACTGAAAATATATGACCTTGCTTTAAAACGGAGTGCTGAGTCATAAATGTCCAGTTGTGTGTTGTACAATTGTGCTTATGCTTAGAGTGCCCCATATGAAAGACAACAGACCCTGTCTCTCATTTCCTTGAACTTGACAGTTCAGAGAAGAATTGCAGGGTGTATTACCATTTTGGATTTGAGGGAAGAGACTCTTGGGGGGTAGTTTTAGTGAGTGTTGGGAGCAGCATGTGAGTCAGTGCTGTTCTGAGATCTCCTTTTGCTGTCATATGTTCTTTTCTGATTGTTCCCCTTGCTATTTAGTCACTTGTGATCAGTTTAACAGAGTTTTATTTGTGAAAGTCCTTGTCTTCTTAAAGCAATCACGCATCTGGCCTTGAGTCCCCAACCATTTCTTCTCTGATCTCTTTGGCAACATAAGGTGAAAATCAGACCACATCTCTATGTTTCTGTGTTCTATTGTGATTGTTATCTGATGTGTCCTATCAGATTCTATCATGTGTTTTCCTTTTGGGGATCACACTTACTTAGCATGATCAGGAAGAGAGGAATCATGTTTAGAACTGATTGTCCAGTATTGTTTATGGGTTCTCTGTGTGTGTGTGAAGTCTTGGTTCTGGGTCCCTACTGAACCAGTTATTTGCTTCTGAATCACCCTGGACATGGAATACTGTTTCTCCCTCTCCAAAGACAATGAGCCCATATGGGGTTTGACCCTGGAGCCCTGACATCATTAGCATTGTTTTTGAAACAACGAAGTCAACTTGGTCACAGTGTTCTTGATTTTGTTATGCTAGTTCAACTGCCCTAGAGAGGAAATAATTTCCGCTCAATTGCCTGTGAATTGCAATTCCTCTGTCCAGCCAAAGGGTCACAGAGTCTATTGGGGTCACTGACCTGCCTCATGGGTCGCCTGTAACATCATAAGTTTCTGACTGGTTTTGCACCTGGTTTATAAGCACTTGCTTGGTCAGAGCAGGAAGTGTTCTGGAAAGTTTCTCTTCTTTTGCTTTTGCATTAGTTAATATATCCATTATAGGATTGGATTCTTATTACTTTTTACAGATCAAGTTTATGATTTTGCTATTTCATTAACCTGAAAATGCCTATCAGATTTGAACTCAGAAATGAGAGCATGTGTGTTTTGTTATACTATATTTGGTAGGATTTCATTCCTTTATGAAACCATTCATATACTTTTGGTTAAAAATTATATTTTATGGCACTGTTGGAAATTAGTAAAGCAGTTTGGATGTTGGAATGCTTGTTTGAGGAAGCAAGCAGCATGTTTCCTCCTCTCATCCCATAGAAAGCTTTCTTTCTTTTTTTTTTTTTTTTAACCTCAACCCTTTATTTCCATACATAAAAATAACTTGAA
>NW_004624805.1:7893309-7941485 GCF_000247695.1 Heterocephalus glaber
AATTTTTCTCTTCCTGGTCACTAATTGCAATCTTATCTTCTATATCTGAAATTCTGTCCTCACATTGGCTCATTCTGCTGCGTGTACTTTCAATGGAGTTTTTAATCTTCTGGAAATCTATTTGCATCTCTTTTATGGATTTCATTTGTTTCCTATGTTGGGATTCCATCGTGTTCCTGAGCTCCTGTCTAGATTTATTAATCATGTCTTGTATTATGAGCACAATCTCTGCTGTTCTCGAGAAAGTATTTCTGATTTCATTTTTCCAGATCCTCTTTTCTTTCCAGTTCAGGGAGTCCAAGTGGGTGAGTGTCAGAGTGTTCCATCTCATTTCCCTTTGGGGTTGCTGTAGGTGACCTGCAGGTCTGGTTTTGAGACTTGTTTACATGTCTTCTCATTTCAAGGGTTGGGGGTGCTGCTGGTTCTCGTGCAGCTCACCTCCTCTGTCCTGGCAGGGATGGTATGGTGGCCCAGAAGCCTCCTCTTACGTGCTGGGAGCAGCTCACCTCCTGTGTGAGGAGGGGCTAGAAAGCTTTCTATACAAGATAGAAGTGGTCCACCTCAGGGAGGAGACTGAAGGTCCGGTTCAGGGAGAATACATCAGTGGAGATGCAGAGGATGCTGGGGGCCTCTGTCATGAAGAGGTCCTGTGATTTGTGTCAGGCAGCAGAAGCAATCTCTGCTTCAGTGTCATGGTGGAAAGAGCCTCCTTGATTCTTAAGAGGCCAGCACACCTAGTTCAGCTCAATTAAAATCCTCTGGCATGCATAACGTATGGCTTTAGAACAGAACAGTGTAGCACAAAGCCTCGTCTTGTCTCAAGGACAGTGGATGGCTTCCACTTGGCTGCAGTTGGGAACCACTTCTGCCTGGAACTTGGGGCCTCCTGGCCTTGTGTGCTTTGGTTCCTTCATCTTTAGGAGGGTCGCTGGGCCCTGTGACACATCATTCCCCACCACATTACAGATGATCCTGGCACTCCAGCCAAGCCCAGTTGATTTTTCTGGCTGGCCACATTCTCTTTATCTCACCCACTGATCAGAGTGGTAGCAACGTCCCGTTTATCATACACTGTCTTGTGCTGTCATTTAGAAAGACTCATAGGCTCGCCCAGTGAATATTGATAAGATACCTTTGGAATGAGACAAAATGTGCCAAAGGAAGCGTATCTTTCACCATGATAAAGAACTTCAGAATATGAGATAAAACATGATAAACACTCGAGGCAAAGCCATTATTGTGAAGACTGGTCTCTGTACCCCCGCCGGGGACAAGGGAGGACACTTACTGTTTGGATCAGCTCTTGGGGGCTTTTCATTTGTGTTTCTGAGGGAAAAGCTCTTTGAAGGTCATATTTGAATTAAAAGCTGTATTTATTATCCGTTTTGCCATGTTATCTGTATTACAATTGCATATCGAGTTTGGAAGCCAGTATCTCCTGAAGGTAGTTATTTTCTAATTCCACTTTTATCCTACCCTCTGGTGTAGTATTTGTTGGCACATGTTTGCATCTGTGGGGACTGATAAGGCAGGGAACGTTACCTGACTAACATTATTATAGTTCTCCCATGCTCCTTCTGCTGGCTACTTTGACATGATGATGGTCACTGAGTTCTGGGGGGAGATAACATAGCTTCTGCATGTGGCATCTCCTCGTCACTTTGAAGTAATGGTGGGTGCAGGTTGTGCCAGCCACGGAACCTCTTAGTCACTGTGCAAACAGAAAAGGAAGGAGCTGGCAGGGGGTTCAGTGTGGGATTCAAACAAATAGGGTGGGTGCTGTTTTCATAACCCAGTGCTGGAGCTCTGTGCTTGTTCAGACTCCAAGCAGGCAATGAATCTCCCTCAGTTCAACATAGCTGCTCCACTGCAGGGCTTCTGCCATGGGAGGTCCAGGAAGAGGGAGCTGGGGCCACGGCAGCATCCTTGAACTGACCTTATTCTGGAAGCATCATCCAAGTGCTTCATTTCTCACTTTTGGAACTTGAGAGAGAAGCAATAACATTAATATATAATGAGTAGTATTTATTGAAAGTTCACCATTTGCTAACCAGTAGAGCAAACAACCAATGACATAGATCTTGCTAAAATCACTGTCTTCAGGTGATGAAACAAGGACTTGCTACAGCCAAGGTCACCAGCCACAGGAGGCAGGAGCCATGTGCCTGTGAGCCCAGTCCTTTTCTTAGTGAGTTTCTCAGTATTAGTCGGGATTCTCCAGAGGAGTAGGTCCAACAGGATTCTGTCTTAGTCAGTCTGGGGTGCAAACAAAGATACCACGTGCTGGCTGGCTTAGAAACAATGAAGACTTATTTCTCACAGTTCTGAAGGCAGGGCCATCCAAGGTCATGGTACTGGCGGAAGTGCTGTTTGCTGATGCCTACTTCTTGGTTCATAGGAAACCTCTTTTCTTGTCCCTGATTCCACACATGGTGGGAGGGGTGGGGAATCTCTCTGGGGTCTCTTGCAAGGCCCCTGACTTCATTCCTAGGGACTCTACTTTCACAATCTAATCACCTTCCAGAGTCCCTATCTCCTTGAGACATCACCTTAGGGGTAGGACTTTAACGTATGAATTTCGGGGCAAGGGGACACAATCTTTAACCCATAGCAATGCACGGAGATAGGCAGAAAGGGATTGGTTATGTGGGAATTGGCTCACATGATGACGGGGGCTGAGAAGCTCCATGTCTGCTGTGGGAAATCTGGGGGCCAGGGAAGTGTCTGCCTGCTGCGCTCTCAGGGCCTGGTGAGCCTGCCCATCTCAGTGAGGCTTGGTGACCCTCAGCCCACCCATTCCAATCCCAACCTCTTCCAGAAAGAGCCTCACAGACAAACCTGCAGTAATGTTTCACCAGCTCTCTGTATGTCAGCATCTCAGGCATGTTGACCCCTGAAGTTAACTGTCACATGGTCTTCCCTGTCTGGGGGGAATGATCTGCACAGCTGTGGGAGGAACCCAAGAGGTGGACGCAGAGGTTTCTGGAACTCATAATGAGGTCAGGAATGCTTTCCCAGCTACCTCTTATCCCGTGTCCTCTCCTCCCTGGTAACACATTGGAATGATTGCACCTACTTCCTTAGTGAGCCAAGGGATATAATTGTTCACTATAAAATTTAAACGTGAACAAAAAGTAATTTTTAAAACAGACATGCCTCCTAATTGCTAATACGTCCCTTTCTCCTCCATGATTCTTGATGATCATTGGCTAGGATCAATCCCCCCATGAGTCACTGTTGCTGGACAGTGTGCCAGGCCACATTTAATTTCATTCCCATTTTGCAGATGAGGGAACTGAGGCCTACTGAAGTTAAATGACTTTCCAGTGGTAAATCGCATGTGGTGCTTGACATAGGACCTGTCATCACCAGCTCTCACTGTGGGCTGAAGGGACACACACAGTTATGGAAACTGTGTATGAAGTGTGACCAGAAGTCTCAAAGGCAGCATTTACATTTGCTCTGATAACGATTTTCTTTACTATCTTTTTCTTTCCCTTGAGGTATATATACTAAGTAGTCTTAGTGGAAACTTTGAGGTTTTTTGTTTTGTTTTTTAAAAAAGCAGATTCCTATTTCTTTTAAGTTAGAATTAAGATTCTTCCAGAGTTTTGGGTCTGTAGGCAAAAATACAGCCACAAGTGTATGTCTTGGCATCGTAGAGAAAACACCACACAGAGACTGAATTCTTGTGAGGCAACCACCTCTGGTTGGAGCAGTCAGTGAGTGCTGTAGCTCCCAGATGCCCTGTCTGTGTTCCCATGAGATGAGTGTGGGTCTAAGTCAGGCAAGGATCCAGAGGACGCCTCGCTGGACTGGAGAGTTTATTTAGGCCCTGCCTTCTCAACCCCTGTCTGCCCTCCACTCAGAAATGCCATAGCAGGGTGAAAAATGAAACAGCAGGAAAGGAATATGTTCCTTCCAACACACACACACATTTCCATCTTGGCCCTGATGCACCATGCCTATCTTGCTCTGTGCTCTGGGGAGCTCGGAGTGTAGAAAACCCACTGAGAGAAAATATCTTCAAAGAAAACTCAGTTCTCAGAAGAATGCTGAAGAATGAAGAGTGAAGCAGAAAAAAAGATCCCTGAATTTTAATTTTCCTTTTGGATTCTGTTTCCCTTTGCTAAAGGTTACAGGGAGTGCTTGCTTCCTTTGCTGTTTTTCCTGTGCATTATAATTATTCATTCATTTGCTTTTGATTCTTAGAGGAGACAAGGCATATTAGACCTGCAAAGTATTTGCTATTGGTATTTATCATTCCTTATTTTTTTTAATTCTTGAAAGTATTCATGTTCGCCTTGTTTTCATATTTCTTCCATTAGCTCATTTCAGCTTTAATGGCAACTTTTTCTCATAATTTAAATTTTCTCTGATCTTTACTACTGAATGGGTTACTTTAATGAAAAATGGAAATAATTACTGCTTCAACTCAAGAAATTGTCTTTATTCCGCTCAGAGCTGTCACATTCCCTTGTAAGATAAGATTATTTTAAATGGAATTGAATTCTAGAAAGCTGTCTCCAGTAGGAAAAAGTGACAGGCAGTGACGAAAGGAAACCTTCATTTCTGATTGAAATCAAAACATTGAGTATATATTTTTCTAGCCTTGAAAATGATTTTACAAAGTAACACCACAGAATTCCCATTCTCTCCTCCCCTCCTGGAACAAATTTAATCATTTAACCTAACATAGTGCTGAAAAAATTAATAGAGAATATTAATGGAATGTTATATTTTAGTTCCTTTAATCTAAAGGATATGTTATATAAAAATATGGTAAATAGTCAGATTAAAAAAAAACTTATTACAGTAAAAGACATATTGCCAAGACCATGAGGTAAGAATGTTCGAGGTAAAGGGGATTAGTGGCAATGTGCCTTTTAGTGTAATAATTTTTTATTTAAACATTCGCCATGTTTTTTGATCAGCCCTTGTATGCAATTCCAGTGATCCACAGGATCTGTTGCGGCAACCTAAGTTAACAATAAATTGTTATGATCGTGAAAAACAGTAATTGTCCGCAGTTCGATTTGTCCATTTACTGTGTGCTTTATTTACTGCTAGCTTCCCTGCTAGTAGACACATGGTGGGTAATGTTAGAACAGAATGGACCAAGCTTTCAGTTATGAAGAAAAGTTACTCAAGATTTTCATAACAATTGGTAATGAAGCTTAGGAAATGTGTGGGAGTGTGTTCATGGCCAAATAAGTCAACTCACTTTTTAAAAGAAAGTTGTTGTCTGCTTTAATCAGTTGAAGCAAGATGGAATGGAAAAAGCTTTGATCTCAAAAGCTAAATCTAATCACCCAGAAGAAGCTATTGATGAGCATAGGGAAGACATTTATCTTAAAGAGAAAAATAAAGATTCATTGAGTCTTTCAGCATAAGGTGGGGAGGTGGACCTATAATTTCCCAGATCTTCTGGAGCTTTTATAATTTAATTTGGCAAGATTTCCACCTTTCATTATAATGATAATTAAGGGAGATAACCTTTAATTATGCAAACTTGTTTACTTTGGTCTTCTACATACATCCTGCTTTCTCCAGCATGTAATTCCCACTGCCCTACCCATCTGGGACACATTGTCTACTGATTGATGAAGGAGAGAGAACAAATCTGGCAGAGCATGCACACCCACCAAGAACGTAGGAGGTGTTTTAGTCCCATAAAGAGGATTTCTGGGTAAAAGCAAAGTGGCTCCTGGACATTTCTGAACTGGACATCGCACACTGGTCAGTACATGGGAGCCACGCCAAATCTGAAGTCAAAGAAAGAGACAGATGGTTGAAGCTTAAATGACCTCTTCATACTGGAAAAGGAGCTATAGGCAACTTTAGAAAGACAGCAAATGACTTTTAGAGAAAATGAAAGAACTTAGAAAGCGCACAGTATTCTGAGGCAAAGTTCTCTGGCTCCAGGCGTGGTGTGTGATTTTCAGACTCTTCCTTTGTGATGTGAGTTGCATCTTCCTTGGTTAGAGAAATTGCTGTCAGAGGACTGAAGGCAACAGTGCTGCTCTTTCATGGATCTGATCTTCAAGTAGGTAAAGGAACTGTAAAAAAAAAGCCTTTGCCTGTATGTTAGAAGAGAAAGATCAAAGAGACTGGAGAAATGGGGGCTGATGGAAGGTTGGAGAGACATTGCTCCTGAGACTGCTTCTCCAGCTCAGCATATCCTGGAGCCACACTTTGGGGGCATTGTTTTCTGAGCCCCAACAATGGAGTAAGTATGGAGAAGAGTTCTGGGAGCTAAATCTGATTGGTGGAGGAACAGGAGTGTATTCGGTTAACTAACACCAAAGGTCCAAACAAAAGAGACAGGAGTCTCGGTTTGGTCAAACCAGCTCTAGGTACTTCAAGCTAAGAGGTGGAAAGAGGGGAGGGATGTAGGGGGCAGTGCAGAAAGTGATCCCCTCTGAAAACTTCTTTCTAAAATTGACTCCTTCAGCATTGATTATTTACTTAATATGTACTATTGCTAATAACAGTGATAAGCCAGCTGTCATTTATGATGATGCTTTCTGAAAGCCAGACAACATGTTATGCATTACCTCATTTGTAAACCCCAGAAGAAGGAAGTGCAATAGCCCATTTCATAGGAGAGTGGACTAAGATTCAGGGCCACACAGCCTGGAGGAAGACAGTTCAGCGTGACTCCAGGCACCTGCTCCTCCGCTGAGGAGGACTTGCAAGGAAACAGGGATGGAGGTGACAGTTTTTATCCTAAGGACAGTCCTAGGCAGTGGTTGAGGTTGGTTCTTCATGTTAATCACTGGCTTTGACACGTTTAGGAATATTTTGAGCAATATTTGCCTTGATATGATTAGCTCTTTTAACATTTTATCTCTTAACTAATGGCCTTCTAAAATATCCTTTTGTCTCTGATGTTTGAAAATCCAATTCTCTCCATAGTCTGACTATAAACGCAAATAAGAGCATCGATTCCTCATTTCTTCACCTCTAGAGAACAATTCATAAAGCATGGAAGTTCTAACTAGTCAATCAATAGTCACTACTTAAATCAGAGACTCACAGAGGAGTCCATTATGCAGAAGTGTTCCTCTAAGATGATGTTAACTGAAAACAAAGGAACTGCTCCAGCCTGCGACCCTTACTCGGCTCCAGGAAATGGGCTTGAGGAAAGAGTTCTGTTAACCATATTTAAAGCTTTTCCTGTTTTTGGTTCCTGCCCGAGGAGCAGGAGGGAAAATCCAATTTCTCAAAATCCACTTAACTGTTATTAAGCAATTCATGGAAATAAGGCTAAGCAGGGGATTGACAGGGCTTCCCCCAGGACAAAGGCACAAACCAAGGCTGGTGTTCAGCTGTCCTCTTCTGCCCTAGAGTGGACTGCCGAGTCAACACAGAGCCCTGGGAAACAGACACGGACAGCCAGACGCATTAATTCCGGGAAATGCTATTGTGCCCTTCTGTAATCCCATTTCGGCAGTTGCTTACGTCATTTCACACAGCATGGAAAAGGCAACTTTGACCTGAATTACATTAAAAAATGGACCTTTCACTAAATCAGGAAGAAAGCTTTTTCTCTTCTTAATGAATCATAATTGGGTGCTGTAATAGGTGCAAGTGTGAATATGAACACGGAAGAGGAAATAAGAATGCCATTCATTATTCCAAGTAATTCAAATATTTAAAATCATAGTTTATCACTTCAAGCTGGGGCTGGATTGGACCATTATTCATGTTTGCCTGTTAAGCACATTCTTAAATTCAAGATGCGTTTGATGCTGGCAAGGACTTCAATGTCTCCTTCTCCTGGCTAAATGAAAGGCTGAAGTTCAGGATGACAGGTTTGGCTCAGGGAGTCATAGAAGTGAATTCATGACTTGAACTCAGAACTGCAGTTCTTAGTCCAACCTTCATTCCGTTCTGTACTCTGCTTTTTCCAGGAATGATTCTGAAAGTAGAGAGCAGACATGGCCATCAGTTCCTTGGAAATTCTATTGCTTTCTCAGCAGTAGAACATCCTTATCTGAGGACAAGGAGACCAATGAATTTGCCTGCACTCTTTCTCTGTAATCCATAGTATTTTCTTCTATGTAAACAAAGAAATAACTGTTGTGTCGTGCTGTGTGTATTTTGTTTTGTTTTTGAGACAGGGTCTCGATTTGCAGTGCAAACTGGCCTTAAACTCACTGTGTAGCACAGGCTGGCCTCAAACTTGCAGCAATGCTTGTGCCTCAGCCTCCTGAGTGCTGAGATTATGAGTGTGTGCCACCACATCTGGCTTGTATTTTGAAAAATTACAGAGAACAGGAACTTTGTATTCATAGTTTGATTGCAAAGTCCTATCTTATAATGTGGAATTGAAATACTGAATATATACTTATCATGAATAGTGGTTTATGCTTCAAATTTTGCATGTATGTGTGTATGTATGTACGCATGTATGTATTCATTGGTGCTGAGGATCAAACCCAAGATTCATGTGTTCATGCTAAGCACAATGTTCTACCGCTGAGCTACATCCTAGCCCCTGCCCTGGCTCACCCTCCCCCTAGATGGATGTGGAGGACACACACATGGATGACCATGCCAGGCGCTGCAGAGATTTTTTCTAAAGCAGACACTCTTCTAATTGCCTGAAATCTCAAACTCAGAGAATCACACTCTCCTTCCCAGATAGTAAGGACCCATTGTTAACATACAAATATCAGTGTGAGAGGTAATACTGAATATTTTGCTGAATTAGCTACAAACACCAGAGTAAGTTTGGGCCTGGTTTTCCCCACTAAGGGACATTTCTACTGAAGGAGAAGCCACTAAAGCTAAGTTTTGCCTATTTGACAACTTTGCCTACAGCTGAACCTGAGCATTACTATGAATAATAAGTGAAAATAGCTTAAATTCCATTAGTAACATGATAATACTCAATAGATTGGAGACCAGGAGGGGATGCTATTATAAATCATTATTATTTTATGTTCCGAAAATGAAACACCGATGTTTACAGCAAAGGAAAGTTCAAGCCAGCTCCACCTCCCTCCCGAGGACAGTAATGAACTGGTCTGGATTTAGAAAGTGCTGAATGTCTTCCGCATCGAACTAGCTTCATCCCCTCAGAACACGTCCATATGTGAAATTAGTCACTTTGCAGATTTTTTTTTAAAGCTCAGCATTTACTGATTGTGAAAAGAATTGCTAGTATAAAAATATACCTTACCTTTGAAAGAAACCTGTTATAAAAAAAAGGTGTGAAGAAAATGTGGTCTGTTTGTCTGACATATTGGAGGTGCCTTATTTCATTCCAAGGTGTTCATTTCTTTTTCTTGTTCTTCTCCATATCTCCATCCCCTTGGTGAGATATAAGGTGTAATGCAACTAAATAGGAAGCTGGCCCGTACCGTTCCTGGAACTACCTACTTTCTGTGACTGACTTCTCAACATTTCCTTTCCTAATATGGTCCTGGCTTTAGGCAACATGACTTTGGAAAAGGGAAGAGTTAATTCTTACCCATTTGTAGTACAAGAATTTGACTAAGCTGTATATAAAGTATTTCATTTTTTATTCTCATTTCTTGGTGCCTAGTAGGTCCTTAATATTTATAACATAGATAATTGGATCATCTAGTTATTAAACCCAACACATGATAAATTCCTGATCTATTACAATCAAGAAGGAAAAAGTTAATATTATTTTGCTATGCAATGCATATTTCTAAAACAAAAAAAAATTGGATATAAAAAAAAATCTTTCAGACACCTGTGTTATGACATAAATAAAGGTTTTCAATGATCCATTTGCCGAAATGTGTCAGAACTGAAAACCATAGAGTTCTTGACTATCCCTAAGTGAGGGAAGAAAGCAGGGTGCTGCCTGTTCCTTTATTCAGGTAGATCAACTTTACCTAGTAGAATTAGGACAGAAGTCCAGATATGAAAGAATGTTTCAGAAAGCATTGTTTACCTCCTAAGTATTTAGGTAGCATATCCCTTTTTTCTTCTAGGCAACACTAACAATTTGTCTTTGTGGCAGTTAGGCCCTTCCCGAGTTGCACGGAGGAGATGAATAATGTATAGTGGTTCACATCGCAAAGCCCTGTAAACATTCAACACAAAGGTCTTTCTCTTAAGATCGTAGGGTAGAAGTGGGATGGCTCTTTATAGGATGCTTTATAAGACATTTTCAGCAAAGACACAAGTGAATTCGAGGAGACGGTCTGATTCTATCTCCTGTGTCGAAGACAGGATGATGTTAATGCTGGGAGTGTTTGTGAGTCCCAAGCTAGAAAACCATCCTGGGGAGGGAGGGCTGGCTGGAAGAGCTGTTGATCTTAGATGAAAATAGCTGATAACATCAACTCATCTTGTATTTGTTATCTGTACCTGGGGGCCAGATTTTCTTCTTCTTACAAATCATTATTATGATGTATCATATATCAGAGCATTTCATACTGAGAAAGGTAATGCACTCTTACTAATACTTATTTATTTTTTTTAATGGCAAGGTGCATGGAGTCATACAACTCATGGCATCACATGGGCGTACAAAGTTTCTTATCAGGGACACGAGTGTTCAGTTGACATTGGCTGAGCTCCTCTGAAGCTGTCTCTCACTCGCGCCGCTCTGTAGAAATGAGCAAGCTTGGTATGACACCACAGACCTCCAGAAGTGGATGGTCACAGCCCCAGGCGAGCCTGGAAACAGAGCCCCAACACTGACCCAGTTGAAATTTGACAGCCCCGCACCCCTGCAACCCCTCTTCCTGCCAGGGATTAGGTTCTGCGGCTTTCCTCCCTGCTCAGTCCTCCTGGCAGCACTGGGTGGGAGCCTCCAGGGCCCATAATCTGTCACTCTCGAAGATAACTCAATTTCCAAGGGATGTGGAGTGGCCAAGGAGGCAGCAGGGCCACCCGCTGCGTCCTGATGTCCAAGCCTGGGGACCCCTCCTCTCTGGCTCCTCACTTCCTCCAAGGCAGTCTTCAAAGGGAGCCAGAATGATGCACACATCTTGTTTTGCTCCAGTTCATATTGACATTGCGCTCTGCTAAGCAGGAGGCGCTCGTGTGAGAAACGGAGGAAAGAAAGAACAAGGTATTATGTAGGTAAAGGGGCACTTTGTTTAAAAAGGAAAGGACAAAAATGTATGCACATTGTTTATCCCAATATTTCCATTAATTAAGTATCTGATATTCTTTGGCTTTGGGATGTTTTCATGCTATTCTTTTTCTGCAGGTCTTTATGAAATCTTTAGGTACACACATATGCACACATGAATTAAAATTAATTTTGTCTTGAGAAATGTGAGATGAACACAAAATTAGATCGGAGCCAATCAAGATGTTTCAAGAAGTTGTTGTTGGTGTTTGATTTGTTTCTAAAGAACATTTTTTACAACAAAGGAAACATCAAGCAGTTTCTCCTTTCTGGAGATTTTAATGCCAAACCCACTTTGCTTGGTTCCCTTTAATTCACATACTTGCATTCAATAGAGAATGAAAGTTTCATGTGTGAGATCTTCCTGGCACCCAGGAATTTTGCTGACAATGAATTGTTTGGAAGGAGTTGGCAGTGGATTGTCTTGTGGCTGGGAAAGAGATGCATAGATGCTGTATAACCATGGTGAGTAGACCGGCTGGTTTGCTGAGCCCCACAGGCTTGGACTGAAGAATCAAAGTGGCTACATAAGCTTTCAAGTACAAGTAGCATCTTCCATTGGGAAGGAAGCACTGGGGTGAGATTTTTTCAGAGCTGAATTGAATTAGACAGCTTCTGGGAAAGAGTGTCTTTGGCTTCAAAAGATAAAAAGATATTTATTTTACTCTAAAAACAAAACTTTCATTCCTTTTTTGAGTTAATTATAGGCTCTACCCTTTATCAAAATGGATTCAACTGCACTGCTACAATGAGGCAAGCTGCATTTCTATTACTGGTGTGGAAAAGATGGCCCGGATAATAAATAGCAGACTAGCATAATGCAAAACACTGCTTACCACAGTTTAAGATTGGTTGATTTCATTGCTCTTAATCAGATCTCAGGAACTAGGAATAAACATAAAATGAAGTTTCCAGAAAAATACTCTGTCAGTTAAACTCAATGAGGTGAAAATTGTGATCGCTTGGAGCTATCTTCACTTACATAACCCGTGTCCAAAGAGGAGCCTTGGGTCACCTTTCGCGTTTCCCACAGCCCCGCAAAGACCACTTTGAACCACGCATGCGTGGTTGGTCCCACCCCCAGATCTCTTCATGTGCCTGAACTGCTTTCTGAGATTCCCCTCCGTGAACACATGGTCCTTGTTCTGGTCCTTGCTAAATTCCTGCATGCAACCTGCAAAAGCTGCTACCCTGCTGTAGTTCATACATTTTCTTCCCAACTGTTCTCACATATTAGCCAAAGGTTTTAAAATGAAGTGTCTTCAGGACATTTCTTCTGTATTCAGCAGATGGTACAGGACTCTCACCGTAGCCATCCCTGACCACCTCCATGAAAAGGGCAGGGTGGGAGGAGGGAAGACGGTTATAGAGTCATTAGAAACAGTGTTGGGAGGAGGGGAGAAGGAGGCAAATTTGGAGAGAAAAATAGGTAGCTTACGATATATCTAATTAGACACTTTCTGTTTCACATAGCAGACTTGCTTGAGCTGGATGTCAAGTTGGCTTGAGGCCGTGGGCATAGAGCTACATGGGGATTGGACTCCTCTTCCTTTGACCTTTTTAAGACCTTCGGTTTCTTTGTCATGTTGTGTCCACTCCCTTTTGCTGCATTCTACTGTGAATACAAACTTGCCATTCTCTCTATGTTCAATTCTCAGAAAGTCAATTTGGTTGGTTACTTACCATTGACCTTGTTGGCCAGGGCTATTCATGATACAACACTAGGCCCCTGTTGGGCCTCCTGTGGTGACACTGGCCACCCCCACAGGGATGGGCGACAGAGCACCGAGCCAGGCAGGGTGCTCAGCTGCTAATGGAGTAGCGCTCTGATTGACTCCATCAATGCCACGGCACTGCTGGGCTCAGTGTGGATGTGTTATGTAGTAATCAAAACAAAGAAAAGAGAGAATACAAACCTTACAATATTTTTGTCAAAGGTGCAAACATTGGAAATGTTGGCAACGAAAGAGGTGAGGAATCTGTTTTGGAGGAGGTAAAGATAGTTGGATAGAATGGTTAAATTACATTTTAGATTAGGAAAAGGGAAGCTTGGGCTATGCTGGGGGTAGGGATATTTGAAGGATGTTTCTGACATCAAGAAAAGACCTGCTCTTAGGTGAAAGGCTTGGGGGCAAGAGGCAAAGAGTGGTATACATTTTTCCCATCTTCTTTCTGGAGTGCAGGTGGAGAATCTGGTCCATACTGAGTCTTTTCCTGTGAGTTTCTACAAGAGCAGGTGTGCGAGGGAGCTTCTTATCACTGTGACAAACACCCAAGATAAATCAACTGAAAGGGAGGGAGGGTTCATTTTAGATCAGGAGTGCCACTCCACGGTGATCTGGCCCTCTTGCTTGGGCCTGCGGTGCCACGGTACCTTATGGTGGGGAGCATGTGGTAGAGGAGGCCTGCCTGCTTACCTCATGGTGGTCAAGAAGAGAGAGAGAGGGAGAGAGAGGGAGAGAGAGAAAGAGAGAGAGAGAGAGCATGAAAGGGGCTTGGGTCCCAATGTCCCCTTTGAGGAGACATCCCCAGTGACCTGCCATCTTCACTCCCAAGGACTTGACCTTTTTCTAACAGGCTTCACCCCTGAGGTTCCATCACCTCCTGATAGCATGATAGGCTGGGGGCCAAGCCTTTAGCATGTGAATAACTGGGGACACTCCAGACCTGAACTCCAACAGCAGGTTATTTCTTCTGGCCGTGTAGGAATCTTCCACAGATAATGTTAGAGAGAGGATATTTTTTCCCTGTTCGCATCTCAGGGGCTTGGGGCTGTATTCTCTAAAAGAGCTGGGGATGGGCTGGGAGAGATGTTCAGGAGCAGCCCATTTTTAACATTTTCCTTTGTGCCAGGAACTGGGTCATTCTGGTTGCCTTTCACCTGCAGGGCTCTTCAGGGGTTGGGACCATGTGTCACAGTAAGAAACTTGCTCCCAGATGAGCAATAACTCTTCATCATGTAGGAAGACTAATGCTTTCACCAGCCCACCATAGGTAACTAGACGCACATACTGTCACTTTATTAATAAAAACCCTAAGTCCTTACATGGGAGTCTCACTTGAACTGAACAAAGAACAGATTTGAGTCTGAATATTATATACCTTTTTGTCTCTTAAGAATATTCTAGGAATGATATTTTGGTGTAGAAAAGAAAAATATTTCATTAAAAGTTAACTTTGCACGTGAAAACTGAATTCCTTGCGAACAAAGCACAATCTTTGTGCGGTGTATTATTTGCAGGTACTGACATGTTGGTTACTGAGAAGCAGGTGAGCAAACTGCATACTCTGCAGAGACACATGTGAAGGTGGATGTGTAAGACACATCCTTGGTGAGGAACTCTTGCTGCAGGTGGGGGCTAACTGGATGTACGTCCTCTGTATTAAAATGCAGTTGTAACTTGCACAAGTTTTCCTCCCTCCAAATGGAGTGGTGAGTTGCTTTCTATGGTCACACGTGTAATAATTTTCCGGGCATTTTAAGATGACAGGTGTGTGATCTGAATTGAATCTCACACCTGGCAATACCAGGTAGAACTGGCAACCGTGAATAAATGTGCTTGCATTATTTTATTTTTCTATTTTCCATTTTAAAAATTCAGTGCGACTGCTATAAAGCCTATTTTTGTCTTATATGAAGCCAATTAAATTTTAAGCTGGACCAATTCAATAAAAATGAATTTGGAAAATATAATCAAGCACAGAAAAAGGGAAGCTAAATGTGCATTCAGTCAAGAAAAAAAATCACACATTTTTCTCGCTCTGCTGAGAGCGGCTATTGGGATGGGATATTCTTGGCATTTGTTCATTTAAAGATAAGGAGAACTCCCTTCATGCATCCCTGAGAGGAGGATGCGGTGAGAATTTCATCAAAGGCTGTGTCACTCTGTAAATATGTTTTTGGGAGTTATAGAAATTCTTCTCCATTCTCACGTAATTTTGCATGCAACCTCCACAGAAGAGTCCCCTAATTTGTGTTGGATGAATGATCTCTTTTTCTAATTAGGCAGATGCTTCCGTTTTCACTAGGAACTGGAAGACAATGTCTAATTGAGCTTTCTTTTTTATTGTTGTTTTTGTTTTTTGGAAGTGCTTATAAATTAGCCTTGGAATTCAGTCTCCTGATTGACTCATGTTCTAATTAAAGCCCAATTTGATTGATCCTGTTTGCACCTTTCCACTGGAAATGCAGGACCACTTCCCGTATTCACAACATGTTGAATTTACTGACTCCTCCTGGTTCCTGCAAGGTATTTAAACCCCTAGGAGTGCTGCAGCTGGGACCGCATCACAAGGCGGTGTAGGGTGTAGCTTTCCACATGGGTACGTCATCCTACCTTCCCTCTTATTACTCTGTAATGATGTGTGTTCAAAGACAACTACAGAATGGGACTTACGGAGTAAATACTGGGATATGGACAGTTTCCATTACCTTAACCCTTTATGTAAGAGAGAAAAACCATTTCCTCCTTCTGAGCAAGCTTAAGATAGCTTCTTCTTCTTTGTGCCTTTTGCTTTGAAGACTCGGAAGTCCCTACTATCTTAGAAATTAAATTGGGATGCAGGTGGCATTGCCTTGTGTTGGGTAAAGCTGTCAATTTATCCTCAAAAGAAGGAAGCAGGAAATATCAGCTCACCTGCAGCATAGATTTCAGAAAGGTGAGCAGACCAGGAAGGAAGTCCAGCACCTCTATAAATCTGTATAATGGCATCTGTATAAAATAAAACCTCTTCTTTTGTGAAAAACACTTGTCATTTGCATGGTTCCAAGCACTTTCAAACAAATTTATCTCTCTGCTACAGATACTATCATTGGAAAGCTTTCTTATTTGAGTAAGGAAGAAATCACCTGGTTAGAACCCCGCCCCAACTTTTTGTGCTCAGCATACCAAGAGTGGGTCTTTGGGAACAGATAGAATCAGCTTCTCTCCGTAGGGCCCATCCATTTCTTTTTGAACATGTGCAAGCTCTCTGTTCTAAGTTGAGTTTATCTTTTTCTACCAAACTCTAAGGTTTTTTGCCCTGCCTTGGTACTGTTTGTTAAGTGTTTATGGAGTAAAAGCTTGCAATTTTATAACTAAATAAAACATTTCATCAACGTCTCCCAATAATGTCTTTGCTATATTGTTGCATTTAGTATGCATGCAATAAACATATCCAGCCTGCTTTCTCACTGCAAATAAATTCGTAACTTCAGATATTGTCGAAGGGCGCACATTTTGCATTAGCTATGCAAATGAGGTGGTCAGAGAAAGGATTGCACTTCAGCTTATGTTCATTTAGCCAGTGCCCGAACTGGCTGAGCATCTTCAGAGCTTATGTCGCAGCGTGAGGAGGCCCACTTCGCTGGAGAATGGCAACTGAGATGAGCTCTGCCAGCAATCTGGAGGAAGGCTTCTATCATGACACGGAGGCAGACTTTTTTTTTTTGGTACCGGGGATTGAACTCGGGTCCTTGCGCTTGTGTAGCAGGCAGTGAAACCACTGAGCTAAATCCCCGGCCCGAGGCAGACTTTTTGAAATGGCATCATGTAGATCTGCTTTGACTATTTTTCAAGACTGCGTTTATGTATAGGTCAGGAATGGGAAAAATCTGTTATTAATTATTGTAATTTGAAAGGAAATTAAAATTGACCTCCAGCAATCTGGCCTGACAGCATAAAGACTTTTCCTAGTCAAATTTTTGCAAGTCTCCTTAACACAAACGTTATCTACTGATCATAATGGGGAGTTTTTTATTGGGGGGTAGAGAAATGTCCAGCCCTATACAAAGTATTGTGATACTGGAAGGGTGGTATAAAAGGATTTTAAAAAATTATAAATGGAATCCTACTTAAAATGCTTAATAAATGTCCATCTGAAAAGATCAAGTCCTGTGGTTTAGTAACAATTCACAAGAGTGTAAACTTAGGTTTCCGAGTATAAATTTCACCTTGAAGTGACACGCCCCTGAACCTGAAGATAAATAACTGTTTGGTTACAGACAGCAGAATTAGGTAATTTCGGGAAGTGAATGACCACGCTGACCTTGTGCGGACCTGGGATGATGACACACGCCAAGATGGGCCCGGGCCAAGTTCCTGTCTCGCTCCTGTAATTAGACTCCACCTCGTCTTCTGATTTATGATCGACTCACTTTAATAAAGCAGATAGTTTGAGTTACATTGAATTGAACATTCATTTCTTCTGCTTTTCCTTTAAGTATGGTAGCTTTGAAAGTCCAAGAGTCTGCTGGCAGAGGAAAGCTCTTATCCATTAGCATGGACACAAGTCAGGGACCAGACACCAGGACTCCCCAGAGCTACACTGAACAGGGGTTGGATCAGCGGTGTTCCGGTTCCTTTCTTGCCTCTCTTACTGATCCTGTGTATTTTAGGAGAAGCAGGAAACCCATGCACGCCTAGGTTTTGCTCTGCACATTCAAAGGAGCTCAGCACTCACTGACCACGCTAAAGCTTCCCTCACACCACCTGTGCAGCAGGGAGTTGGGCCGTGTTGGGGCGCAAGAAATTCAAATCTGCCTGCAGAGCTGTGGTAGCCTCACCTTCCAGGAAGACAGTGGAAACCCCCCTAAGAGCACCACGGGCTGCCTAGAACCCTGCTCTCCCAGAGCTTCTGTGTGATATTTGAACCTCCCTTGCTACATTTTCTGCAGCCTGCATGGAGTGGAGTTATCCTCTTATCTGTGCGTCACACCTGGGTCTCAACGGGCTCATCTTTATTCTTCCCGGACCCTGGGACAGTGTTTCACCTGGAGTAGGTTCTGTACATATGTCCAGTGGGTTCTCATTGGGCCAGTACTTCCGTACCTTTCCTTCGGTTTTATTAAAAATTCTCTTAAGTATATTGTCTTCATAATTACACTTCAAAAAAGAGAAAGTCAAGGTCACAAGCAGATTTAATTTTTTTCTTAACTGCGAGGACTCGGCTCCTCGAGCCTCTGTTCTCCGGAGCGCTGTGTAGCTTCCGAGTGGCTGGCATGGGGCAGCTGCCTAAGCACACGGAGAAAGGATTCGGAGGCGGTGTGTGCCGGGCACTGTGCCAGGGGCCAAGACGAACTCAGAGTGGGTTGTTCCTGCAGGAACTCGGAGTATCACAAGGGCATCAATATCTGAGCTTTTGGAACTTCACTTTCTATTTGTAGAGTGCTTTTAATGAAGAATATTCTCAATTACATGGTTTCTTCAGATTTCACAATCCAGTGAATGTAATAATGCACTTATTTTTTTGCTTGTTTGTCAGAAGGTTCAGAGCCCCCTGCCTCCACTCCAGCGTCTGAATGTGAGAGGCGAGCGCTGTACCACGGAGCCATCTCCCAGTCCACAGCTTTTCCTTAAACATTGATCGTCTCCTTATGTCCAGGTCCTCCTGCGTCTTCATTATAGGAAGTGCAAAGAATGGAAAAAAGGCAAGATACACATCTGTGTGTGTGTGTGTGTGTGTGCGTGCGTGTGTGCAGGATGGAGCTGGAATGGACATCTTTCCTGAGATGTGAGCAGCAGGAGTTTTGACGCTGGTGAGAAGGCTCGGGCTGTAAGGACCAGGGTCCCCCCAAACTCCTGGGCCTGGAAGCAGCCTGTGGGCCAGCTAGGAGCCCGAGGGGCTGATCTGAGAGCTCCCACATCTGGGCCGACCCAGGGCTGCCTGTCCCAGGACAGGAGCAAAGGAGGGAGAAGGGGCCGGGCGACTGTCACTGTTGGAGACCAGGGAGTGACAGGCTGACACCTGGGGAGGGACCCACGAGGACAGAAGGAGCCAGTGGGGTGCAGTGGGGCATGGTTAAGGGGCTGGAGGTGGACACAAGTTTAGCGATAGTTACACAGGAGGAAGAATGGACAACTGTAGGGATAGGAGATTTGGGTCAATCAATGGGATATCAAAATTTGACATAAAGAGACCAAAAATTTCTGGTTAATGAAATAAAGAGGGCTCATGGGAGCAGCTTGCTAAGAAGAAAGGTCATTGGAGCTCCAGAAATCCCAAGTCCCAACAGCAGACTGCCCTAGGATGGTCTACCTCCCAGAAGGAGGAGAGAAATGTGGTGATTTAGGTGCAAAAATGTTCTGCAAATGTGTGAGAATTAACTGAAAAGTCAGCAGATAACAGATTAAGAAGGAAGGGGTGGTCATATTGTTTATGCCATCTGTATAATTAACTTTTCTCCTAATATTACAAACATTTTCCTTGTTATCATCCATTTTATAAATATCATTTTTGTAACTGATAGTTACATCTATGGTTGCAACATAACTCATATACCCTCTGCAGCCTTTAAATTGTTTCCAATTTTTCACTGTTACATATAATTTAGTCCCATTTCTATTTGCATATATGTTTACAAACAAAATAGAGGCATTTTTTGAATTCAAACAACTGCTTTGGTTTTTATTCAAGGACTGATCAAACTCAGATCAGTTTGTGACTGGCTAAATTGATTCAATTTGAACCGTTCCAGAATGAGGCTGTGTCTGGTTGGTTTCAGACCCCTGGTTCGGGAAGAGAAGAGGGCACATAGGTAGTGAGTGGCATCCTTAGGACATCAGAAGGCACCATTAGGTCTTTTCCTGATTTCCACATTGAGAAGATGATTTTCCGCCTGCAGTCGGGGATCTGGCAGGTTTGGGCAGTGAGGTAATGCAAACCATAAATCAGGGCTTCAGGCTCAAGTACCTCTGAGTGCATAATAGCTATTTGGAGTAATGCAGGATGAATGATTATGTCTTAATGATAAATATTATGAGTATATTTTTGAGTTAATTATTGGAAAAATCAGGATCGATTCAGGTGTTCCCAAGACAGGCCTATGTGCCCAGAACACCCAGTCAGTCAATGGAGACCCAGGCTGCAGGGTAGGAAGCAGGAAGTGACGAGAGAGGGAGAAATTTATGTTGGAAGATAAACTGCTGAGATTACCAGGAAGGAATCCTGAACTGGAAGTCAGAGGCGGGGGGCTGTTTGTGCTGTCACATTGGAGGTGAAAAGGGCACGTAAGAGGGGTCAGTGGAAGGTTAGCCTACTCTGGGAATAAAAACTATGCCAGTAGAGAAGGAGAGAGAGCCTATAGAGAGCCTGCTATATTCCAGGAATATTAATAAAGTATTTGATCCTTATAATTACACTGTTGGGTTTGGCTGCCTATAAGAGAAAGCTCGGAACAATGCTGGCTTAACTGCACAGGATTCATCCTTTTGGCTTAAGCAGTATGAATAGGTGACGTTAGCAGCAGATGTAGCAGCTTCATGTTATCACAGAAGTCTCAGCCATCAGTTTTTCTTTTCCAATATTCTTACAGTGTGGGCTTCATTCCAAGACCCCAAGATGACTGCTGGAGTTCTGGCCATAACATCTGAGTTCCAAGCATCAGGAAGGAGGAAAGGCAAAAGGATTTTCTTCCAAAGTCCTTGCTTCTAACAAACCGTTCAAGTCTCACAGTTATTTTCCTCTATATCATAGGGCTAAGTTCTAATATGTAAGGACACAACTAGCTGCAAGGGAACTTTGTAAATTTACTAGTTGAAATGTCCCTGTAAGAAAAAAAAGTTTTTACAGTAAAAAAAAGAAGGGTAGGAAATTTTTGTGTATTCAACTGGCTTTCTCTGGCAGTAGTCTTTTCGACTTTGCTGAGGTTACACAGCTGTATTGTGACTCGAACACAGGCCCTTCCATTGAACCAAGTCCCAGTGGTGACCAGCTCTGTTGTCCACACACGGAGCAGCCAGGGCTCTGGGGCCACACTGTGAATGACACCAAGGTGTTGTCACCCAGGTCTCAACTCCTCTGAGGGTTGAGGCTGGGCTCTGGTCTCTGTGTCATCTTTCATCTTAAAATAGCTTTGCTTCTCGGTGTTTGAGCACCTCCACTTCTGGGAATTTTGCATATGGAAATAATTAAAATGGGTGCAAACATTTATGTACTAGGATGTTCACCGAAGCTTTATTTATAATAGTCGAAAATTGAGTATAACCAAAATACCCAACAAAGGAAATTGGTTAAATTACAAATACTAGAATATCCATATGGCAGAACACATTGCAACCATTAGAAGTCATGTTTCTCCAGAATATCTAAGGACATGCATGAGAAAGCTAATAAGTTATGTTAAAAACATTAAAAATAGCAATCACTGCGATCCCACATTTGTAATATATCTCCGCAGAAGCCTGGAAGAACAGCAACCAAACATTAACCATGATTCTTTGGTAGACGAAGGGACTGTTCATTACTGTACTTTTTATTTATGCTTTTCTGAATTTTCCAAATTCCTATAATGAATATGTATTACTTTTGTAATCAGAAAAAGCTCACAAGTGTCATTGGAAAATATGCTTTCTCCTTAGAAAAACAGTTTTTGTTATTGTCAAGGCGCCTGGTGTGGCTGCGTAGCGCTGTCAGGGTGCTAACATGAAGAAGGTTACAGCAGATTGACTTCCATAAATATTTATGGAGCACGGGTCGTGTCTCAGCCACTGTTGTGTGAGCTGGAGGAGGCCCTCAGAGATGGGCCAGCCCTGGTCCCAGCAGAGTCCTTGGCTGAGGACCTGTGCATGGGAGGGGAAGGGCATAGGAAAGGGTTGCAGCCTCCACACTGTATCAGCCAGGGCATGCTCAGGTGTGCAGTGAAAGCCCCCTAGTTATCACAGTGGGTAGGAGGGGGCAGACACACTGAGGTCAGTGGAACTACTTGCCCGGGCCCACACTGGGTCATGGCAGCTTGATTATCCATAGAACCCACAAGCAAGATGGCGCCATTGTGACTGCAGATGCCAACCACATTAATTATCAAACCGAAGCCACCAATGGAGATGGAAATTGTATGCAGTTTCCATAGAGTTAAAATGTTGTTTATACAACAAGTGAGTTGATCCGTTTTCCAATCCTGGCCCCACTATTTATCAGGATGTTGGAAAAAGAACAGGACTATTTCCTCTTGGTTGGAACTGGTGAAAGTACTGAGCCTGCTTTAGGTAGAAGTCAATGCTTCTCTCCCTCAACATCAGTGACCAGGGCCTGGGAATGGCTTCCCGGAGGACTGAAGGACTGATCTACATCCCCATCTTTCTCAACATTTTTAAAAATTTTGAGACAGGATCTTGCTGAGTTGCCAAGTTGCCCAGGCTGGCTTGAGCTTGCTACCTTCCTGTGTCAGCCTCTAAAGTCCTGGGATTACAGGTGTGTGCCGCTACACCCTCCCTGGAAATCACTCGGTCATTTCCTTGGTCCTGCAGCTTTCATGTGTTTTCTGAGTGCTCTCTATGTATGGCATCCCTGGGTATCCATGGGTCTCGGCTCCAGAATCTTCCTGAGTAGGCAAATCTGAGTCCGCTCAAGTCCCCTTGTAAAATGACACCGCATTTGCATATAACCTATGGACCTGCTCCTGTGTTCTTTAAATCACCTCTAGATTACTTTAAACGTCTAATACAGTTTAAATGCAGTGTAAACAGATGATTGGTATACTGTTTTGCTTATGGAATGATGGCAAGAAAAAGTGTACATGTTATGTACGGACATAATTTAAAATATTTTCCACTTGTGCTTGGTTGAATCTGCAGAGTTGGAAGCCAAGGTTGTGGAGGAACAAGAGTATTTGCCCATAGCTTCTGTGTTTTCCCATTACATCTCAGTATAATGGGAGGGATTTGAAAGTGGATATGGTTGGATGAATGAATTCCCGACTGGGTCCAAGTGGGGTGTTTCAGTGTCCAGGCGTGGGCCATCCTGGAGCAGTGTGGAGTGGCTGGGTAGGTAGATGGTCACCTTGTTGCTTCTAGTGTGAAGGAGAAGATGCAGCGATGCACATTTTCTTTATGAGATTAAAAAAAAATTGATCTGGTTTCAGGAAACACCTTACCTGGTCTGGCACACCTGTCTTTAAAAATTATTCTTTATGACAATTTAGCTAGCTCGCTATCTTGTCCGACATTGTTTCTCCTAAATATAAAGAGGGACACCTCTGAGGCCTTTCCTTCCCTCCGTCCCTTCAGGAAGTTAGACCTTATGTTTTCTTGGGTGCAGTAGCTGTCCTCGCCTTGTTTTGCAACAGACCAGCAGCTTCTGGGTAACTTCCAGGTCAGGGAAGGGTCCCGGCACTGACAGGAGGGGAACAGGCGATGAGACTGAGATGACAATGGATGCACATGGCGGTGACAGCGTGGTACACGGTGAGGTCTTCCCACCTGGGGCCCTGTGGCCTGGCTCCAGCCTTCTTCATAGGATGCCTGCTTGCGGGAATGTTGCCAACACCCAGGGCGTTCAAATGCGTGTCCTGGCTATCAGGGGCAGCTCTGTCACCTGCCTCACAGAGAAGCACCCTTGGGGCTATCCTGGCTGTCCCCAGGGTGATTTCTGAGGGACCAACACAGATGCTCTGTGCAAGCCAAGTCAAAAGCACAGGGTGTGTAAAGCAAACCCTGCAGTGCAGCAGCACTAAAATAGGGCACATCTGATATTTCGGTGTTTAATAAATGTTCTCTCAATTTGTGGATGAAACATTCTTTTTTCATACACTAACGTGAAGTCTTGTTGTAAACCATCCTTCAGAGGCTGAAAGGAAGGGCGATTCGAGTTCAGGCCTCGGGCCGGTTAGATCTCCCTCTGCATCTTTCTGCCATTCTGAGGAGCTGGGGCCCCTGCACAGGCTAAAGAAACTTCAGGTCTCACTCTTTCCCTACATAAAATGTGTTTTTGTCATATCGGCCCCTCCTGCTTTCCTGCCCCGTGGGCTGAGGTGGTAGGATGCCTAGGTGGGCTCCAGGAGAGGCAAACCCCGGGCCTCTCTGTACTTCCGCATGGCTCTGCCCAGCATTCATCCAGGGCCTGCAGGAAGCCACCAGGCCACCAGGTGGGCAAAGATCCCCCTGGACATTGGTCTGACACTGACCATGGCTAGGAGTGCACGGGTCTCTATTTCTTATTTTTATGTCTTTCTGTATTCTGAATTGAACCTAGGGCCTTTGCACTGAGCTATCTCCCCAGTTTTTCTTTTATTTCATTATGAGACAAGGTTTCCCTAAATCACTCAGGCTGGGCTTGAACTTGGAATCTTCCTGCTTCAGCCTCCCGGAGTGCTATGATTATAGGCATGGACCACCACACCCAACTGAATGGATCTTTATTTGAACTGGTAAAATATAGCCTTGATAGCTTGGGAATTACAAAAACATAATAGCTCTCTATAGGGGTTAAACGAACATTTGGTCATAATCATTTTGTGTTGTCCTTTCTCCAAGTTTCTGGTGATGTGCTCAGAATCAGAGGGGAGGGGAAGTGATGAGATGGCCCACAGGAGGAAGTCTTCCAACTGAATTATGGTGGAAGAGGCAGCACACGGCATCGCCGAGGACCACGCGGCTCCAGTCAGAGCATGGTGACTGTTTGCACTCTGTGCGTTTAAAAGCTGAGTTGCCTTTCTGTTTGTGTGGGCACGTCTGGCATGACCCTGTTCCACAGCATTTGTTTGAAATATTTCAAACATAGCTATTTAATGAGTGGAAATAAAAATATCCTTATTCAAGCAGGGCCCCTGGTTATTGGTGCAGCATAGAGATGTATTCCTACTCTGTGGCTTTCTGGATGGGAATTCGTTTGAGTTCCAAGGGTAACTGTCGGAACATGCACCGTGGGGAAGTTGTTAGGAGGAACAGGCCAGGCTGCTGTAGAACAGGCCGCAGATGGTTACTGCCCTGAAAAGCGCGCTTGTCTGTGCTTACAGATCATGTTCCGAGGCCTAGCCATGCCGGTCCAGACTGCTCACCTGTGGGTGCCTCCTCTGGCAGTGGTGGAGGTGACATTTCCCTCTCACACATCCATCCAGTCGCATTACATTTTGTACGGTGCACCACTTGCTGCAGTAGGACAGTTTCACAAAATGTTAGGGCAAGAGTGACAATGAGTTTTTATTTAATTCAAAAGAGTACGTTGAATTTGGGGGAACGGGTCATATTTCAACAAAGACTTCACAAAATCATGCCATCGGTAAAAAGATTAATATTTATTTCTGTCTTTCTGCAATCTTCATGGAGCCCCAGGCGCATATCAAATGAATAGAAAGAGGCACAGGTCGCCATGTAAGGGGAGCAAATGACTCAGCCCTGAGTTTTACAGTGAATCCAAGTTCTTGGGGTTATACACGCGCAAGCCAGGCAATTCACGGAAGATTTCTGTAGCCATCTGATCAACCTCGTATAGACATCACGGGCAGACAGAGCTGATTAGCCCAATGACCTGAGTTTGCAGAATTTTGAGAACTAAACAAGAACTGCCCTTTCTCACTCTTTCTGGGGCCCCACTGGGGACCCGAGGATAGGACTTCTTCAGACCCCAGGGTTGAGGAGGATCCCTGGTTCTGGCAGGGCCAGCAAATTAAATTCCCACTGCTAGAATATGGGACTCGGACAGGGAAAGCTAGTTGAAGTTTTCATCTCTTACAACCTAAAGGAAAGCAATAGTAAAATACTCTGGCAACATTTTCCAAATTTGCACCCCACAAATAATGAGGCCTAGAAGATGAGGAAGAGAGAAAAGCAGGGCATGGGGTAAGAGTGTCCCAGGTGATCGGAAAGATGCTGAACCCCAGACTGAGGTTTGGACAGTCAAGGTGAACACAGGAACCAAATGCAAGGCAGGAACCCATCTGCCTCATCCACGGAGGTGTGTCCACATGCCTGTGAGCCCGGCATCTTTACCCTGTGCAGCCCTGCATCAGGGGGCTGTGGAAGGGCAGCTCTGTGCTGTTCTCAAGACCAGAAAAAAGGCAAGAGTATTTGTTATCATTGCTAGCGCTCCTTACAAATGCAGTAAGTTGGCGAAGAAGGTTGTAAGAGGGCAGTCTAGCCACTGGAGTAAATGATTAGTATTTGCAGTGAATCTAAGAGAATCAACTGGGAACAAATTAAATGTAATAGTAAATACTATCTCATAAGGTGGTGAGTTGCAATATAATTATCAAAGCTAAAAGCTTTCTTATGTACCAGATAAAATGACAATTGAATAAAAATACATTGGGAAAAATTATAACGTATAACAGCAGTAGGGAGTCACCACCCCTACAGGTCAGCCTTATAAAGAATACATGTGATTTACATGAAGAAGGCAAATAAGTATTGTTGATGGGCATAAAGGAGGGAGAGAGGAAATGAAGAAGAAACCATGTTCCTGGTTGGACAGAATTAGAATTGTACAGAATACCAACTTTCCACAAATCTATAGCTTCACCCAGTTTTCATGAAGATCACAATGGATTTGGGATTCTGAATTGATCAGGGGAAAATCCCATACATGATCAAATCCAATTGCTGGTCCCTGCTTAGTGGTTTTCAAGTCTGTCCAGGACATCCCGTCATCTCTCTGCCAGCCAAGCAGTTATCATTTCCGTGGTCTTCTTTTTCAGTTCGTGCTCACTGTAGCCACAATTCGCTTATTATTTCTTAAACAATAAGAAGAGGGAAAGCCCACCTGTAACTGCACTGGCTGAAAACTCTTCCATAGCTGCTGCTTCCGGTCTGGTCCGGTGTCCCATGGCTCCCCTGCCCTGACCATCTGCAGCTGAGGCCCCTCTCCTGCTGCTCTGCTGCGTACTATGGGCAGGACAGCACTTTCCTCCATGCTTTGTGTCCTGACACTCTGAGACTTTTACTATTCCTTCTGCCTCAAGATCTCTTTCTTGTCCTCTTCCCCAATCATTTCTTCCTTGTTCTTTAAAAAGCAACTCAACATCATGTATTTCAAAGAAGACTGACATGCTGTTCTCCTTATTCGATTTTACCATCCCACGAGTCCTCTTAGAAGGTGTAAAAATTCTAAGTAATAATCTGTACAATTAATCGTTGAATAACTGTAAATCCTGCTAGAAGATGAGCTCTACAGTCGTGCAGACTCTTGTCTTGCTCCCCGGTGCCCACCTGGTGATGGGCTTATCACATTCTCTGGTTTTGTGGAACGTTGGACATGAATGAACATGAAGGAAAATGATTGTTACAGAGTAACAAGGAAGACAGCAAAAGACAAACAAAGGCATAATAATTGGAACAACATGTTGCCTGTGCCAGAACTGGAGGAACAGTCAATAAAATACAATATAAACTTCAGAAATAACCCCTACTATAGATTAAAAAAAATTAACATCTGATAAAAACAACACATCTAGGTAAAAATTACTTACTATATGGTGCAGGACAATGGAGTAACTTTTTGGATTAGAAATGTAGAACTCTATGTTTTGGAGAATAAAAGAAATTTCAATTCAGAGAAAATAGCATTTCCAAAATGTGTTCAAAAGAGTATGTACGGGTGAACATGAAACCATAATGTTATGGCTAAGTGTGGGAAGTTTCAAATTAAATGAAACTGCTTTCTTTACTTCAAAACTTCCAAACATTAGGTTAATTTTCAAGCTGTATTATAATGCAGGATTTGGCATAATTATGTGGAACAATTTTTATTTTCATAGTATAATATCAATTTGGGAAATCTAGATGAAAAACTACACTACAGGACAAATTCAAGGAATATTTATATAGTTTTGGCATCAGGAAATTTTTTCTAAACATAATATCAAAGGCATCACTCCAAAAGGACATTTGTACCATTAAGGTTCTTTCCAAGAGGAAAACGCTACCACCAAGGTTATAAGCAACAGGAAAACTCTCTGATAAACTAAGTGTAGTAGACTCTAGCATTGTTTCCAAATATTTTCTATATCTCCTTGGGGATAAGTCATACTTCCCTTCCTCTGGAATGTCTGGGTTGGCCATGGGACTTGCTTTGACCAACGAAAAGTAAACGGAAATCATGCTGAGCAGAATATTTTAGAGACTTAACCCACTCTCTCCCTACCCCCACAATCATGGTGGCACCTGTTAATGTTAAAGGCCTGTCAGCAGGAGCCCTCAGAGTCCCTGAGGAATCTTTCTGTAAAGATAGAGCTGAATGAGAAATGAACTTTGGTGCAGTCTGTTGGCTTCTTTGTTTCTGTAGCATCATCTTGCTTATATTAATGAATTCATTAAGGAAAAAGATAGTCATTGGAATAAATCAGGAACCCAAAGCATGGACTGGACAATGGTGCTTATCATAAAAACTTTGGAGGCTAAGAAATCAAAATATGAAAGTAATTTTATTGCAGGAAGTTGTATGGTCAAGATATTTCCACTGAAGTTGCATGGACTCTAACCTTTCTTCAGATTCTTTATTCCTCAACTAAAAAACCCCTGAAATTTCAAGGAGAGTATATCCATAGGCCTAATTTTTATGACCTATTCATCCTATCATTAAGGGAGTGTGGGGCTTCTAATTACAGTCTCCTGTCCCTACCAGATATACCTACCCAGGAGCAGACAGAGCGAATTGACATTCTGTTAATAAAAATAGATGCCAGGAAGGCAAAATACAAATATCTACTGTCTAAAAGCCTTTAGACTGGACCATTTTAATAAATTGAGGAGATAAAAAACAGCTTTTAATGAAATTAAGGGAAAACAAAAATATTAATGACATGTGTGAAAGCAAATAGCTGATATCCTGAATATATAAATATGCAAGTGAAAATTAAAACAATCATCAGTAGAAATGGGACTAGTCCAAGGCAAAAGACATAAACAAGAATTGCTAAAATATAAACTGTAAACAACCAGAAAATTGAAAAGATTTCAATATACTAGCATTCAAAGAAATGCAAATTAAAACAAGATATTTTTCATCTGTCAAAGTTATCAAAAATGATGATAGTCTCTTTTTAAAGGAGGAGCAAACTTCTCTAGACTAATATCAGATCACTGAGAAAATAGTATTTTTCCTATAGTCCATGATGAATGTAAACTATATCTATGTCTCTATAGAAATATTTGGCAGTATTTACTCAAAGTCTTACAATGCTTAAGCCTTTTAACTAAAGAATTCAGTGATGAATTTAACCTAACAAAATAGTCTTAGATTTGGGCAATTGATTCATAGGAATATTTATTTCACTATCACTTACATAGTGAAAATTTAGAAATAACCTTAATGGCCAACAACAGAGGATTTGTAAAATAAATTATGGTATATCTGTATACTGATGCATACATTAAATGAACTGATGTTTTAGAAAATTATCTAATGACCTAGAAACCATTCACATCATATTATTAATTGCATAAAAAGTCATGCTATAAAACAGCTACTATAAAATGCCAAGTACACAGAAAAATATTTATTGCAATGTGATAATGAAATATTAGTATATTGGTCATCTTTGTAGCAATAGAAGAAAATACTTAACACCTGTAACTTACAGAGGGGAGGTTTAATTTGGCTCACGATTTTGGAGGTTTCAGTTCATGGTTGACTGCCTCTAAGACAAGAACATCATGGTGGAATAGAGCTGCTCAGCTCATGGCAGCCAGAAGCAGAGAGTGAAAGACAGAGGTAGAGCAAGAGATATACCCTCCAAAGCCATGCCACAGTGACCCACCTTCTCCAGCTGAGCCCCACCTCCTAACAGCGCATTCAGCTATGCGCCATGATCTTCTCACCTTCCCAAAGCTCCACAGCTCTGAACACATAGACTTCTGTGCGATATTTTTAGACCAAGCCATAACAGTTAGCATTGACTTTACGGGGGAAAGTGGGCTTGAAATGGCTTAAATTTCTTTTTTGTGTGTTTCTATCTTCCCAAACTGTTCTGTAATGATGGTAACTTTTGTCAACAGAGTAGAAGCCAAATCAGAGCTAAAGAAATGATCACTTTTAGTACATTTTAAGAAGGTTTTGATTAACATAGCAATTTGCACTTTGCAATTTATTACTACAAATAACGTTTGCTATGATTTTGATTTCCCATGTAAAATCACTCTCCAGTAATTAAGAACTGCAATTCACAAAAGTATTTGTTATCACTGCAAGATTCCTCTGTGAAAATTAAATATGACAAGTGTGTTTCAAGTGTTTTCTTGTGCCTTATACCATGATACAAGACAGTTTAAGACTTTCTCTTGAGAAAACTTATAGGAGGAAGAGAAGCCCTGCTGCACAGGGGAGAATCATCCATATGAAGAGAAGAGGAGTTGAAGCAAATCACCCTTAAATTGGTGCCATGCAGAAACCTTGAGGATACTGACTCCCCTGTGGGGTTACATTTAACCTCCCTTTATCTGTAGAGATGGCAGCCCACTTCTCCCCATGGGGTTCTAGCATGGAAGATCTATAGTCTTAACAATTTTATTTTCAGGTGCTCTTTTGCTTGGGAAACATGCCAAAAATACTGTTTTAAAAATGATTTGTTTAAAAAAATGAACCTTGGGACATTGCCTCTTCCTTTGGGGAATACACTAGGCTGATCATGTGGGGCTAGTCCAGTAGTCCAGGAGACTTGTATCTGCATGAATTCACACCTATTTGCTTTCTACTTGTGCTTTAACAACTATATGACAATAGCTGCTTCTCTAGAAATTTGCTGGCTTTATTTGTTTTCAGGTCACTGGGTTAGGCATCATCAGTGATGCAGGAATAAAAGCAAATGTGGATCATACTCTCTAGTTATAAAGTCTCTATTGTGATGTATGTGCATATACATATCACACACACACACCAGACAACAACACAGTGTTCCAGTTGATAGTTTTGAATGACTGCAATCTAAGGCAGGGACTATTGGTATTCCAAGAAGACAGAGAAACCAAAGGGGACTTTAAGGTTGTTATGTCAATATCAAAGGGGATTCAGATATGAAATAGTATCACAGATTTCTATTATAAAAAGAGAATAAGCTTTATGGTAAATCTTAATTTAAGTATTCTCAAAAATCAGTGCTCTGTGGCTGGTTCTAGAAGTGAGCTATATTGTTTAGGAGTAATTTACTGCAGGCAATCGATGCGTTCCTGAAAAGTCAGGTGAGTCAAAATCATCTCCATAACATCTGTGATTTTAGAATAATAACTCCAGGGCTGTTATGGTAATCAAAACATGAATTTCAGAAAGGAACCAATCTATTTTCAGAAAAAACCCAACAGCATTAGAAAAGAGTGAAACCAAAGAATCACAATATTAAACTTGCCCATTATTGCTTCATCTTCACTGATGAAAGTTGGAGAGGAACTGTCCCTCTGTTCACTTAAAGCTGAGGCCCCTCTTGTCCCTAGGTCAGTGGTGGCGAACTATGGCCTGCATGTAGCAGTGTGCTGTTTGTATCATTGAAAGCTCTAAAAAGTTCGCCTCTCTCAAACTAGGAAAGTGTTGTAGTGATTTTCCTCTCTCTCTCCTTTTACATCATGTGTTCCTCTCCTGTATGTTTTCCCCATCAGCACCCAAATATGTGATGATTTCTCTCATCTTAAACAAAACAAAACAAAACAAAACCGACAGCTCTTCTCCAGAGTCTACTGCTCCTATTCCTACCACCCCAATTCTCTCCTTTTCTTTTTTAATAAACAATGAATTGGGAGTTCACATGTTGTTTCTGATTTCCCTCCACTCATTCTCTCCTGTGTCTTCTCCATCAGGCTTTTCCCAACACCAAAATCTCCACTGTCAGGTCCTGTGTTGACTTCCACATTGCTAATCTTCACGGCAAATTCTCCATTGTCACCTTACTCAACCCACGAGCAGTATTTGACAGAATTGTCTCTATGCTCTTTTTGATGTATTTCGTGGTTGGCATCCATGCTCCATGCTTTCCTGGTTTTCTTGCTTCCTCATTGGCCAGTTCTTGACTCTCGCTGGTTCCTCTTTTGCTACTCACCTCAAGCATTCAACTGTTTCCATGCTCAGCCACTGGACCACTCTTTCCTATCTGCACACATTACCTTTATGACCTTGTTCAGTTTTATAGCTTTAAATACAGTCCAATAGCTGGCCATTACCAATTTATCCCTTTAGCTGAACCTTCTCCCTGAATTCAGCCTCTATATTGAGCTGCAGTTTTATTACCTGCTTAGAGGTCTACCAAATATGTACCTCACACCTAGCAAATACTAAGCTAGGCATCTAGTATTTCCCACCAAGCCTGTTTTCCCCACTGTCTTAACATCTCAGCTAATAGTGGCTTCCTTGCATTTGTTCATCTTTGATTTCTCTCCTCTCTTATTAAAAATCTTACCTGTAAGAAAATCCTGAAGATCTTTTACCGTTTGTCCTGTTGACCAGTTGTCATCAGTTGTGTGATGGCCCAAGTCACCATTATATCTTCTCCATCTACGAGCCAAAAGCCTTCTAAAGACCAGCCTACCCTCAGCACACAGCTAAATAGTCCAGATTAAATAAATCACTTGTCACATCACCACTCTGTTCCAGTTCCAAAGTTTTCGACCACCCCAGTTTCTTCCTGTTCTTCCAATACACCATCCAGACCAAAGCCTCTGTGCTTTTTTCCTTCTCCCTGGAAAGTTCTTCTCTCAGATTTCAAAGTGGCTTATTCCTTCATGCTCTTGTCTCTCTTCAAGAGTCATGTCCTAACTGAAACGGCAAGCTCCAGCCCAAGGTAAATTATTTACCCCTTCCAACTCCTCAGTTTTCTTGAAGGTGTCTATCGTGCTGCTGCTGTATTTTCCCTAAAGGCAGGAAGTTTGTTTTTGTTTCATTTGTATAATGCAGGGGATGGAACTCAGGACTTTGCACAATTAGGTCAGTGCACTATACTGAGCCACATTCCCAGTCCCAAGGGCAGAATCTTGGGCAGCTTGTTTGTACCATGAACGCATTTCTTCATTCACATGGCTATTTCTAGTCTCTCAATGAGCTGTCATTGGGATTCCAAAGCCCCCCAAAATAGAATCTCTGCCTCTAAAAGCTTTGACAGTTTACTGGGAAAGATAAAGAAGTAAGTACAGAGGAATGGAGCCTTAATTCTCACCTATTTCTAATACCAGGTTTCTACCTAAGATTTCTAAAGTACAAGTTAATATTTTTGCGTGTGGATGAATTGACATATTATTTTTTATTTGAATGTGCAGATTTCTGTGCAGATTTCCTTCTTTCAGTAACAAGGCAGTCCTTTGCAATGAGCTATGTTCCCAGCCAGTTTTTATTTTTTGTTTTAAGAACAAGTCTTGCCAGGTTGCCCCAGTAGAGCTTGAACTTCCTCAAGCTTCCCAGAGTGCTGGGATTACAGGTGTGCACCATCGCACCTAGCTTCTGTGAGGGATTCTTTTGCAAAGTATAATTATCCCCTACTTCAATCGTAAACTACTCTACGTGGATGGGCTCTCAGATGCTGTCTCATCCAGTTATCTCACATGGCCAAAGAACATAAGGCCCAGCAATAATGCCCGTTGCTAATAATGATATCCATTATGTATTGGATGTTTATCATTTATCATATGCTGTGCTAAGCACTTTGCATGCATTATTGCATGTAATATTTACAATTTAATGAGCTGGATATTATCATCATTGTCTGATTTTTATGGATGAAGGAGACTAAGGCCTGGGGAGTACTGAACTCCACTCCAGGTCACCAGGATGTAAGTGGGGGAACTTCTGATCCAACCCATGTCTGTCTTTTTGGGAAGCAGAGGCTCTTGGCAGATGGACCCTCGGTTTGCCTAGAGTGCTCCATAAGTAAGTGGCAGATTGGGACCTGAAATCCATTTCCCACAGCAAGGTGCTATTTTTGTTTCCTAAGTGTTTTTTGCCGGTAGTTTTGCTTTTCTGGTATGTTGACACGCGCAGATATGCCAAATCCTGCATGCTGGCAGCGCTGCTGGTAATTCCACTGTGGCTGTCCTTTCTCATCTATTTTCAGTGATTTAGGAATAAGGAAGAAAATGGAGATGGAATCACAGCTTCATAACAATGTCAATAGCCTCCTTTGTTTATGTGCCATAAAACCAACATGCTGCGGGAGAGTAGAAAAGTTAAATGGTTCAATAGCGCGAGAACTGGGAAGTAGTTCTATCACATCGACATATATCGCACATGACTGTTTACACATAAACACATACTGTAATCTTAGAACAGTTTGCTATAGCCAAAGAAAATGATCGTAAAAGTTTTTCCTTTTCTTGCCTCTCTCAAAAAATCATTTACTCTTCTTAATGACAGAACAATCTGTGTATTTTTGCAATTGCAGTAAGTAGCTGTAGAAAGCATTGTGATAACATCAATAGAAGCACAGTATGGTAATGTAAAATTAATGAGCAAGATGGCAATCTCCTCTTTCGGCAAATCGTGTTTTGTAATACAGCACACCCTCTCAATTAGTCTGTTCTCAGGGGCCATAAAATGTGGGTATTGTGGTGAAATGAGGGTTCAGAGATGTGGGGGATCACTGAAGGAGATCAATTGGATGGATACACAATGAATAAGGGCAGAATATGGGTTATAAAGGGATGTAGATGACCACATAGAGCATTGCTGCTTTTGAATTCATTCGTTGATTCCCCTATAATGATCAGCAATATGGTTGAAGTCTAACTGACTTGTATTTAGCAAAATAAAGTGAATAACTCAGTAAACAAAAGTCACCATAGATGGCAACCCCCTTTTTCTGCTTTCCCTAAGTGGTGGGTGTGCAGCATCTAGCGAGGCCAACAATACATAAGCTAATCTTGCTTCCCATAGTAATTATTACTTTCATCACTGAGACTGAGATTAACATTTCCCTCCGTGTAGAGATCCAAATCTTGTAATAAATACAGAACTGGATTCTTAACCAGAAGGGCTACAGGGCACACTGAGACTCATTGGTTCAAAACTGTTGAATTACAGGAAATCAGAGAGTGGGAGGAACAAACTTTGGAGAGGGTCCAAATTGTGTGTTGCCTCAAAATAATTCCAGAGGATCAGATGCCACTGGAGCACTGACGAGGCTTGAATGTTGGGCCGGCCCAATCTCAAGCTGAAATATAACTGCTGTCATAAAAGGTGATTAGGCCAGGAAGGCTCTGTCCTCACGAACGGTTTAACGCCGCCATCATGGGTGTGGTTCATGATGAAGGTGAATTCTCATCCTCGTGCCTTGTCTTGTCCTCATCCTTTTGCCATCGGGTGGCACAGAATTGCCAGATGCTGGTACTTGGTTTTACAATTTCCAGCCTCCAGAACTGCAAGAAAACACATTTCTTTTCTTTACAAATTCCCCAGTCTCAGGCATTCTGTTACAGTAGTACAAAACGGACAGAGACAAGCACACAGAGAAGTGTGCTGCATATTCCATTCAGATTTGGGAAGATTTCAAAGGAAATACTACTTTGTATGGCTCGTTCAAATTCCTACTTGGTATTTGTATTTAAATTATGGTTTCTTTTATAGGCTTGTGGGCTGATAAACATGTTGAAAATCTTTAGTGAATGTAGTCAACAAGCTTTAAAATGTTTATTGTTCTTAAAATTTTGATATGGCTGTTTAGGAAATGGAAAAAATGTGTGAATCTGTAAATACAGTAAGCAATTAATTTGCAATCTTAACTGTCCATAGAAAAACCACTCTTGCTATTTTGGTATAGAACTCTCCTGGCCACGTCACTGGACATTTTTCTCCTTGACAGTGAAAGGTTTCCCTCCTTATGTGCATACTCTATCCTCGGTTACAAGTTCCACTGCAAAACAATGTCTTTGGTAAGGCCAAGAGGAAGGATATACAGGTGCCCAATGTGTTGGAGTTATGCTACCAGATGGTCCACTAGGTAACAGGTCTTTATTTATTTTTTCTTTTCATTCTTGTACTGTTTCACCCTCTGCCTTTATTGGGATTGGGAATATCCACAGGGATGGACCAGCCTGGGGAAGGTAAAGGCTGCTAAGTGACTGAGGAGGTCCTGGGAGAAGTGATGGGAGGCACTGGGACTACCACACACCCTCTGCCCCTGGGGATCATTTCCAGGATGTAGAGGGGTAACCGGAAGTCCTCAGCTCTGCGGAACCGTCCTCTGGACTCTGCCATGGCAGCAGACGTGAGTCACTTGGCTTTTATTTAATGGGTTGTAACTTTTCAAGGTGTCATGGAAAAAGGGTTTAGCAAGGGCACGTGTATGTATCATTTTCAGGGTTAATAGGTTCATCCAACAGTGTTCATCCGGGCTTACTCCCTGAGAGTCACTGTGTTCATCGCTGATGTACAGACACATGTGGGGGACCCAGACACATGGCTAGGTACAGAGAGAAGGAAGAGATGGTGAATTCTGGGGGTCACTTTAGTGGCTAACTGAGGTCATGCTCTATACAGTCAGTTACTTAATTTTCCTTAACTTAGTGTGAGATCATGAATGTTTTCTCTTATCCTGAAACAAAATTGTTATATGATCACTAAGTTAAAATGCCCCTGAAGCCTATGATAAATAAGTCACACAAAGCACAGAAATGGAAGTGAGGTAAGACGTCAGCAATCAACTCTAACCAATGTTCTTGTAAGATTTCACGATTTTTGTCAGGCATGGTAATACACCACTCGGGAGGTTGAAGCAAGAGGATCACCACGAGTTTGAGGCCAGCCTGAGCTACACAGCGAATTCAAGGCCAGTTTGTGTTATGTAAGTGAGACCCTGTCTCCAAAACAAAAACAACCCCCCACCAAAAAAAGGTTTCATGACTTTCAAAAGATTTATCCTCTTTGCTGTCATATATAAACAAAGGAAGCAGTTGCTTTCTAAGAGGTACTAATCTTCTGTTTCAAAAACCCTCGAAGTTTGTCTGATGTGATAATATCAGTTTGAAAGGAGATTTTAGAAGCTGCATATGGGCATAGAACCATTTACCTGACATCAAAACTGGCTCAGAAGGCCAAAATATTTCCGCCACTCTAAGACATGAGCGGCCTAGCTGGGTTTAACAAGCCCTTCCTAAGCACAGCTTTAAATGATTGCATAATGCTTTATTTCAGGGATGTCTCATAATTTACATACAACCGTCATCTACATTCCAGACCACGGAGTTGCTTCGGATCATTTTTACATCATTTTGTTTCCATAAAAGTCCTCATGGATGATCTTGTGTGATTGTCAGGCCACAATCTGAATCATTTTGAGTCTGAATGTTGGGGAGCTGGGTTGCAGGGAATGAGCCCCTTTTAAAGCATTCTGGGTCTGGCTGCCAGGCAACTGCACCACTGTGCATTCTCCGGGCGGCTCTCAGGGTGACAAACCCCACAGCAGGTGCTGCTCCCAGGCTGGCACGGCAGAGCTCTCCCTGCCACCACCCTGCCCATGGGCTCTCAGTGACTCACTCAGGGCTCCAGGCATCAGCACAGCTGTTGCCTCCTCAGAAACAACCTCTGCGCAGCCCCAGGCCTGCTCGAAGAGGCCCAAGTAGGTGACTGGCAGGGCAAAGGGGCTATCTGCTTTCATATCAGACCTACACCTTCAAGAAAACATCAGCGCTAGAAGGGAATGGGATTAATAGGAGAAAATGGAAAAATAGGAACAAAATCTTTGTAAATAGGGAGGACTGGAGGCATTGAAGGGAGGGCTGGGCAAGGGTGAAAAATAAGAACCAAGAGAGACTATGTAAAGGTGCAAATTTCCAATGATGAATGTCATTATATTGTATACCTAAAATGTACCAATGATTAGAATGAATAATCAATAATGTAAAATAGGAAGAAAAGGTCCAAAGGGGTAGGGGTAGTGGGAGGGGCAGGGGAAAGGAAAGAAGGGAAAGGAAAGATGATGAGAAATGGAAAAAACGGGAAATAAAGTCTTTGTAAATAGGGAAGGGTGGAGGGCCTGAAGGGAGGGCTAGGAATGGGGAAAAAATAAGAACCAAGATGCATTATGTAAAGGTACAAGTTCTCAATGAGAAATGTAATTGTGTTGTATACCTACAATGTACCAATATAAGAATTTAATAATAAAAAAAAGAAAACATCAAAGCTTTCTGGTTCAAAATAGAGAACAACAAAAAACTACTCGCTCCTTCGAGAATACTACAATTTACGATATTTAAAAATTCTAAATAAGGTATGATTCCACGTTGCAATTATACTGAACAAATTTTAAGTTTGGATGATTTAGGAGGTGCATATTAAAACATTTGCTTTGTTCTTCATTGCTTTAGCCATGTTGAGCCCTCTACCTGTAAGAGCCCTTCTTCTATTTGATTAAAATTCTACTCATTTTTCAATACCCTACCTTCTTCTCCCTCTTCCTGCTCCTCCTCCCCACCCTCTCTGCTTTCCTACCCAACTGGGGTCACATCCTTTGTATCTTCTCATTGCACCTGCAGCGCATTTCTGGTGAAGCACCTGCCTCACTCTGCCTGCTAACTTACCAGTCTACTTCTCAGCCGAGAATAAGAGTCCCTTTCTGGACCACGTCTTGTTGATTTTTTTATTCCTAAAACTCAACACGGTGTCTGGAAGTTGTCACAGCTTGAAGAAATCAAGAAGATCACGCTATAGACGATGAAGTGTGCAGGCTTGGCTGAATCGTGGTTGGGTGGCATTACCCATAGTGTTGTTCGAAAAACTCAAGCAAAACCATTGGTCTTTATGTCATTTGTGCCTTCAGGATGCAGAAACATTGTGGCATTTTGAACAGAGCAGCTTTCATGCCAGATAGACGGTTCTGTGCTGACAAATAATGTCTAATAAAATCTCCCTTCAAATTGACATTATCACACTGAAAAAAGTTTCAGGCTTTTGAACCAAAAGACTAGATTGCTCAGCTAGCAAAATAAAAATAATCTTCTGGGAGGAATGAAATGTTACAGGAATGCTGGTTAGAGCTGACTGGGAGGGGTCTTGTCTAGTTTACATTTTTTTGGTTGAATTGCTTATCTTACACTTGAGTGACATGTTAAACTGAGTGGTCATATTATAATTTTATTTCGGAGTAGTATGCTAACTGCATCCTGGAATGATAGGAGTATATACAGTATATCTAGCTATTTGGGTAACTCTAGGAAATTGTGAATGAACCAATCCAGGGAAATCCTTGCTTTCAAGTTTTGTACTATTTACTCTAAGTACTGTCCTTACCACTGATACGGTATTAATTATTTACTCTAAGTACTCTCCTTACTACTGATATAGTATTAAGTAATATTAATTATAGTTGGGTTCATCTCAACTCTTTATTTTTTATGTATAGAAATCTTGAGACCAAAATATTTGTTGCTTTTTAGAAATATTGAGAGAGCAAAATTTATAGCTATTTAAGGAAGAAGAGTTCAAGTGTTATTGCTAGGAATGATTTATTCATTCATTAATTTAGTTAGCCAATGAACACTTTAAATGCTTCCTGTGTGTGTGACATACTTTATTTAATACTATGATGTACTGTACATAAAGAAATATTAGTCAGAGCTCCAGAGAGGGAAGTAAAGCTAAGATATATGCAGGAACTACAATTACAATACAAATGTAGCAATTGTAATATTCTGGGCATGTGAAGTCATCAGCTAACTGAGATCCAATCTCAGACGAGAAGCAAAAGGGACAGGTCATCTGGGACTGAACCTGGGGAGAAGTTTAGTCCAAAAGGCGGACTTGGTTGAGTCTTTCAGAATCCATAGAATCTTATAACTGGCAGGAGGTCTTCAATCCCCAGGGAGCCTGGCTGAAGGGTGAATGAATTATCACATGATCAGGAGTCCAGAGAGGAATGTGGCCCACACAAGGTGTGTTGGAGAAAGCAGTGGAAGATGTTTTGGAAGACTGTGACTACAAGGTTGAAGATTTAGGACTCTATTTCATGGAAAAGGGAAGCCATTCACTGAGCACCTCTGAGTAAGAAATGAACACAAGTTTATGAAGATGAATCTGGGATCACTATACACATGGGTAAGAATTTGGGAGAGAATTTCAAGGCAGTTGCAGGGTCCTAAGAATGACACAAAGGGTCCATGGAGGTCACCAGGGTATGGACTAAAAACAGGGTCCCGTGGACAATGACAAGGTGTTGCTTTTCTTGTGGGAAGACAGGAAAGTGGGCCTGGTTTGACCTGTGAGAAGCTTTGGGGTAGGGAGGTCAGTGGGGACTGAGAGGATTGGCGGGAAGGTGATGAACTCAGAGCTGGGTCACAAACTCTGCAGGAGGCAAAGGCTGCTGAGCCTCAGCAGCCCATCCTGGAGCCAGTGGTGCCTTGGGGACTGGGAAGTGGCTGTGGGCCTCCTCCCCGAGCCCTTGTTTTTCTTCCCCATCCTTTCTTTTTCCTTTCATTGCTTATATTATTCAAGTTTTCTCCTCTGAGAGTTTTTCCTGGCTGATAAAATAAATTGCTACAGAGATTCTGGCTCCGAAGTCATTCTGATTGAGCTCAAAGGCATTGGTCACACGGCTTAACTTTGCTGCTGTACCAGCCTGGAGGAGAGGGGCTGGTAAGGAGGAGAATCAAGTGGGGCTTGGTGGCTAATTAGATGGGAAAATAAAAGCAAGAGAGAGACAACAGTGACATCACTATTTTAAGTCGAATGACTGGGAAACTTCCCCAAAGACAGGGTTTTGGGAAAGATGTAATACTTACAGAATCTTGTTGATGGGAGCTAAAATAAAGCTCTTTTAGTCTAACCTCACTTCTGGTGCTCAGATCCCCTCTCGTTGCTCTTGCCAGAATAATTTTTGGCCCAGGTTAGATATCTCCATTAACAAGAGACATTTTATCTCTTCAAGTACTGTATTTCCCTTTGGCGTTTTGCTTGAGATGTCCTGAACTCTTGGTGAAAAGAGGCTATTCAGTGCATTGGAAATGCGGGATTCAAGTCAGCAGAGATGGGAGAGAAAAACATTCAGGCCAAGGTGAAGACTTGACATTGTGACAAGTAGCTATGAGAAATAGTCTCTGTGGAGACAAAGAAAGGCTGAGGAGAGAACCATGGTCAGCCTTCAGAGGACAGGAGAGAGAGAGAGGAAAAGGAACCACAAAAAAGAAGCCACTAGGGGAAGAAAAGATTAATTACAGTTCAGGGTCACGGAAGTTGAAGAAGTCATAGGGAGTCAAGTAATGGCCATGTTGCAGAGAATAAGCAGAAAGAGTAGGAATTCTCTTTTGGCTCCTTCTGGATTGGCTCTTCAGAGTTTGACTTAATTATCTTGTTAGAAGTCAATTCTTAGACTATGGGACAAACCTGTGTACACTCCAGGCTGAGATCATATTCCAAAACCAAATGTACATTATTTGAACCTGGGTTGGTACCAGGTTCAGTACACAATCTAGCTAGCTTACTTCTTGTCAAAGATAAGCATTTGGATGTTTAAGTCAGGGGACTCTGAGATAAAAGCATGTTGTGTCCAACAAAGACAGTGTTGAGGTCGTGTGTATACTGTGTGTGCTTTCATGGGAGTGACTTGACTCCTCACTCATCTTCACCCTGAAGTCCTGGATGCCGACTTAAGGTGGGTCGAGTGGTGAGAGCACTTTTGGAAGAGAAGGTCCAGGTCTACTCTCTGTGGTCACTGAAAGGCCATTGATGATTTCATTTTAGCCTCTACCGGACATTTCTCTGTATCACAGAATCACTGGCCATGAAACTTGGTAGAAGTGGCAGTTTTGTCTGCTGCAGGGCCCGCACTGACAGGATACAGGATATTGCAGACCAGACACGCTATGTTTTATGGCTGCTTTCTAAGAAAGCTCTGTGGTACCTGAGGTTATTTCCTACAGCCTGGTACCCGATCTATAAATCTGATCATTGTGGCTAGCTCATTTACTTTGCTTTGTAGAGATAAAAATGCTGTTGACACAAGGGCCCAAAGTGACTAGGAGGTAAAGCTCCTCTTAGAGGAAAAAAAAAAGCTCATCACATTGATTTCAATGCACAGGTCTGAAATTCACCCCTTATTTACACTTTTTGGTCAAGTTGAGAATTGCGACCAGGACATGTTGATCAGTTAGCTCATCAGAAGGTGGACCCTGCTCAGGAGAGGCAGGTGAGGCGGGGCATCCTGATGGGAAGAAAGTGCCATTGAGAGGGGCATACCCTGAGTCCAAGGTGGAGGACGTGGTGGAACTTGAGGATAGTGAGGGCACAGGGTTCCTGGAGGGAGGCTGAAGGAAGATCTGAAGATCAGAGTAAGCAAGCAGAGGGGTCTGGAGTCACAGCAGTGCTGTTTCAGTGAGTGCACAGTTACCCTTGGCAGCCTTGGGGCTCTCATTTGGGATCCCTGTGGACCCCCAAACCTATGGATGCTCAAGTTCTTTACATAAAATGGCAGAGTATCTGACTACGGCACCCTCCTGTATGCTTTGAAAATTCTCTGGATTGTTGATTATAATACCTCATGCCACCTAAATGCTATAAATAATTGTTGTACTGTATTATTTGGGGAACAGTGACCCAAAAAGGCTCTATGTGTTCAGTACAGACGCACATAATTTTGTTCTCCAGTTGGTTGACTCTCAGGATGCAGAACTCACAGATACAGAGGATTGAGTGTACTTATGACTCACTAGTTTTCCTTTGTCTCTGTATTGGGGGGCTGGTCCCTCTGGGAAGGAATAGGCTTTCCTGATCCCATAGAGGACAAACATGCGGGTAAGCCCAGAGAGAGGCCTGATTGAAATACTCACACACTGCATACTCAGGAATGTTGCTAATGTTCCTCGAGTTTCTTTCATCTGTTAAGTTGACTTGTTTAAATCAGAATGTTGCTCCAAAGGTCAGGTATTAAATACAACCATCTGTATAATGCCTGATACCAATCAATGTTCTTTTTCTTTCTTTGCCACTGCAAAGCGCTTGCTCTACTAACAGGAGACTGTGGAGGCTGAGGGTGAGCAGCTGAAGATGCACTTGGCCTCTCCGTCTGTGTGTTCTTGGGAAGTTCCAGCCCTTCTGAGAGGAGGAGGCTCCTCTGCCAGGGGCAGCATGGCTCACGGTATCATGCAGGGTCTCGTGCTTAGTAGAGCCCTGGGTTTGGTTTCATGTTCCAAGGTTGCCACCAGGGTGTTCTTAATAACCTCGGAAATGGGGACCTTGTTTTCATTTTGCTTAGGACCCACAAATCCTGCATCTGGTCCTGGACACAGGACATTTACCCTGTTGCAAGTGTAAGCACTCTGTCCCCACCTTCCTAAGGGGGGAGCCCAAAGGAGGTGCCAGGCAGCCAGCTGCCTGTGCTGGAGAGAACACAGGAGAACGGAAAAAAGCTCTCAGAAAATCCTTCGGCATGAAAGAATCAAAAAAAATGGAATGAAATAAATTTTCCTTTTACTAAGGTCTCCTTGGCCCATGAAAGTATTGTGGGAAGTCGGGATGGATATTTAAGTGTATTTCTACTCTACTTCTTTACATTACATGTTTGAAGCCTTAAAATATACATATTCACATATCCTTCAACACAAACCAAATAATACAGCTGCCAAAGGATTGAAGTATTTTGGGAAACATTTGTTCCTCTTACATTTTGTTGATGTCTAAACACAGTCCTTTGAAGTGAACATTCCCTGATCTAAGTTAATTTATTCATATCTTTACATTGACTATCTGGGTGGTTTTTATGACAAATTGTGCTGAAGCTTTGTTTCAGACCCCTAAAACCAATGACCAAGATGTGTGACTTTAATAAACGTGGTGATTTATTTTGTCTAACCTGAGCTCAGCCTCCTAGAAACTGCTGCTGACACGGATTTGCAAAGAGGAGAAATCACAGTGCTTATGAAATCAGCTGCACCTGACACTGGTGCTCGATGTGGGAGTCCACATGGAAGCCAATATGAAGTGGGATTTGTTCAAGAAGAGAAAGAGTCAAGAAGAGAAAGAGCTAAACCAATTCAGCACAGGGACATGGGTCATAGTTGCATTTAAAGCAATCAGAAGATGCTATATAAGGAGATGTTTCATCACTGAATCTCTTTGCCTTCAGTCTAGGGAAGTTTTGAAAGACTGAATTGCAAGACAAAGGCATCAAGATAACAGTGCACACAGGGACCTCCTTGGGGAGCAGCCTCCCTGCATCTTGGTGACCCTTTCCTACCGAAGACCCAGAGGGGCTGAGACTTGGAGAAGAAAGACCTGGAGTCTGCATTGTTTAACCACCCCTGGGCCAAGGCTGAGCACCTACACAATGGAACTCACTGTTGAAAAACAAAGAAAACAGGAACAGATGAAAGATTTCGTTTTGATTTTCCTCTAGATTTCTGACCAGTCTGAGGAGTTGAAATGCCAAATTACCATGTGAAAGTCCACTTTCCCCATAGATACTGAGCCTTCATCTCAAACAAAACAACAAAAAACAAGCACCACAAACCTTATCACCACAGTAAGAAACAATCCTGAGCATGGTGTCCTACACCAAAGAAGTGTGCGTGAGCATCTAAAATTTTAATTAAATGAATTAGTGGACATGAAAGGGTGTTGCCAAGTATAAAGTGCCATTTAATTGCCTCGTGTTATTATTATTAATTAAAATCAATTAAACTTCATGTGAAGCTTGTGTCCTTTTATGAGAAATATGCAAATTTGTTCTTAGATATAGTACTTAATTGGAAGATAAAAGTAATTTTTATCATGGATGGAAAACAAGTTAGAACCAACTGAGAACCAGGATGACTGCAAAATTCAGAAAAACAAAGTGATGCTGTTGAAAGTTCGCTGAAAATTGAAAAAACAAAAACTTCATTCCTAATTTAATAAGTGGGGGGGGTAAGAAATTTCACACTGGAACATTGACAAGCCAACAGGAGGCTATCAGCTGGTTTGGAAAATGGAGAGAAAAGTTAGTTCTAGGTTGCTAGGCAACAGATTTCTAAGCTGAATTCTCTATATTTCTTAAAGGACTGGTTCAATGTTTTGGTTCTACAAATACTAGCTATTTATTTACTTATTCACTGTGAATTAGAATGGTTGCTCTCAGAATAAATCTGGCGAAGCCAGGAAGAGCACAAATGCAGGCAATTAGAATATGATTAGGAAGACAAAAGTTGCCTACATTCTAAGGCATTAGTGTGAAAGGGGCGAAGGGCTGGCTACCTAATGCCACTCTGACTAACATAGATTCTGCAGTATATGGCCAAGATGATTCTCAATTACAGCTTCAAATCTCCAGGAATTAGAGAAGACTGATAACATGTGTCAAGGCCCCGGCCCTCGGGAGGTCAGCCCTTGTAGGTCGAGGCTTCATTCACACACAGGACCATCCCTGCCAGTTCTCAGGCGTTGTTACCAACCCCGGGAAGAAGGGGGCTCCAGGGGTCCGATAATACTCAGCCTCATGGTTTTGCAAACTAATCTGAGGACGGAGATGGAATCTGCGGCCTCTGAGATGAAAGCCCCTCTGGATCTCTCTCTTAGCAGAGACACTTCGTCAAGTTTCCCTAGGAGGAGTCAGATGCAGAGCTCGAGGGTGGGAAGGAAAACACTTTTGGCACTGGAGAAGAGGGGAGGACTTGATTAATGTTCAGCTAGGGAGTGGACCGGTTCTCAGAGAAAGGAATCTTTGATCAATGGGATGAAGAAGCATCTTTCAAACCCCTCGTTTTCCAGCCACTTTAAAAAGGAACAAAAAGAAGCTGATTCCAAAAAAAAAAAGCTGATTCAGAGCACAGCTGTTGTTATTTAAAAACAAAAGCCAAAGAGGAAGAAGCAAAAGACAAGAAAAACTATGCAAAACATCATTTCAGTTGGATGACCTGGAAGAGCAACAAGTGAGCAAAGTCTCCTCAGAACTCAGCTCCAAACTGCAGGGGTGGTGTTGGGGCCACTCTGTGGGAATAAACCGAGTCTGAGAGAGACAAAGCAAGATTTCTTCACGGGCCATCCTTTTCCCTGCAGAGCTGAGCATATATCTGGGTGAGGACATTTTCTTGAGAAAGCGGACCTATCAAAGAGTAGGACAGGAAGCAGCTTCCACGTTGCCCACCATGTTTAGGACATTCCCAAATGGGTTATCTGATTTAAACGGCAAGCTTTCCCCTGGGAATGCATTATGAAATTGCTAAAAGACATGTAGATCATGTGCCCCTACATTAGAACAACTAATGGGCAGATGCATTAGGAAGAGTGAGTAATCATTTTTGTCTCCGGTGTTCCACATGCAACTTTATCCAACCGGAAGCTTTTGAACTCAGATGTCAGTTTTTCAAGTCAGCTCTTTCTAGAAGCATGTTTGGCCTCTGAATTGTTTTCTCTCTGTTTAATAGGCAGGTGTTAATTTAAAGTTTTCAGATGTTTCACGTGTCTCTTCCAATCCTCTTCTATGAAGTATTGCAGTGTGTTGTTTTAATGATTTGTAGTTTCTCCTAAAAGAGCTGGAGATGTGAAGCCCAGGAACTTCAACTCCTTGCACTCTGCGGGCCTGTGGGTATAGTCTAGGATGAGCTGCAGAAACGTTTGCAACTGCTGCAGCATTCTTACTCTTTTCACCTTTGCTTCCTGCATATCTGGTTGAATTGCTGCTGCTCAAAACTTTTAACAAGCTTCACATTTAGAAAGCCTATCCTAGTGTGCCATTCTGGTGAAGGCAGTGTCTGCCTTGTTACACACCTGTCTGGTGAAAGGAATCAGTCTTAAGCGGCACGGTTGTCCCATTGCAGGGCTGCCTGTGACCAGGACTCGGCCATCGCTAATTCTCTATCGCTGCGTGTCCTCAGCATTTGATCTGTAGGGTTTCATGGTCAATGTCCAAATACTTGGAAGGAAGTGCTTGCAGTAATGATTCCAGTCACAGCGGCTACCAGTCAAAGCCAGCTGGAGAGTATGAAGAAAGAGGAGCGGGGCGAGCGGTCTACTTGATTAGAGCTTCCGTGACCCTCGGCTCAGAAACTGCCTCCTCCCCGGGAGTCCAAGGGAGCCCCTGGGGTCCACTGAAGAGCTGTGACACAGCATATACAGCCCGAGCCCAGAGCTCCCCTGCAGCACAGTGTGCGGCTCCTCATCTCAGCTCTTTGACTTCATCGGGGAGTCCTGGTCCCTGCTGCCCAGTGTCCAAAGGACCTGCCGGCCGCCTTCAGATGGGTTTCTACTGTATTTTCTGGGGTGTCACTGTCAGCGCACTGCTGAGAACATCAGTCACCGCGGCCCTCTGTCCTCCATCTCCAGCGCAGCCCTCTGCCTGCGTGGAGGACGCGGCTTCAGAACCAAATGTATCGATCCGAGCCCGCTAGAGCCTGGGCTTAATGTGTGCCCCGAAATGAACCAGCCATTCCGCGTGGCGCTAAATCATTTTTTTCCGCAAGTCGGGAGAAAATGGCTCCAAGGAGCATTTGAGATTGAAGATCACAATAGCTAAAAAGCTGCAGGAGGGGAAAAAATTAAGTTTTTCAGAATTGATTACAATATTTCTAAAGAGATTCTTTATCTTTTCACAAAATCAAACTTTCCATTTGGACTTGTCAGTGTTCGCTTTTTAGTGAAACCTGTTTTTATGGTTCTTTTTGATTAATGGAAAGGAGTCGTATTTTTCTTCACTGTAATAAAAATCAAGCTGTCTTGTGGTGCCCTTCGCAATAGAAATCAAGGGATGATTTGAACAGAATATTAATAGCGCTCTTTTAAACTTCTGGGCTTTATCCTGTTTTAATAAACTAAATTTTAAGCTAATCTCTTTAGAACACAATCTACATTTTGTGAAAATATGAGCATTTATCACCGAGCTCGATGGCAATCTTTCCTACATTTCTTCCTATTTACAGATAGAAGGGAAAAGAAAGGCTGTGACTACGTTCCTTTATGTAGTCCATGCGCTGAATGGGGCTGACGGAATGTGTGGTTAGATTGGACATCTCAATCATTTATTGCAGCTATTGTTATAGTTCAGAATTCATAGGGCATAATTTTTAATTCAAGGATACAGAATGGATCTCTCGCTTTTAAAAAACGATTTCTCAGTTTCTAGTGATGTCTTTTTAGAATCAGGCTATGATCTAATAACACGATATAGTATATTTCACTATGCATTGATTTAATTTAATTCCATCCTACAGGAAATCTTGGAACTTTTGCCAATTAAGATGTTTTCCAGCTGCTCTGAGACCCTCTCAGAATCTTTAGTGGACAACAGAAGTATTTTAATGTCTGTGGCTTAGCATCTCTCTTATGTAGGAGTTCTTAGCTTTTTATGCCACCATATTTGAAACAAATCATTCCACGAAAATATTATTTTTCAACTTCTTTTCGTAATTTTCCCCCTTACACACACAGGAGCCTTTTTGGATACTTTTGCCCTAACTGTTCCCTTTTCCTAAGTACAGAAATGTGATCATAATATATA
>NW_004624805.1:7941585-7956596 GCF_000247695.1 Heterocephalus glaber
CTTGTGTTATATATAATCACTTGTGTTATTTTATTGGTACCTTGCCTTACTAGACTAATTACCAAAATAAGTGTAATGCAATACCATTTTAAAGGTGAAAATGCAGTAGAAAGGGAAAAATCAGGTTAGAAAAACAAGATAGGGCTTACTTAGCTCAGGGGTAGAGAGCATATTTAGCATGTGCAAGGCCTTGAGTTCTATTCCCACCACTTAAATAAATGAATGAATGAAGAAAGAAAGAAAGAAAGAAAGAGAAAGAAAGAAAGAAAGAGGTGGGATGTATTTACACAAAATATATGCTATGGAATCCACTATGCTTACTGGGCCTACGCAAATTGGCCTGTGGACCTTCTAGAAGCCAAAACAGAAAGGGAAAATGGTCAATGCTGTGATTTGTGTGATAAACTGTTTGCTCAGAAGAAGGGCTGGGGATGTAGCTAGATGGCACAGCACCTGGCTGGCAGGTGTGAGGCCCTGAGTTCTATTCCCAGTACCAAAACCAAAAACAACCCCCCCCCCCCCGCAACCAAAAAACTTATCAGAAAACAGCCATTCCTATGATTAGAACCCAGGAAACATCGTGTACACTGTCACATACTGTGTGATGCTCTGGGTGGCTTCTTTACAGTAAACCCAGTCAGGAGGTTCATCTGCTGCTATATATTTTGGGTCCTATTTTTTGAGTGTCTTTGGTTGTACTGTCTTGGCTGCCTTGATGTTCTGAATCTGTTCAAAATGTTTGCGTTTCATGGTCATTTTGACTTCTGGGAGGAGCCAGAGGCCATGCAGCACAGGATCTAATGAACAAGGTTGGACCAGCAGGTTTGGCTGTTATTAAGTTTTCTTTGGACTGTTTACTATTTGTTCGTCCATCTTATTACTTGCCAGTGGATTCCAATTGCCAGTGGAGAGCAAGCATGGAGAATTTAAGGAAAATGTACCTAGGAAAACCTACTTAACAGCCATTAACTCAATCTATTCCCTGAGAATTGTTTGTGTCTGACATTATTGGATTGAACTTGTGGAATAGTTGGGTTCAACATATGGGGCATTTGGAGAAGGACTAGTTCATAACAGAAATGGACTCTCCTTTGTTACGAGAAAGTTTGTAGGGACAAGAAAGTCTAGAAGTGACACAATTATCCACCAACATTTATATAATCTCATCACGATAATGAATTTGACACAGCCTGGTGCTTGCATACACATATTCTTAAAAGTGTAAAATGCAAACATCTCTAACAAGCTTGTTTTTTGTTTCACTGGAGTAAGCATGTACCAGACTCCCGAGCATAGGTGTCAGTGTGACAACAAAAATCCTTGGGTGTTTTTTTTCTTTAGTAAAGTAGATTAGAAAAGTTGTGTAGGGTATTTACTCCCTAATAATGTTCCAAAGGGGCAGAGGACTGTCCTGGCCTTGGCTGTCAGTCTGTGTTTAAAAATGTCACCAATAATTTGTAGCCTGGAAGTGCTCGACATGTTGGATCCCTGGTGCTAATTAGATCCACTGATTTCTGTAAAATCCCTGCCTGTCATCAGCTCAGCAGTAGGTACAATGTGGAAGCTCTAATGAACCCAGGATAACTTTAAATAGCCAATTTGATATCTTCTGATTTTATTACTGGGCAAAAGATTTGGAGTTTTAGGGCTGGAACTTGATTCTTCTATCCTCTCTGTGTACTCTTTCACTAGGCTCCACGCGGTTAGACAAGGAGGTCAAGTTTGATCTTAGAAGTTGCCCCATTCTTGTAGAAAAGTCTGTCAGACTTAACTGCTCCATCAGGTAGAGCTTGGGCAAAAACTGCAGGGAAAATGATTGCTGAACTCATAAGTGGAACTGACTTGTTTCACAACAGCAAAAGAAAAGTCTATTTCAGGAGTGGGAATCTGTTCTGGGAAGCGATTTCAGGAATCCAGTGGGGAGACCGGGTTGCCCAAGGCTCCGGGTTGCTGCCTGCTGCCTTGTTTAGTTTTGGTGGGTGTTTTCTTTGGTTCTTCAGCTCGAGAGGAGGATCAACTTGCAGATCTGTTTTATTTCACAGTGGGAGATCCCCAGCCCTCAAAGCAGAGTGTCCTGTGACAGGGCACTGTCCTCTGGGAGGGACAGGAATACATTTGGATGAGCTCCAGTATACATTGCTGTTCTTTGACAGCACAATTGAAGCCACCACTGTCCTCAGAGGAGGACACACAAGGAGCCTTTTACAATGCAGGGGACACAGCAGCTCCCTCCGTGGTCTGTCACCACCTTCAGTTGGGCTGAAGAGGTGTTCGGAAGCAGCTGAGATCCTTCTGCTGTGTAGGTCAGAAATGTATTTTATTACATTATGTTTTGTTAGATGGATAGAATATAAAACACCTCCCTTCCCCAAACATCTCTTCACCCACCTGAAAATTCCACAAGGACCTAGAAATTGTTATGAAATCGGTGCGTTTTCGGTAAGAGGCCCTTTGCAATTATGGTGATGAACAACCTGGGTGCCAGCAGCCAAAACACACTCATTTTCCATTTTCCATCGCACCTTGCCCACACAGGCAATTTATTACCCTGTGCCCATGAATCAAGGTCCAATTGCTGCCCACATGAATCATTTCTATGACGTTGCTCTTTGAGCCCTTGGGCCCTGGGGGGCACCTCCCTCCACGCACCAGGATAGGCGAGTGAAGAAGGACGCGTGAGTCACACGGGCCAGCGCCTGTCCCTGTGAGCGGTCCCTAGCATGTCTGTCTGCTGCCCTGACTCACCCAGATCAGAATAACTCAGTGAAAACCCTCGGGGTTCTTCCCTTGGGAGTTAATAATTTATTTCTTGACTTAAGGAACCATGTCTGAGAATGTCTAACCAGCTCCCCACTATGGCACAGTCCCGAATCCTCCTCTTGGTATTTTCCAAGGCTTCTCCAACAGCAATCTGTGATACATTCATATCTCTGTTCTTAGCCACTGTTGTGCTGCACACTGCTGCCTAAGTTTCCCTGGTGAAGGGAGCTCTCCTTCACCCCCCTGGTTTTGTTGCCGCCTGTCTGTACACTGTCTTCATCTTCTTTCTCAGCTGGCCCACTCTTCCTGCTATGGGTTGGTGTAGGAGAGAAAAGGAGCCCAGAGGGAACAGTGGGCCCCAGAGGAGACACCTGTGGTGTCTGTGTGGATACTGGGTCTCAAGGATGATTTGGAGCCAGAAGATGCCAAGATGGAGAGAAGGCTGCCCAGACAGTGGCTTTCCAAGCTCCGAGATGGGAACTGTGGCAAGGATAATCAGGCTCTGGAAGTCCTGCTACCTGCCATGTTTTGGATCAAGTTGCTGGCTGGATTGTTAGCTTGCTCTCTTTTCCTTCCAGGCTGCTGCCTGTTATCTTTCTTTCTACTCTTGCCACAAGGACATTTCCTTCCTATAGCTGCAGACTCCAGCTCAGGGCTAGAGAGAACCCTTGAGATCATTTCACAAAACCTTAGATTAGACAGGAAGAATCTGGTCCCAGAGAGGTGGGTCTTCTTCAAGGTCACATAGCAAGGGTGGAGGAGCTGGGACTTGAAACGCATCTCCCAGGTCCCAGGCCAAATTGTCTTCTTTAATGGATCGCTGGTGGGTCTGTGGAACTCAGCATAGGCAACTTTTGCTGAAGCAGCTGCCTCCAGCGTGTTCAGGAATTAAGGGTGTGCATCACTTTGCCAGGGAGAGATGGCAAGGGAAAGAACTCACAGCACTGAGAGAAGAAATGTCAGATTAACCTTCAATTAGCCATCCTGTTCTGTAGGAAAACTGAAATTAACGTAGCGCATAACACCAAATTAAGTGATTTGACTTGGAAGTTGCAGCCATTAACAATTTCTGAATTGTCTCTCCTTCATAATTTAAGGTATTTTTTTTCTCCTTTTCAAAGAGAAAATTTAAATATTGAAATAATAAAAAGTAAGACTTGGAGGCAGGTGTTCTAGGCATTATTTAATCTTCCAAAGTTTCTTTATTTGTAATCCCTGAATCAAGGAGTAATTAGCTAATTATAATTTGGAACTCAGAATACAGTATTTTGAGCAGGTCCTACGGTAGGCGGTAAGGCATGTGACTCATACTAAGGTGATAGCCCTGGTGGTGAATTCCTCTGCTTGTGTTACTGTTTATAATTTGCCCTTGAGCAGTCCTGGGGTATATTACTGACTCATTTTTTTCATTGACATGTGCACTTGAGAATAGATTGTTGAAAAATGTGATATCCCATTCAGTGAGAGTCCTCTCAACTATCCATGAGGTTTTTTAAAATTTTAATTTATTTATATTTTTTTGGTACTGGGGATCAAACTCGGGACCTTGCACTTTCAAGGCAGGCGGTGGAACCACTGAGCTAAATCCCTAGCCCTCCATGAGCTTTTTTAGTGTTTCAATTATACAATTGCTGATTATTATTAACCCTAAACTCTGATCCACTGTGTTGTGAATCAAAATAAAGGTGAGGAATGGTATGTATTTTCTATTTGGCCTTAACTCTTTGAAAATAAAAGCCCAATCTATTTCTTATGTTGTAAAATATAAAAAACAAAATAGGGAGCACGTAAACATGCATTGAAGGTCTATGGGGCTTCATATTACAGTTTTCCTCCCTGCAACATTAAAATACTACTCCTAAAGATATATGTTGTCAATATATTCTGCCTAGGAAATGGGAGGATTGTAAAGAAGGTTGAATTAAGCATCCATATAAGGAACGTTCTACAGGTAGACTGGGACAGGAAAGGGGGTATGGTGGCATGGAGACCTTTCTAGAGACGTCACATCCTGGGACATGGGTGGAGATGTGTGTCATTTTTGACCTCCCAGTGTCTCCACACCTATGTGCATTCTCCTGTAACCTGTGTTTTAGAGACACCCTTCCTTGGGAAACCAAGTCCTTGTTCTGAATAGTGTGCTTGTCACCGACACATAGCTTGTGTATCCTCCTAAATGCAGTGGTAGAGACCTTTATTAATCAAAGATGTGTGTACAGATAAGTCTGTAGATGAAGCACGAAACAAAGAATTTTGGTAAGCAGTGGTGGGCATTGAAAGGTCAGTCTTCCTCAGGCTCTGTGTTCCTTGGTTATTTTGCTATTTTGCCAAGTGAGGTGTTTCTGGTTTTAGCCACCAATCCTGGGTGTACAGTAGCTCAAACTTTGGAAGGCTGACCTTGCATAAATCCAGCACTTAGGGACATCAGACCCCCTCTTTCCCAAGGAGCATTTTACCCATCTCACTCTTTGTGGCTGACCTCGGGCTCCTTTTATATTGCTCCACTTAACTTTTCAGAGTGGAGTCTCAAGCTGTTGCTTTCCTGTCTTAATGCCAGTTCCATTTACTGATAACCAACCTAGCTCCCATTATAGATGTGTTTTTACGAACAAACTCTTGTTTCTCTGTGGAATAAACAACTCCTCCTCTGTGGGGTAAACAGCCTTCATGTCTTCTGACTTTCATGAGGGTTTTTTTTAAGGGATCCATGTTCAAAGATTTGGAGGCGAACTGTGAAATTTTGATTTATAATAATACATTTGGTCTTAATCCCTGCTTCCTGGTATGTAGCTTTTAAAACACTTGGAATCCCAAACTGATGTCTTTTTGTATGTCAATAAGATAATGCATAGCTTTAGGATGGGCAGCTGGTTGCCCAGGAAACAACTTGTGGTTAGAGAGTTGGAATATTCAGTCCTGTCCATCTCACCCCCTCTCCCACCTCCTATAGGGAATGGAGAGTGACTGAAGGTTGAGTTGATCACCAAAGATTTATCATTATGCTTATGTAATGAAGCCTCTACAAAAACCCCAAAAGTGTGGGTTGAGAGACTTCCTGGGTTGCCGAAGCTGCACAGGTCCTAGGAGAGGAGTGGAAGTGTGGCCTCCCTTTCCCACATATTGCTGCTCTGGTGTCAATCTGGAGCAACATGCTAAAGGTGTGGTCTCCAGCCTGGTGCTACTGGTTGGACGCTTTAAGAGGTGGGACCTAGGGGGAGGTCTTTAGGTCATTGGCATGTGCCCTTACAGGGAACTGGAGGATCCTAGTTCCTTCTTTCTCTACTTGGCTGCCTGGCCCCAAGGTGAACTGTTTTGTTTCACCACAAGCTCCCATCATGATGGGCTGCCTCACCACAGGCCCTAAGGAGCCCATCATGGGTTAGGACCTCCAAAACTAGGAGCCAAAATAAACCTTTTCTTTTTATAATTTGATTGTTTTAGGTATTTGTGATGGAGTGCTGACTCACATACTTGCCTTTTGCATTTCCTAATTTGGCTATTCTTTGCCTCCTTGGTAATTAGCTGGCAATAGTTACAAAAGAACCAATGCCATAGAATCAATGAATGCCTACTTTTCAGAGGCTCTATTCTGATTTTTGTTACCTGATACACAGAGACATGGATTTATACAACTGTAGGGGTGAGTTTTGGGAAACCATTTCTAGCTCCCTGTGTCACAAAGTATTTCCCAGCAGAATCATTAAGAAGCAATACAAATATCCTCCAGTGATGCCCAGTGGAGAAAAATCTTATGAGCAGAAATAATAGGAACTGGAAAAGAGAAAAAAAGATTTCAGCAGTTTGCCTAATAGCTCATTAGTAGGATAGGTTGGAATTTTGTGCAAGTTGAATTATATTAAAGTTTGGTCTACTTTGTTGGGATCAAGCCTCAAAATCATTGTACAAAATTATGAACTTGATCATAATTCAAGCCTGGCTGATCTTCTTTCTTACTGTCCCATGTGTATGGAGACATTAAATAAGTGGCTATGTAGTGGGTAAGAAGATTTGTTCAAGATTAGTGGAGAATGCCTGAGACATATTCTAATGAAGAGAGAAGCAGTAGAAAGCTGGTTTTTATTAGGTCCATGGAGGTGTGCCTGGGGATCTGTGGAATATGGAGAAGCTGTTGTGGTTGGGGAGTGAGACAGGCAAGAAGAAAAGGAGTTGGTTCCTCTACAGGAAATGAACTTTTCAAATCTTCTGATGTGCCCCCTCTTTTCATTATCTCTTGGTTTTCCTTTTCTTCTCTCTATGTGTCTTCCATGCACATTGCTGTCTGTCTTTGGCATTAGTTCAGTGCTTTCAAGTGGGGCCACCTGTGAGCGTTAAAGAACATATGCTTTTAATCATCTCCTAAGTTGTATTTAGTGTTGGTAAAGTTCTCCCAGAGTGGAATCTGCCCAGAAAAACATGCAGCAACTTGTGGAATAAGACTAAACTTTGATGAAGGCAATCATTGAGCTCCGGAGGGATTTTTCTCCCAGTTAAAGCATGAGCAGGCCAATTTGATATTGGCAATATGTTCTCAACATGGTGATTCACCCTTTTTTTTTTTTTCCACTGGCTTAAAATAGTTTATTCAAGCTATATGATGTTTTAAGTAAGCCCATGACAAGAGTAAAGCAAAATCCCATAGTACATACACAAGAGATAAACAGTAAGGAATTAAAGCATACCCCTAGGGAAAATAAACCAATCACAAAGGAATAGAACAAGAGAGGAAGTATTGAGAAAACAAGTAGAAAACAATGAACAAAAATGATAGTAAAAAAGTTCTCACCTATCAATAATAACCTTGATTGTAAATGAATTTCCTAATCAAAAGTCATAGAGCAGCTGAATTAATTTAAGAAAAATCCAGACCTAATTATATATTTCACACTGGAAATTCATTTTACCATTAAGATTCATGGAACTTTGAAAATAAGGTCATAGAAAACAATATTTTGTGCAATGAGAAACCAAAGGAGAGTAGGGGTATCAATAATTACATCACACAAAATAGACTTTAAGTCAAAAACCCGAATTGCATGTGAACTAGCACAAAGAAACAACAAGTGAGATTTCTTCTTATTAAAAAGCTTCTGCACAGCAAGAGAAACCACCAATAGCATGAAGAGACAATCCATAATGTGGGAAAAAAAATTTTATCAGTTGTTCCTGAGACAAAAGACTACTATCTAGAATATATAAAGAACTTAAAAAATCAGACCCCCCAAATTTAAAGATGCAATCCAAAAATGGGCATCTGAAATGAACAGACATTTCTCAGACAAAGAAGTAGAAATAACAAATAACCATATGAAAAAATGTTCAACATCCCTGGTCATTCAAGAGATGCAGATGAAGACAACACTGAGATTCCACCTCACCCCAGAAAGAATGGCTGCTATCAACCAATAACAAATGCTGGTGGGGCTGTGGGCATGGTGATTCACTTTTTAAAATGAAAGCTACTGTCTTCCTTAGGACCTTCTTCTCACTAGCTTATAACTGTTAAAACTGTTGTATTTTCCTTTGCAACCTGGGTTTGGTAGAATGGGTCCCCCAAAGAATGGGCAAGGAGAAGGGCTACCAGGCACCCAGGAGATGGTGGATCAAGAATACACCATCGACACCCATGAGCACATGCACAGAGCAGGGTGCGAGAATCACACTGCTTGGGCTGTCCAGGAGATCTGGACATTTGCCACACAGGACAGAAGAGTGCCAGATGTGTACGCAGATACCAGGCTCAACAAAGCCCTCTGAGCTGAAGAAATAAGGAATGTCCCAGGTCTCATCTGTGTGTGACTGTCCAAGACAATGCAGTGAGGGTGAGGATTCGCTGAATGATCTTTGCATTTGGTATCCTGTGTCCCTGCTCCCTTTTTCAAAAATGCTAGTCAGTGTGGATGAGAACTAACTGCTGATTGTCAAAGAAAGTCATAAAAGTAACACAACCAAGAACAAAACAAAACACAACTCTTTTTAGCCCAAAAAAGGGAAAACACAACATTAAAACTTTATGTCTAGTTTCAAAAAATACTTTCTGGATACATGGTCTTTAAGACCATTTAAAAGATACTTGCTAGGATGAAAAGTCAAGTATTATCAAAGCTCTTGATATTTATAAATGCAAAAGAATGGCTATCAGCTTAGAATATTTTTTAATCTTCAAACAAAACTTTCGAGGTTCTCATCACGACCTAGATGTTTTTTCTCTGGGCTACAAAGCTCAGGCAGGGTGGTCCCTGCCTGTGATCTATTTTATTCTGCACACTCGTTTATATTCCATGTTCTTCCATAAATGTACAGGTCATGCTCACTGAAGGTCATTTTTGATAGATATTTACAATGCATTACGTAGAAACTTGACAAATGAAATATTTTTGTTCCTGAATGGTAAAAGGAATTGTTTTCAGATCAAATCCCAGTAAACAAGCTCCTTTGTTCATGCACAATTTCATTTTAAAATGGTTTCTTTTCTTATTTTCTTGATTTGCCTTCCCCGGTTGGCCAGGCCCACCTGTTTATTTATAAAAGCTTAATAAATGCAGGGTAACTGCATGGTCTGAGTGGCTGAAGAAAAGGCGGAGGGATCGAGGGGGAACTAAGAGACTTTTCAGCTTGTCTTCTGTTCGAGAAAGCTGTCATTATTTTTCTCAGAATTCCAAGAAAATGTGCCAGGCAAAGAAAGCGTTCTGACTCTTTTGTTTCTGTCTTCCAGACTTCCTTGGGATGATCATTAGTTTTATCAGAAACTTCTAATTTCCTTTAAATATGCACTTTTAACAGGATTTTGTACATTCTTAAGCACTTCTCCTCCATCTTCCAGTCAAGTATTTTTTTTCTTGAAGCCATACAATGGTAAAATTAATAATGGAATTTGATATAATTTTAATATTTGATGGATTTTTAATTTTTAATTGTTGAAGAGATTATATAAATATTCAGAGGATATATATGAAAAGTAAACTGCTAACCATCACCTGCCCTCAGGTTCTCATGTCCAGATCTTTGCAGGGATAAGCATGACAATTTATTTCCTGTGTGTCCTTTCAGAGAGCAAAATCCACTTGCATGTGCACAATATTGATAATCATTTCTTCCCCTTTACAAAAATAGTATGTTACACACTCTGCATTTTGTTTCCCTCACATCTCTACATAACTCAAAAAAATGTTCCAAATCACTATATATAGAAATATGGCCTTATGATTTTTATAACCATATTTTATCCACTCTATGGCAATACCATAACTTAGTCAACCAATTTCCTATGGATGAATAATCTATTTCCAATATTTCTCTATGACCCTCAATTCTGCAGTGATGATCACTGCTCATCTTTGTGGACATATGTGAAACTATCTGTAGAATAAAGTATTAGACTCAAATTTCTGGGCCAAAGGGAAGTTAAGGAAAATTTAACTTTGATATATATTGCCAAATTTTCCATCAAAGGGGTTTCCCTGATTCATACTTTCAACATCATGGTTTGAGGATATGGATTTCTTTTTCAAATGTGCACTATCTATAAAGAGAGGAAAGCTTGCTCAATATTTGCTACTATGTCTTGCAATCAGCAACTAAATGAATCTTCCAGACACTAAATGTAATTAAGGGAGTTGCTATTGAAATTAGTCCATGTAATGCACCTTCTCTCCTGCCTCAGCTGATTAAATGTGTGTTTAATAGCCACACCTCCCCTTGCGATCCTGAGAGTGTTTAGTGGCTGCACGCAGAGCGCTTGACAGCTATGCTTATTGACAGGAGAAAGTGTTCTGTGTGCTTCACACAAATAAAGGTCAGCGTCTTAAGCTTGATGCTGTTTTGTTAGACAAGCATTTATGCTGTTATCTTATATCTCAGAATTCAGCACAATATTAAACATGATGGTGAGTGCAGCAGGTGTTTGTATTGCTGCCTACAACTGTCTACACTTTTGATGTCAGGTCATCATCTGGCCATTTTTACTCGGGCTTTTAATATGCCAATAAAAAGCAAAAATGGTTTCAACTGTGAACTTTAGAATTAGGAATTCTAAAGTTATTGATATTATTAATGGTGTACATATTTTAAAATGAATTTCTTACAAGTAATTATTTTTATGTTTTAAAACTTTAGACCCAAGGCTCTTTTTTTTTTTTGTTCTGCTTCAATGAGGTTATCTCCAAACCCAGCATCTCCTTTGAATGCTGAGGTAAATTCTTGTGCCATAGCTGTCTTTGTCCTTCTGGGTCACAGCTTTAACTGAGTAGTCCCCAACCTTGTTGACATCAGGGACCAGTTTCATGGAAGACAATTTTTTCAGGGACCAGGGGTATGGTGGGGGGATTTAATTTTTTAAATTTTTATTTCTTTTTTTATTAGTCAAAGTTTGTGATACATAATTACGTGCTTCAGTGCTAACATCACTGCCTCAGCTCCACCTCAGGTCATCAGGCATGGATTCTCATAAGGAACCCACAATCTAAGTCCCTCACATGCTCAGTTCACACTAGGGTTTGTGCTCCTGTAAGAATCTAATACTGCTGCTGACCTGACAGTGGGTGGAGCTGAGGTGGTGACATAAGGGATGAGGAGCAGCAGTGGTAAATACAGATGAAACTTTGTTAGCTCACTAACTGCACACCCCCTTCTATGCATCTAGTTCCCTACAGAACATGGACAAGTACCAATCCTTGGCCAGGACCCAGTACCTCTATTTTAACTTCTCTGGCTATTGGTCAGTTTTTCTGGATGGAATGTGACTGCTTGTAACATAAGAGCCTTCTGGTGCAAGTCAAGAATTTTCAAATATGTACAAAGTAATGTCTACAGGAAATTCATTATAAAATATCTACTCCATAAAAAAAATCTTTACTATTCCTAACCCTGAAACCAAAAGTTGAAGATATTTTTATTTTATTGACATATTAAAAATAATCAGCACTGGGCCATAAAACTTCCATGCTTCTGAATTTCAAACAAATGCTCTTTTACAAAGGGGAATAATAATTGTGACATTCTATAGAGCACAGTCTAAGGCACAATAATAATTTTTTCTTCTTCAAAGGGTAGAGTATGATGATTGTTTAAATTAAATTATTACAGTAAAAGACACATTGCCAAGAATGATGGGATAAATGTGTTTGAAGCAAGGGGAAACATTTTGAGGGAAATTAGTGTCAATGTGCCTTTTACTGTAATAAATTTTTAAATTTAAACATTTAGCAAAATTTTTGAGCACCCTGGATTAATCAAGGAATTATGGTAATTTTTGTCAAATAAAAACACTTATAGTACTTGAAAGTACATTAACATAACATAATGGTAATGTTACTAGGTTTGGGGGTGTGGAGTCCCCTTCTAGAAGATTCTTTAGGTTCTTTCTATCCTGAACAAAGAATTGGTCAAGACAATCACAAAAGATACTGAGGTTTTACACTTATTAAAGGTAGGAAAAGAAACATGCTCTGCAGAGTAAATTTGGACCAACTGAAAGTTAGAGAAGAAGTATATTCTACAGGGACCATCGTGAAAGAGAGCAGAGTTGCCAAGAGCCTATTGGCATCCTCCTTTTGCTTCTCTCACTCCTCAGGCTGACGTCAGGTCTAGCCTGTCTTATCAGAAACCTGCCTGAGTTCTTGCAAGAAGAATTGAAGATAGCATTCTCTGACTGGTTCCAGATTCATAGCTTTGGAAACTGCTCTGTGTATATATCCTGGAACTCTGTGATGGACAGGTCATGCCTACTTCCCCAGCCAGTTTGCTTCACCCTAATCTCCTGCCTCATTAATATACCTACAGGGGCCAAAAGGCTTATTTTTGGAAGAGATAGTGGGACTGGGAATCATGGGTTTCTCAAGTTAACATTTGACTTCTTGTGTAGATGTGTCTTAGAATAAAAATGCCAATATAAATATTCTAGCTACTAAGCTTTGTTACTTTTGTGATATAAACTAACTTTCTGTTTATCTACTCCAGACTTTATATTACGTGAAGTCAATCACTACAGAAGGTCTTCAGGCCTGCAAAGCAAAGGCCATATTCCAGGTTATCAATTCCATGTAAGAATTTTAAGGGCCCAATAGTTGCAACGACATTTTAATTTAGTGTCCTCCTTGACCATTTTTAGGATTAAAATAGGTGAAAATTGGATTTCTTATTGACAAAACAGTGAGAAGTCTGTATGCTCTTAAACTCCACATGTTGTACTTGGGTAAATGTCTCAAAACAAATAGAGGTTAATATTCAAGGTGATAGGCTTATACCAAATGCTGCTTAATTTTGAGTCACTTCTACCGATTTTTAGAGACATTACTCACCAATGTTTTTGATCTCTGCTTATTTAACATAGTTATAAAACAAAGCTTAAGTGTCAATGACTTGTTAATGATCTTGTGCTCTTTTCCAGATTATCAAAAAATGATGGCTCTTTGAACATCAAAATCCAATATTCCTGTATCTCCTTTAGATAAATCAGGACAAAACCTTCAATCTTTGATGTTATAGCTTATGTTCAAATGTCCCCCCAAAGCCTCATGTAGCCATAGGTAGGTGGATCTAGAGTGTGAGGCTGGAATTGATTCATGGTGGAATGCTTTACTCAAGGGCACTAGGATTAAGGGTGTGCATGCTACCCACCCTAAGTACCCTGGATAGGTTATAAGGGGCAGAAAGACTTGTTGGCTACCTTGTTGGTTTGCTACCTTCAGCTAGTCCTGAACTGTTGCCCCTTTGCCATGTGCCAGTGTGCATTGGAGCCAGCCAATTATGGAGTCAAAACCTCTACAAACTGTGAGTTAAATAAATCTTTCCTCCTTTAACTTTGAATGTTGGGTATTTTGTCTCAACAACAAGAAAAGTAACCAAGACACTTGGCTAGTTAGTACCTCACCTCTCTCCCCTTTATCCTGAAGTAGCTAGAAGAAGATGAACCTTTTGCCTCTCCACATTCCTTAATAATAAGGTAGCACACAAGTAAAGATAGGTAGAAAGGAGTCAAAGAAAATCATAATTTAAAAATTATACTTTTGGTGGGGTGTGGTAACACATTCCTGTAATTTTAGCATTCAGGAGGCTTAGGCAGGAGAATCTCCATGAGGCCAGCCCAGGTGAGTTCAAGGCCAGCCTGAACTACATAGTGAGACCTTGACTCAAAGACAAAAACAAAAACAACAACAAAAAAACCCAAAAGAAAATATTGCACTTTTAAGAAGGGTGCAACTTCAGGACACAGTCAAAACTACCAAAGGTTATCCATATCTCTACTCCCTAGGCTTGTTTGTGCTGCTTTTTTCTCAGATTTATCACATCCTAAATCCATTAAAGAGACTCTAATTCCATAAATTAGCTTAGTTGATATAGGGGCAGAAATCTGACTGACCTTAAAACAAAGAAACAGATTCAGAAGCTTCAAAGAATGATTGAATGCAAAACATTCTAGATCACCCATTTGAAAGTATACAGTAGACAGGGCCCTAACTCTGTCCTATAAAATGAGCCATGTTTTCACCTGGAGAATTATCTTTCTACATTTGGCAGGCCATTGGCTTTTCTTCTGTAAACTAAGCCCAAACTTTCTATAGATTCACAAATTCCACACATTTCCACTAAAACACATAGAGTAAATATCCCCTGATCCAGGCTACAGCATGCATGTCTCTTGAAGACCTGAGTTGTATTTTCTTTGAGTATATACTTGTGATTCTGCCCAATAAACTTGTTTATGCATCTCAAAAATAAGCAACAAACAAATAAACAAACAAAATTTACTGTGTGTCCTCATTCACCTCAGTCATAGGATCTGGTGCTCTGAGACTTCTAGCTCTACCTCAGAGTCAAAATGACCATGAAAGGTAAACATTGTGAATTTTTTCAGGTCATTGAGGCAGCCATGACAGCACAACTAAAGACATTCATGAAAGAGAACTTCCAGAACTGCTTCAGAAAGTGGCAAGAATGATGGTGTAAGCGTGTTTGAAGTGATGAAGGTATTGAGGGAGATTAACAGCAAAGTATCTTTTACTATAATAAATTTTTTTCCCATTAAGTTTATTGGTACATTTTTGTTATAAAATACAGTTACATTCATCATTGGGATCTTGTACTGTTGTGCCCAGATCGCAAAGTCCCCAAAGACCACCAAGGAGCCGTTTCCGATGTAAACACACGAGGGTCGTTTATTCAAGCTCTAGCAGGGGCACTCAACCGTCACCGACCCAACGGATCAGGATTGAGAGCCCCGAATTCCAAATCAGCAGGGTTTTTATTGTGGCTAC
>NW_004624805.1:7959836-8077672 GCF_000247695.1 Heterocephalus glaber
AGCAAAATATTTGCTGTTATCTGAGTAATTATTTCTGATTTCATTTTTCCCAGATCCTCTTTTGTTGCCAGTTCAGAGAATCCAGGTGGTTGAGTATCAGATTGTTCCATTTCAATTCCCCTTTGGGGTTGCTGTAGGTGATCCAGAAGTCTGTTTTTGAGGCTTGTTTACATGTCTTCTCATTTCCAGGGGGTGGGGGTGCTTCTGGCATCCGCGTGACTCACCTTCTCTGCCCTAGGAGCTTGGGATGGTGGCGGGGGAGCTTCCTTCCACATGCTGGGACCGGCTCAGCTTCTCTGCCCTAGGAGCTTGGGATGGCAGCGGGGGAGCTTCCTTACAGGTGATAATAAATTTTTTATAACTTTGAACTTTCACTCTATTTTTGATCATACCTCACATTCCTGTAAATTTGTAATCTACTTTCTATTTTTTCCTAATTTTATCTTTTAATAAGTCACTTACTTCATGAACATTTGGCCCATCAAAATCAAGTTGGTCATAGTCCATGTTGAATGTTTCTCACTCAAAGCAGCTGTTCCTGCAGTGTTCCTTGTGGCAGTGTGTAGTGTCCCATGCCACTAGCAGCACAAGTCAACACGTTTTTCTTCTTCCTTTTCCCTTCTTGCACAGGCGATCAGTCTCCAAAGCCTATTGATTCTACTTCCTATGTATCTCTCTGATCTATCCATTGCTGTCCATGTCTCCTGTACCTTTCTAGTCTTACCTGGATGTATGGGCAAAACCAACAGGTATCTTTACATTTACTCTTGTTCTCTGCAGGTCTCCTTACTGCATAAAGAACACAGGAGTCATATTTCTCTTTTAGGCCAAGGTCAATTCATAGGTACTAGATTTACTCTAGCACCTAAAATCCTAAAATCCTACAAAAATATATGAAACAAAAGTTCCCAAGATTTAGTTATGAGGCCAACAGATGATGAAGAATAAGCATAATGGAGACAAAGGAAAGGAGGTGAGGGCCATGACTGACTTAGCTCATCACATGAGATGTGTCCAGGCTGTGACAGTGGACAGGAAGCCCCATGGGGCCTTGCAATTTGAACTAAGGAAAGGGGAGTTGGAGGAACAGGCATATAGAAGTGGTTGGTTGGATTTCACTAGATGGAGTAAAACAGAGGACAGAGCTACAAAGAGATAACTAAAGATCTGCTGGATGTCCATCTCCCTGAAGTATTCAGTGTGTTAGTGAGGAAACTGCTCAGGCTTGAGGAAGAAATTTTCAAAAGGGTCACAGGGACAAAGATCCCGAGCTCCACTAGGGTCTACAATAGTACCCATTCCCAGCATTTAGAGCCGATAAATTTCAAACTTTGAGTTCATCAGATGCAGCACTTAGTGAGGAGGAAAATGATCCCTAGATTTAATATTCCACTAGTCCTGTTTAGCAATGCTTAAAGCACGACCCAAGGAAAGCACATATTTTTTAGTGTGCTAGGATTTTAGGTGCCCAGGTAATTGATTACACTGAGGAGAAGAAAGAAAAGAAGGGAAGGAAGGAAGGAAAGAAGGAAGGAAAGAAGTAAGGAAGGAAAGAAAAAAGGAAAGGAGGGAGGGAGGACAAAAGGAAGAAAAGTTATTGATAGGAATGCAAAAATATTCAGCAGCCAACAAGCTAAGAATGACAGTGTTTGTTATCTAATTAAGAATCACTAGGCATGCAAAGAAGCTGGAAGGTACAACACATAATGAAGATAAAAACTAATTAATTAAACTTGACTCATAATCATTACAGGTGTTAGAAGCAGTAGACAAGGACATTAAAATAGTACTGTAATTGTATTCCTATGATCAAAAGCTAGAGGAAAGATCAAATGTGTTTTGTAGAGACGTAGAAAAAATAAAAACCAAGTCAAACTTTAAAAGATGAAGCCTATGATGTTTTATATGAAAAATACACTGGATATGGTTAACAGTGGATTGAGATCACAGGAAAAAAAGATTAGTGAACTTAAGAATATAGTAGTAGAAGCAATTTGAAATGAAACAAAGAGAAAATAGACTGGAAAAAAAGAACATCAGTGAGCTATGACATAATTCCAAGAGGGCTAAAATATGTGCAATTGAAGTAGACCAGAAAAATTATTTGAAGAAGCCAAAGAAAATCCAAGAATATTAAAAAAAACCCAAGATCAAGAATCATGAAGAAAACTTCAGATACATCACAATTATATTATTTAAAACCAGCAATAAAGAGAATATATTGAAAACAGCCAGAGAAAAAGGACATGGTAAATACAGAGAAACAGAAGCAGTCTTCCCAGAAACAATCCAAGTGAGAAGACAGCAAGACCACATCGTAAAGTCGTCAAAGACAAAAACTGTCAGCTTAGATTCTTCATCAGCAAAAACATCGTCTTTCAAAGATCATGCGAAACAAGGACTTCCCCAGACAGACAAAGCTGGAGAGGACTCATTGGCAATGCACCTGCATGGCAGACAATGTTGGAGGAAGTGCTTTGAGTAGAGGAAAGTGATCCAGGTGGAACGTGGGTCTGCAGGAAGGGAAATGAGCCCAGGAAGCGGTAGCTATGTGGATAATTCAGTCTTTATTATTTTTTAAAATTGGAAATGATAATCAGCTTCCAAAAGCAGCAACAAGGCATTGTGGAGAATGTATCATAAGTAGAAATAAATATATGATAAAATAGCTTGAAGGCTGGGAGGGGAAAGCAGCAGTACACTACTGGAAACTCCTTTTACCATATGGAAAGTTGTATAAATATTATTTGAAGTTCGATGCTAATAAGGTAATGGTAGACATGTATATAAATCCTAAAATACCTATTAAAATAATGCCACACAGGGTTAGAGCTGAGCAGGGCAGGGTGGCCTGCAGGTGTAATCCCTGCTTAAGACAAGCCTGGGTAGTAGAGCTGGAATATAAGACAAGCCCGATCTTGGTTGTAAATAAATAAATAGATAAATAAATAAATAAAGCTAATGAGTAAACAGAGAAGTAAATGGAATCATCAAAAATAAATAAAAACTCAAACCAGGGACTCTTGGTCCAGGTAAAATAATGTAGACTCATTTCTCCCTATGAAGATCAACTGTCAGCAGAAGTAGCTGAAGGAGAGAATTGAATGATGGGAAGACGGAGACAAACTGATTAGGGACCTCAGGCTCACGGGAAGGAGCAGCAGTAGTGGGTTTTAGGACCACTCCACCCTGCAGTGACCTGGCCCAGCATTCTCTGGTCCCAGCCTCTCAACACTAGGGGGGTTCAGGGGGCTCCTTTCACCGTGGGGTTGACTGAGAGCCCCGTCAGCAGCAGCTCAAAAGCTCAGCAGCACCATGGAGGGTGACTGGCAGGGTCCTGTTGATCACAGTGCCCAGGGGCAATGTCCCTGCCCTGGGCAGGCAGAGCAGGCACTCAAAGGGGGATCCCCCTGCACCTGGCCCAGGAAGCACACTCCCTGCATGTCCTGTGAGGGATCAAGACCCGTCCAGGAAGCTTCTTTGTTCCTGTTCCTGTCCAGATCTTATTTTCTTAAAAGCTGACACAAGCCCACTGGTCACTCCTAAATGCCTCTCCCTAGAATACCCTTGCCCCTGGCTTCCTCAACTGCCTAGCTAACATCTGAATGCCTGTCTAACAAGCAGCCCAAATTTACCATGTCCAAAACAAAACCTATCCTTCTGCAGCAAAAGGCGCTGGCTTTCCTGGAATTGCTCATATAAAAGCTTAGGCCATCCCCAATTATTCTTTTGCTGTTTCACCTCCAATGTATTAGTCAGCTTTGTCAACCTGCCTACTTTAGGCCACCATTCTCTTCCCTGGAAAACCACAGTCTCCTCCTGATTGCACTTTCTGCTTCCACTGGAGTTCTGCCAGCTGGCAACCAAAGTGACTCTTAAGATGGAAAGGATTTGGTTGTACTTTCATGTGGAACAGCTGCCTGTAACTTCCTATCACATGGAGAAGTACATCCAAATGCCCTACCATCATCTAGAGCTACAAGGCCTCACGTGACCTGTCTCTCCTGAGTGTCTTCCATTTTCACTCTCACACTCTCTGCTCCAGACATCCTGGTCTCTGTTATTTCTCAGACTAGAATAAAAGTCTCACCAGGCAGCCCTCTTGCCTGCTTTACTGGTTGCTCTATTTCCAGTGTTTATCACAATGCCTGCCTTGGAGTAGATTCCAATGAGTAGTTCTTAAAGAGAGAAATGGATTTTAAAACCCAATCCAAAAGAAGACAGAAAAAGGAACAAAGAACAAATACAAAAAATAATGAGGTGGTAGGTACAATTGAACCATACCTATAATTACATTAAATTACAATGGACTGATTTACAAATTAAAAGGGAGAAATTATTAGATGGAAAAAAGAAAAAGCAACAACCTTTATATGCTGCCTTCAAGAAACACAGTTTAACTGTAAAGATACAGTGAGGTTAAAAATAAAAATATGGAAGAAGATACATCACACTAATTACACATAAGCTAAGTGGCTATACTAGTATCAGACAAAGTAGTCTTCAGGGCAAAGGGTATTAGCATGATAAAGAAGGTCATTTCATAATGATAACAGGGTCAGTTCATTAAAGAACACAACCACTGAAAATGTTAATACACCTAATAAAGCTTCAATGAGCAGGAAGAAAAATCAGACAGAGCTGTAAGAAGAAATAGACACATCAGAATAGAGTATCAATAAACAGACCCACACATATATGTCAAGTGAATGGGTGACAAAGCTGCAAAGGCAAATAAATGGGAAAGGATAGTGTTTTGAATAAATTGCATTAGAACAATTGGAAATCCATTCATGCAGAAGTGCACATCAGTGTCCTCCTTCCACCATGTACAAAAACTAACCCTAAATAGAACATAGATTAAAAATAAGATGTATGATTATAAAACTCCAAGAAGAAAATAGGAGAAAATCTTTGTAATGTGGATTAGGCCAAGGTGTTTTATGTATATCACCAAAAGCAGAGTTCATAAAAGTAAAATATTTAAAAATTAGACTTCATCAAAATTAAGTATCCCTTGAAAGACACTACAAAGAGTATGAAAAGACAGCTACTGACAGAAAATATTTACAAGTTGCATATCAGCTAAGGAACTTTATCTAAAATGTATGAAAAGCCTTTGAAAACGCCATAAGACAAATAAAATGGGCTTAAGATCTGAATATGCCTTTCACTGAATATCTTTACATGGTAGATAAGCACATGGAAAGATATTGATCATCATCAGTCATGTGAGAAATACAAGCTAAAACCACAATGATACCACTGGACACTGACTGGAATGTCTAGGATTAAAAAAGACTGATGGTGTCAATGTTAGTGAGGATGTGGAGCAACTGGAGCTCATATACTGCTGGTGATAACTTACAAGGGGGCAGCTCCATTGGAAAACAGTTATTTAAGAAGTTAAAGATCCACTTACTACGTGATCCAGTCACTCTGAGCTTAGAAATCAAAATGTACTTGCAGAAAGTCTTCATATGCAAATGCTCATAGCAGCTTAGTGCTAATCAGCTGGTGAATGGAGAAGAATTCTCTGGTTTCTCCAGATAGTGGGAAACTGCTAAGCAATAAAGAGGAACAAAATATTAATAATCACAGGCACATGGATGGGTCTTAAAATGGTCATGCTGAGTCAAAGAAGCCAGAACAACAACAACAAAATAATTCATATATATACACATATATTCTATTTATATAAAATCCTAGAAAATACGAACTAATCTAGCAGATCACTGTTTGCCTGGGGATTGCAATGAGTTCTAGGAGAGATAAGAAGGAGGAGTTACAAAGGAACTCGAGGAATTTACCTGGGTGATGAAGTGGATGAAGTGTCCACTGTTGTGAAGGTGGTGATGCGGATATACATAAACCAAGCTTATGTAATTGTATTCTTTAATTATGTGCAGTGCATTCTGTGTCAATTATACCTCAAGACATGTTTTTGAGAAAAGAAAAGTTGAATTATTTGTCTCAGGCTGGAATTTGACCCATAAAATGTGGAAACATGTAGAGATGTGTGCAATTACATATTTCTGAAAGTGTGATGGATCAAATCTCCAATAATTTGAAATGTTCAAGCAAAAAGATGTTTGGGTTTCTGTAATTGATTTTCTTTTCTGGGGTAAACTGACATGTCCTAGGTTATATAAGTACTCATTGTGTCTAAACCAGCTCATGTAAATGAAAGCTTTGATTTCTTGCCCCCCATAAAGCTAAGCCACAGTGACATTTTAGTACACGGCCAATAATGTTGAGTTCTTGTAATTTAAATTGATAGTAAATTGAATGATGGTGGAAAAATTCAAATAGTCTCTTAAATTGTTGTTGAGTATAAAATGAAAGAATGGATAGTTTCATCTGAAAATAAATCAGAAAATTTGGTTATATTTTATAGCCCACAATAATGACTTTAAATAAAATTCATTTAACATAATACTTACTTCTGTGTAAAGTAGAAAGTGGTCCTGTTTCCTTAGGATAGTTTACTTTTCATCTCAGAAAATTGTCATAATATGCTGTTTTGGGGTTTGTTAAAGACTAACACATTTAATTCTATATGCTGGAGAATGACCTGAATAAATGTACAAATCTGTGATTTCTCTAGTGCAAATGGCACTCTACAGTTTTGCATGCCCTGGATATGCATCTATTGGAAAAGGGAATAGGCCATTAATTTCTTAGAAGTACAACTGTTATAATTCTAAACATGTCACTTAAGAGTTATTAATCCTTCTCAACTGGTAAGCAGAAGTGTGTTTTCATACCAATGTTCATAAGAAAATTTTCAAATAATTTTGTTTACTTTGAAGTTTTTTGGACATGTGTGAGTTAGAGACAGCACTTTTTTCTTGGTCTTTAGGGAGACGAGCTTTAAACTTTGTCTTTTAAGAAGAGAATGTATATACATAAACAATCTCAATTATATATTTTTAAAAAAATATGCAGCAATATTCCTTCTAGCCTGAGATGACTAAGGATGAGGTAATGGTGGCTCCATAATGTGTTTTAGTGAAGACTGAACTCCAGAGAATTTGGTTTGCTTCCCAGCTCTGCAGTTGGGCCAAGAACAGTAATTACAGTGATTAATAATAATATTTGATTTTCAAGTCCCTGAGCCCACTCCTCAGAGCTGGTATTATCTGGGGGCAGAGAAACAAATTGCAGGAAGGAAATGGGAGGCATTTCTACCATTTGGATTCTTCAGCACTGCACATTTGCAGCGCTGCCACTGCAAGTCCTGTTCCTGTCACCCCCGGGAAGTTTCACAGGGGATCCACAGTCTCATTCTCCTGGTGACCTAGGACTGAGGGCAGAGTGGAGATGATGCTTTCACTCTGTGAAAGGGGACACATTTTAATTAATACCCCTTAAAGAGCACCTCTGTGTGTTCCCATGTGCTAATGAGGAAGTCGCAAGTGAGGATGAAGTGGGTGGGTTTAAATGAATCAGGGCCTCTGGTTTGAAAACCACAAGCAATAAAATAAAACAGAAGATGATAGGAAACAGGGAGGTAGCTTCTTGAAGATGGGGAAGGGGATCTGGAGAAGGGAGTAAAGGGGAGAGTAGGGAGAGAAAAGGAATGAAAAATGAACCAGGCACGATATGTACAGGTATTAATTCTCCCAAATGAATGCAATTATTATGTATCACAAACACATGCTTAAAAAAAAAGTAGTACATCTTTTGTCTTTCAGGAGGTCGCCTGTCCTCATCCAAGGCAGGATTCTCATGGTCAGTTCAAGGAGAGACACTCCAAGATTAATATAAACAAAAAATGAAGAGAGAAAGAGAAAAAAAGAGAGAAAAATATAAAAAGCTGCCCTGGCCAGGGCAGGGTTTCAAGACTACCGTAGCCTTCAGCTCTGCCACTACCAGGAGTTGCTATGGGAACCATTGCAAAAGATTAAATATATCAAGAGTACATGATTGTGAGAAATGGGTGGGAAAGGGAATTATATTAATGTGAAATGATGGTTCTCCTGTTTGTAGGATTTTTGCTTTTTTTTTCTACATCGCATACAAAACCTCCTTTCAATTCATTAACATATAATTCATTAACGATAACTCTATGCAGTATGTTAAACAAGGAGAAAATGAAATGTTCATTTTTCACAGTAAAAGTAAAGGGTTATGTTTTTTCAATAGTGCTTGCTTGTTTTCTGATGCTTTGGGGGGGTAAACTCTGCCATCTCTTCCGGGATCATGCTGGAGCTCGGGGGTGGGTCCGCAGAGCCATCGGGGACATCACCTTGGGGTTCCTTGCTGTCCCTTCCACCCTGCGAGCCATCTCACGCTCTGTATTTATATTGGCTCCAGGATCTGGAAAAATGATTTGCTTTGTTTTTTAACCTTGCTGTCTTCTGTTGTAATTCTCCTTAGAAAAAATTTACCAGGAAAGCCAAAGCTAGAAAGATGACTCCCTTAAGAAAGTTCCTTAAAATAGTGTACATGCTGTGATTTCAATTAAGTATTCACCAGGTTCACAGTCTTTCCACGGAAGCTTTATTTTTATTGTTATTGGTGAATTTTTTTCAATGTGTGAGATTGCTGAATTTCACCTTGCAAAGAAGGAAAGGTTGGTTAAAAAGATCCAGGAATGGACTCTAGTCCCCAGAAACGAGACTGAATTTCTAAATTGCCAATGTAATATACTTTTGTCCTTATCTGCCTTACTCCTGGGCCCTGTTGGCAGAACTTACTTACCTTAAGAAGTAGAATGGAAATCAGAGAAACCCAGTGTTTCTCAGTTTGAAGTCAACTGTTCAGTTGGAGTAGGTTTCTAGAGAATCACGGGAAGGTATCTTCCTCCTTTGCAATTATTATTGGTCATGTTTCAAAGCAAATCTCTGCAAGGAACATATTGTACTCTTTTTGTTTGCTTTGCCTTTTCCCACAGCACAGAGAGGCACCCTTTATTATTGCTGTCACAGTTGGTTGAGGAAGAGCTGTATGGCTAATAAGATGAGACTCTCCCAGGATTTATTCCATACTGCCTGCTATTCTTGTGAAATGGTCTAACAACAAGAAATTTATTTTTAAGCCATGGAATACCTACTTTGTATACATGTATCTCACTTGAAGTTTTTAAAATCAAGAACTAGATTATATATTAATTCATTTCAAAATATGCCCTCATGTTATTTCAGGTTCATACATTTCTCACTTTAAAAATTATTAAAAAGACACGGAGGGAAGGTGAAAGGGACCATGTAGCCAGGAGGGATCAGTGGAGTTTTCCTCCCCTGTGCCAGGAGCCCCAGTTAAGGGCTCCAAAGTGGATCTGACCCCTACTGCATACCCAAGGATCCTAGAGACCTCTTCTTTAGCCCAGTGGCAGTCTTTGGTTGCTTTGCAAATGTGGTGAGGGTGAGGAGAGGCATCAAAGACTGAGATTAAAGGTTTGAGGTGATCCCTGGGTAACAGATCAAGAGTCATACTTTTGGAACCTTCTAAAGGAAAACATAAGGAAGTTTTTGTATGGGAACAAAGTGGCTGCCAAGTTTTCTTCTATTGATAACAACAAGGAGTAATACTGAATCTGACATGGAGCAAATTGCTGCTAGCTACCAATTGCTACTCAGACAGAAGCATGTTGAGAGTTTTCTCAAAAGCAACTTCACGCTGTAGGTTTCCATCTACATGAAGACTTGGTGCTACCTATAGACTCATGGCGGCCCAGCTAAGGGACACTAAAAAAATATCTCCATCTGACCTACAGTTTTAGGAGATAGCAAGAAGCAAAGTAATGCTGACCATTCTCTGATCAGTAAGTTAAAGGCATTTGAGGATGCTGGCCAGTGACAGTAATATTTTTAGGTCAAGTGCCACCAATTGCTCTGCTCCCATCCCTCTTTTATGACACACCTTTTGTCTTTACAGCCCTAGAAACCTGCCCACACTTATTTCAAAGAGATGACAGTTTGGTAGTTACATTAATCCTACTACCACCCTTTGCTGTAGGGCTTTGGCAAGAGCATTTTAAATGTATACACCTTGTTCCTTTTATAGATCTGTTCTGAAATGATCTCACTGTGGAAAGAAATCCACTGTAAAGTCATGTTTTAATGCATTTAATACCATAGGTTTACATTCAACACGCTTCTGTTTCATTTGTGGGTATTTTCCTTCCGAAGTGCTGTCAATTGCCACTTGGTTTGATTCTTTTCAAATGCGGCTCGGCAGTAATGCTGACCACATCAATTTCATATTCTCTTTTGTCTGACTCAAGGATATCAGACACTGCTTCATCTTAATGAGGTCTGGTCCTGCTCCTCTTACCAGGCTATTTTCTTCTGATAAATCACAGTGTCCCACAGTGTCACTGCACCCATAATAGCAGCGGGAGAGGAGTGAAAGGGCCTCCCAAGGCCCCTCGCTTCTTTCCAGACTGGGCTGTTTCTCTTCTGCACGGAGGTTTCTCTCAAGACCAGGCGCAGGTTCCTATTCCTTAGAAGTCCCTGGGTCATGCCCGGGCTCACCACTCACGGATGCTCTGACTCGCGGTGTGAAACAAGGCCTCCTTCAGAGGATGCACCGTGTGGGACTCTTGAAGGGTCTTCTACTTCCTGTGTGGGGTCACATAGGGAAGATTTTATTCTTTGGTTGCAAAGTAGAGCTAAGTCAGGGCAAAAAAACCTATTTTATTCCAAAGGGACTGACAAATAAAACAGTGAAAAATATTCTTATTTCCTGGAGAGTGCAGCCAAGAGAAGATTCTGAGCTGAATATTGATTCATTCATTTATTTAGTCATTCATTCACTATTAATTGAACTCCAGCTTTGGGAAGGGTGTTCTCATAGTTGATGTGCGAGTGCACATTTGACTCATCCCTAAGAATAGCAGGGATTCTGCATCTCATTTCAGGTGGGAGAAGACCAACATTCCCACTGGAAAAAATAGTATGAACACTGGGACAGCATTGGGATAAGGATGTTTGGAAAGGCTGGTTAAGATCTGAAGACACTGCAATTTATTCTGAGAAGTGAAAGAAAATAAGACTTAAAGTCAGAGGTATGGTTTAGGATTCCAAAGGTAATCCTCCAGCCCATTGGAGTGGCACATGCCCGTAATCCCAGAATTCTGGACGGCTGAGGCAGCAGGACTGAAAGTCAAGCCCAGCCTGGACACTTGAGTGTCTTAACAAGACCTTGTCTCAAAATAAAAATTAAAAAAAAAAAAGAGGGCTGGGGATGCAGCTCAGGGTGAAGGCTCTGGATTCAATCTCCAGTACTGCAAAAATAAATGATTAAAATTAAAAATAATAAAAGGTAATCCCACCCAAATTATTACAACTCTTCCTAAAATGTCTAGACAGGAGAATATGATAGGCTAGGGCAGGTGCAGAGAGAAGAAAGTTAAGGTGTGTGAGGTGGATACTGCAGAGGGCCACTTTAGGGAACTGCAATTGATTAAAAATGGTGATTGGAGCGAGAAAACAAAGATGGTGACTTTGAATTTTTGAATCTACCTAACTGATAAGCTACAGGTGATGGTGCAGTTGATCAAAAAGAGATGATCAGTTGAGATGAGCATCAAGGTGAAAAACTGATAAGAGATTTATGTAAGGATGCCTGGCAGGCACTGGAAATGGTGTACAGAGCCTAGGGAAAGGCAGCTTTCGAGAGAGACGTGTTTGGTGAGGGAATTGAATGTGTCTGTCTATTTGTGTCACTAAGTGTGACATTAAAGAGAAAAAATAAGAAAGGGTCACAGCCACTTAGGGAAGAAGAGAAAACGTCAGAATCAGGGAAGTAGCTGTGAGAAAGGGTAAAGAACAAGCAATGGTGTTCAGGGTCACGGAAGGAATTGGAAAAAGCGTGATTTTGAGGGCTTAATGGTGTCAAATACTTAAGAGCAATGGCGACCAATTCTGATTGTCCTGAGCGAACAGAGGAGCACTACAAAATACAGTTAGGACATGAACTCAGAGGAGCTCAGGTGTTAGAATGTGTGATTTTAAACAGTTTCCTGCGTGAGATGCTGGAGGACCGGGGGACACTGTTCAACATTTTTCAAAGATTTGGTTTAAAGAGAGCAATAACTAGGGGAGGCAGCCCAAAGGATACGCCGTCTATCCATTTTGCTAGATGTAGAAATTCTCTTCTTGGATGAAGCCAGCCTTGGGTTTGTCTGATTTTCTGGAGTGCATCTTTCTGCCCTGTTTGTAGAATGGCTCTTATTGTTTTCTTCTTTGCAGTTGAGCCACTGGCTTTAGTTGAGGGATGATAGATCTCAGTCTTTTCCTAGTCATTAGTATATTATGTAAGAAAACCATGGAGCTTGGCATAGAGTAAAGCGACCCTGGTCAACATGTTCACTCAGGTTTCAGTGCCAGGACTAGATATGCTTCTCTTGAGCAACTGGATTTTTTTCTAATAGTTTCAAAAGCGTGTTTCCTTTTCTGGGTAGTTTGCTAAAAAATTCAGACCCTAACTTTTAGTGGAAAATACTTATGGCAATTATGTTTTTCTTTCCCTCCATTTTCTTGGCTTGCTTTTAAAGTGTGGCAGGTACTTTTGTAAATCACATAAATCATTTTAGGAATAAGAAGTGACATAAAGGATAACTAAAATGTGAATTACAGAAAATGTTTAATCTTTCAAAATACTCTAGGCAAGACCCTGAACTTTCTCTCCCTTTTCCCCAAGGGTAGAGGCTCTGAGTCACAGAAACATTCTTTACTGGAATCTGTGGCCAAAAAACCCCAAAACAAAACAGTGTTTAGGAAAACTTCTAGATTTGTTGAAGGCCAGATATGTTTTGAGTTCATATTGTCTTTTGGCATTGTCATCCATGACCAGCTTCCAGACAGTTATTTAAAGAAAGTTCCCAAGCATAAGAAAGAACCCGGAAAGACAGGATTTGGCAACTTTGGAACTCAGAAATTCTAAACAGACATGAGAATAGAACATTAAGTTCTTAAATCTTCTCATGCATAATTTTTTATATCAAGAGTTATAATAACAATACAAATATGAAAAAAAGTTCCTTTTTCCTCTGACATGTAGAGAGATACATACTGCATACAGTGAAATAGTTCTACACTGCATATGTTTAAACTAATTTTACTGTCTCAGGCAAATTTGGTCAAAACTTTGGATATAAAATTTGTCTTGGAAAATATATGCATGAATCCCAGAGTCACAGACATCTGTAAATAGTTGAAAATCAAACAGTTCATGCCACTTACACTGCCAAAGTGACACCCCATTGAAATTTTTCATAAATGTTTTCCAGATTTGCAAATCCTCTTTGATGTTTTAAATTTAATGAACACGTGCTGAAATGGCTTTGCTGTGGAAGTGAGGCTTTTCAACAAATAGCTAAAGTGGTCTTGCTCAGATCACCTGGGGACACAATTTTTAGGTGGGCAAATAGAATATGCCTGCCTGGGAGTCAGTGAATTTCATTCAGTTAAAAATCCTGTGTATTTATATATCCTCGCAAATTCCCTTTGAGAGCGCCTGATTCCATTGCCACCAAATGAAGTTCAACCCCAACGTATTTGACAATGTCAGCTCCTCTTTCCAGAACTAATGAGATTCTCAGTTTTTCTAACAGGTGTTTAGAAATCTTCAAGGACTTTCAGTAGGCCTACCGGGGATGTAGCTCAGTGGTTATGCAGCCTGCCTCACAAGTGCAAGGACCAGAGTTCGATCCTCGGTACCAAAAAAAAAAAGAAAGAAAGAAATGCTGAGATAAACCATCACTTGTGAACACCAGGAGGGAGGGAGGCAGTCTTGGTATGACTGACAGGGATGACTTGAGTTGAGTCTTAAAGACTGAAACCATAAATAGAATTACAGACTCTTCTATTAATGTTGAGGAAGGTACCCCAAAGCCATGCATATATTTGAACCATTTCCTCAACTTTCCCCAGTGTGATCCTTGAAAGAGATGATTCTGTTGCAAAGATCCAACACTCAGCAGCGAGCCTCCTCACTCCCTGACCCCTGGAACATGGCCTTGCGGACAGACTGGTGCTCCTCAGCTGCAGGCAGGTCACATCCGGTTCTCCTGAGAGCTCGAACATGTCGGGAAAAGCAGAGACTGAGCTTCTCACAGGCTCCAACCAAGACCGTTGGAGAACTGTATCTGTGCACAGCTCCAGCTGGAAATGTAGCGTCCAACGCTAGACCTTCTGATTCCGAGCCTGTGGAGCGAGAGGCGCCCCAGCCCTGGCCTTCTGAGGGCCCTGACATTGGCTTTTGCCAGGTGTTTTGTTCTGAATGGTCCTCGCTGTGAAATCTTTCTTGCAGATTGTCTCTGGACATGCCATTTAGCTGTTTTCTTCAATTAGTAAATATTCTTCAGATGCATCAACAATACAATTCATCTTTCATCGTTTTTCCCAACTTCAGTGGCATTTTATGATCCGCTTCTTCCACCGAGGGGGAGAAGTACCATCGACTGTTGCTAGAGCAGCAGCAGAGAGTAAAATGCTCCTTCAAATGACAAGAAAAAAATGGGTTTTCTTTTCATTTCTCAACTGCAGAGACCATGTGCTTTACTGGTTTTCTCTCACTTGTTTTGTTCTTAGTCACAAAACTTGAGTAATTACCTCTGAAGAAACAGAGGTGAATCTGTTGTCTATTTTTAGAACTACATGGAGACAAAAAAATCAAGCCATCTTTAACAACCAGCATGGTTGTGCCATGCTGAGTCCAGGGCTGGTCTTCCTCCAGGAGGAGCTGTCCCCTTCACGGCTGAGTATCTTTGCTTTCTGTTCTGAGCTCCCCAGCGAGTGTTGTGCCTGTCCTCCCTGCTCACTGTGGTGGAGCTGGCTGTTCTGCTTCTGCCAAAGTTCCCTTTAGGGTGAGCGTGTGACCCCAAGTATAAAAGTTGGGTGACAAAATGAAGAAAGAAAATCTGACAATATCCCCAGCGAGTCCGGGCTGCAGTTAGCAGTGGCGCCTTCAAAAGCGAACTCTGTGGGCTGCGTGGGCTGTGGCTCAGCGTTTGGAAGTGGAGGTCGTTTCCTGGTCCTTTCCTTTGAACCTCAAGAGCGTGATGGTTATATAGAATGTTTCCAAACATCTTTTTGAAAGATCTTAAGGAATTTACCTCCCAAAGGAAAATTTGGAGTAAGGTCAAAGGGCTCACAGCATTCCCTGCTTTGAATATACAAATTACAGAATTTATTTCCCAAGGGCTGGCTTTAATTATTAGTCATATGGAAGATTTGGGGTCCAAAGTCGGGGACCAGGATATTACGTCGTCTTTCTATCAGACCTTTTTGAGCCTTAACAGACTGATCCAATTAATTGCTCTTTCCCACTTATTGCTCCCTTTTGTGAGCCATTAGTCTCTGTCTTTTGAACTCCACTTCCTGCTCACCACTCAACCTTCACAATCCTGCTCAGATACTCTTCTCTGCCCTTCCCTTTATCTTGAACCCCTTTGGTTTCAATATCTCTCGAAACCTCCAAAGAAGCTCTTGAGTTGCATAAGGATGTCGCCTGTGTGTGGTATCCCCCAAAATGTCATTCATCACAGCCCCACTGTTAACTTTCTCTGATCATAATTAGCTCATGTGCCAAGTGCGATTAAAACTGTCTTGGTGGAGTGCATCTTGGAGCTGCTGAGTAGCTGAGCCTATCTACTTTCCATGTGGGCTTTGGAACATGCTTACCCCTGCTTGTCTCTTCCTATACACCATTCCTACCCAGCTGGGAGAATGCTTGCTGGTTAAGACCCTGACCATTGGTTTTGCCCTGACCTCTCTCTCTGGCACGGTGAGCAGTACAAATGCTGGTGTGACCACTGAACTTGTTACTCACCCTCAAGAGAGGAGTGTGAAGAAGCAGAAGGTTCATTGTTAGGGGTTGTATATTAATGGATGAATGCCAGAGAATGAATGGATGTTCTAAGCATTACTCTTTCACAAACCTAAGAATTCTGGGAAATAGTGAGCAAAGCCAAGGAGTACACAAAGGAAAGAAAAGGTACTTCCTTCCCCCAGAAGGTTCTAGATGGGGAGATGAAGGCCCTTTCCTGGGTCCTCTGAGGTCCTTTTCTTCCTCCTTTGCCTGCCCCAACTCTACTGAAATTCCACGCCAGTGTGGTATCACCCTCTTCTCCAGCTCCACCCTGCAGCCCACGTGATTTCTATGCCCAGTGACAAAGGGGAAGGGCCTCTGGGACTCTAGGTCGTCCACCATTCTCAGATGTCTGCACTGTGACAGAGAAGCTCCATGAGGGGAGGGAGTGACATCCATAATGGGGGGGGACAGTGAGTACGCCTGGCCCAGGGGGGCTAAGGTCTCAGCACAGCGTACCAGGAGCACAAGTGCCACCCCTGGAGGTGGTGGGCAAGCAAGGGCCAAAACAGAGAAGCTGGGGCTGGGGAGGTAGCTCTGGGGCAGATTCCTCCCCAGCTTGTGTGATGCCTTGGTTCGACTGCCAGCACTGAAAAAACAATCCAGAAACTGATTCCCTAAGTGTTGAGCAGCCAGCTGCCCTCCTGGTAAGCTTTCCTGGGGAGTGGATTCACTCTGGAGAGCCAGGTAAAGACCAGACTGTGTGCAGGTGGGAAGAGGCAAAGAACGCCTGCAGAATTTGAGCTTTGCTTCCTCTTGTATTTTGTCTTTCTAATAAGTGATAGGCTGGAAATTGGACCGGGGTGAGGGTCTCAAGAGGAAATAGTTTTTCTTCTCTATGTTAGTCACCATGCTGGCCAAACAGTCCCACCGGCTTTCAATTTACAGCTCTCTGCCACTGTGTCACCTTCAGGACTCTAGTACAGTACATCAGTGAAGTCACGGGCATGCTCAAGAGAGCCCTGGGTCTGGAAAAGCCAGTGCTCCAGCTGCCATCGAGGAAGACAGCATCAAGCAGGGCTCGGAAAGAGGCAGCGACAAGGCTTCCTGGCCACTGCAGAACCAGGAGGGGCTGTGAACCTGTCACGTGACCCCCCTCTGTATGTAATACTCTCTTTGCTCCCGGTGGCGGGAGACTGCTTTGTGCTTTGTGTGTGATATACCACATTGTAACACTACAGACTTTCAATGTATTTTTTATTAGACACAAGAGGAACAATACAAAGATTAAAATATTTATGTGAATTGTAGAGTATTACGTGAGAATTAGGATAATTATGAAGTGCCTCTTTACAAAGATCTCCAAAGACTGAGCCTGTTGAAAAGATGAGTTGTTTTTTTTCTAGCTCATTGCAGTTCAATCCCTACCATATCTCTTTGTTATCTTCTTTCTTTGGAATATAAAGAAAAATGTTGTCTCTGGTCTTTTTATGTGTAGGAGAATAAATTGTTGTGCATAATTATAGCTTAAAATTTTTATTGCAGCTGATTTTTAAATATAAGTAGTTCAACTGTTGTTGTGTGAACTTCACATCTGAAAGTAATCCTCAGCCATGGTTGGAATATTAGTTCAGAGCAGCCCTGAACAATCGACATTTCAGTAAAGATGGAGACAGATGATCTGTGATGCTCAGCCTGGTGGCCACTGGCCACATGTGACTGCTTAGCACTTGAAATGTGCTTCAATTGAGACTCTGAGTTTCAAATTTCATTTGATTTTAGTTCATTTGAATTTATTTATTTATTTTATATTTTTGTTTTGTGGTGCCAGGGAGTGAAACTATAGCCTTGCACATGCAAAACAAGGGGTCTACCATTAATTTAAATGTATGCAACCATACACAGCTGCTGGCCACCATATTAAAGAGGTGGACTCGGAAGCTGAAGGAGGCACTGATCGTGTGAATGGAATGAGTTTAGCGAAGGGTACTCTGAAGACAGGGTGGAGGAGGGAGAAGGCTGGAGAGATGGGAGTAGAGGGGTCAGGGTAAATGCAGTCCTGCACAGTTTTCCCCTGTTGCGTCCGCTAGGCTAAGAAGAGGAGCAGCCAGGAGAGTCTGCAGAGCTGGAGGGACCAGTGGAAAGGTGGCCCAGCCATCGGCACCAGTGGCGGCAAAGGAGGGTCTTCGTAGTTCTTCCCTTGATAAAATCTGCTGAGGACGGGGTTTTATTTATTTTTGCATCCCTCAGAAGACTACTTCTAGCAGCCTCTTCATGAATATCTGAGGCCTAAATAGTAGTGCAGCTGAGCTGTTTACCCACCTTCCTCACCTCCCTTGTCATGGCTGGAACAAACCTCTTTCTGTGCCTGTCTGCCTGGGAGGAAATCACTTGATAGCTCTTGGAGGCAGAGTTGTTAGCCCCCAGTGCCCCTTTCTTTGAGGGTTTGTACAGTGAGAAAAGTATGTGCTAAGAGGTATTTTAAATGCCTCAGCTGCCAACTTGTTTGAGGACCACACAAAAGAATGCTAGAGTTGAAAGGTGCCCAGGCTCTTAACAAATGATTTATGAATTCCATTAGCCAGAACTCATTTTACCTTATCCTTGGCAGCTGGCTTGAAGAAAAGGTGAGGAATGACTCGGAAATTTCTGGACCCCACTGACAGAGCTGGAATGTGCTTCGTACAGTTTATTTATTTATCTTTAGCTAAAAGGTAAAATTTACATACGGAGGTGCCTGGCTACAACTCTTTCCCACTCTCTCAGCTCGGCCCAGGTCCTCATCTACCTCCATCCCCCACCATTACTCAGGTGGTCACGTTATTTTCTTTGAAGATGAAAGGCCAGGATTCTTCAAATTATTAATCCTGCTTAGCCCTGCAGCCAAGGGCACTTTAGTGAAAATCATTTTGGATGATATATTCACTCTGAAGGTTTAGAAAGAGCTGACCATTCATGCAAAGAGGATCTCAGATTTAGGGGTGGACATCTTAATAATATTCTTTATTGGTAGAGTACAGAAAGTTCTATTGACCAAGCTACAAAAAAAATCCCTAACATGAATATTTTCCATGTACAGTGGTATAATGAAATAGTTCTAAAACTACCCTAAGCTCTTCTGAGTACAAATGTTATAGAAATATAAATTGACAGTATTATACCAGTCCCCCATTTCTCTTTGGCCACTGACAGTTTCTTGGCAAGGGCTTACAATTATCTTCCACAAACACCCAAAACTCTCAAGAAATTAGAGGGAAAACAATCAAGTGCTTGGGGAAATGTCCATGGTCCACAACTTTTCTGCTATAACATGCTGGTAGTTTCAGGAGGGAAAACAGAATAAAACAAAACAAAGCAATTTACAACAACTGATGTACTGAAGCATTCTGCTCAGCGAGAGATGCAAATCACTGGACATCTATGTAATGAGGCACTTCTGACAGGAAGGTGCCTGGATTCTTGGATTCAGAAATCCGACTACTTTACAATGATGTCACAGGTTTATTTGGATTGCCTAATTTATTGAGCAGAGCCAGTACTCTTGGTACATTAAAAAAGATATTTGGGTTTTGTGAGTGGCTGTTCTACTTCATTAACGAAAGTTATGCTGTATAGCACAATTATGTCACGTCATGCCTGTTTTATTTAGTCAATTCTAGAAGGCGGGGATGGTTTCAATTTAAGTCAGCTTTTTAAGAGCACCTGCTTCATTGGGTCTTTTATACTTTCCAGGCTTTACTTGTATCTGAATTTCATTGAATCCCAGCTTTGCTGGAAGTGAGATTCATGAGTATCTACTCAGATTTTCCCCACTGTCCAGTCTCATTTGTTCACTTAATGCTTACCGAGTGGGTAGTGAATGAGCAGCCTTGGGGTCTGACCTTCTAAGGACCTCCTTCCCACCTCTAGACTGACTGTCTACTCTAATTAACTCTTCTATCCTGAAATCCTCTGTCTTCAAGGCTGGGTGTGGGCACATTTCCATCCGCAGCAACATCCCTGGACACACTAGTCCTTGTCACTTTGACTTGGAAACACAGACTGGTTCCTCCACCTCCCCTCAGCTCCAGCTCTCACCTAACCCTTTGCTCCTCCTGTCCCCACCTGTCCCCACCTTCAAGCTGCACTATCACCTGTGACTTGGATACTGCCCCATCACCTAGCTACTGTCTGGTTCCTGTCCAATCCAATCCACGGACACGGTCAGATTTATCTCCCCAACAGGGCAACCTCCCGTTCAGGGCCTTCAGTGGCTCCCATCTGTCTACAGACCACTCCATTGTCTCTTCCCATGCCACATGCTGCCCCTTCCTGCTGCCAGACAGACTCTCTGCACAACCTGTCTCATCTTAGAGTTCTGCTCGAGGGCGGCTTTCTTCACAAAACTCTTCCAAACTTTCACATCAGAAGACACATTTCCCACTGGGTTCCTGCCACACACCATTCTCAACATGCTGGATCTATCTGAATGGAAACTACAGCATGTGACTAAGGCCTAATGCAGCTGCACTGTCTCTCACCAGCATGCTTCACTTTGTCTAAAACCAAAATCCTTTCCAGCCCACTTTCAAGGCTCACCAGCAAGTGGATTTTGGTAAGAACATGTGCTCTTTCTTGGTTGCTCTTGCTGTGTCATGGAGACGAATCTCATTTTGGGACAGTTCACCACTGCGTTGTGGCCATGTGCTTTCATTGTCAGTATAAAGCAGGCACAAGGTGACCGTTCTCTGCCAGGTTGCCAGGGGAGCCTTGGATTTGGGGTGGGGGCAAGGGCATCAGACGCTGCCAGAGAAGACTGACTGACTAGGGAGGAAGGAGTCCTGCTTTCAAGCCTTTCAGCAAACATTAAAAGGAGTGGCGAGGGGCGGATGATGTGGTCAGTGCAAAGAAAAAAAAAGAGCTTTTCTCTTAGGCAGATGAGCTTTCTTGCCAAGAGTTCTGAAACAAGCTTCCCCTTTTAATGGGATGACTCAGATATTCCTTTCTATTTACATTCAGGGGCTTAGAGATCATGCCTTGGGGCAAAGAAGATTCTAAGCCCTTTAATAAGGAATATATTTATAAAGCATATGCTTGACTTGTGCATGTTCTTATTTGAACCATGGGGAACAAGGCCAGCTATGCTGCAGAATGATATGCTCCCATGTACTGAGTGATGCCTATGCCACCAGAAAGAGATAGACTCCTATCACTGAATCATAATACAGAATGCCTGCACTCACCTAGTAATTTATTTGAATTGAAACACCAGTATTTGGTCAAGATCTAAAGAAACTGCATTGTTTCTCAAATCACTGCTCCCTAGCTTCACCCTAAACCCAAACTCACTCAATACTTACTTGCAGGGTCCACTGGCACATGAGCTTTGACAGGAAGAAGAAAAGCCTATCAATATTTAATTTTCCTAAAAATAAGTAAAAATAAAAGGTTTTGAGTATTCTTTTGGTTATGAATAATCACATGAATTAAGCTAATCTACCAAAGAAATCACCAGTGTTGTGCTTCTGAAAGGGCCATCATAAATTGCTGATGGATGATTTATTTCCATTAAAACTATTACTTCAATGTGTACCAACTCCTCCAATGAAGCATATGTTGGCAACTTTTACAGATATTAAGATTGTGTTTTTCAGCTCTGCCAAGTTTGAAATAGTCTCTTTGGTCTTTGTGTTAGTTAGCTTCCTGTCACTACAACAAACATCTGAAATAATCAGGGTAATGTGAAGAAAGATTTATTTTGGCTCATGGTTTTAGAGGTTCAGTGCATGGTCAGTCAGCCCAGCTGTTTCGGGCCAGTGGTGAGGCAGCACCGTGTGGCGGTAGCACATGATGGAACAAAGCTTCTCTCCTTATTGTGGCCTGGAAGTGGAAGACAGCAGAAATTGGGCTCCACAACTCTATTCAGGGGCCCACGCCGGCAATAACTTGAAGACCTCCCAGTAGGTCCTATCTTTTAAAGGTTCCACCTCCTTCCAAGAGCACTAAGCTGGGGACCAAGGCTTTAATACGTAAGCCTTTGGGGACATTCCAGACACAAACTATGGTACCCACTTAGTGTACCATGGGCAATTAATTTTACTACAGAAATTTCTTGCCACTTTTAAAGTTTGTCTCTAAAGAAAACTATTTAAAAAATGGAAGATTTTTGGTGAGAAAATCGTGTTTTTCCTCATCTACTTTTTTGAGTGTTATAAAGCTAAGTTCTCTTTAAAAAATGAGTAAGCATTTGAGCACTTCAAACCTCATCAACTACCGTTGATCCCAGATATTATCCAGGCTTATCTTGAATAGGAAAATGCCAAAGGCTCAAGTGCTGTGAGACTTGGAGAGCATTTTCACTCATCAGGAGGCTGATTAAGCTTATTATTTGCTGCCCAAAAAGCTTCAGGTGCTTATTGACCTGCACTAAACTTGAAAACAGTAGAGGGAGAAAAGGAATGTGCTCTTAATCGAAAGCCCCAAGGAAACCAGGTCAACAGAGTCAAGATAGACCCTCGACCTTTAGAGCAAGGCATGGAGCTGAGCTTTTCTGCCGAGAGTCTGTGGCTTGGAAGGCTTATTTCCCATCATCCCCCGGGACCAGTGATACCCAACACCACACTGACAGAAGCCCGGCCATGTTTTCACACCTGGTTAAGTGTCCATATTTCTTTGCATCCAAGTAAGAAGTGAGTTTTATATGTATCTTTTCACTCAAATATTTGAACTCTCAGGAGAACCATCAGGCATTTTGGTTCTAGAGTTGCTCGGTGTGAAAGCCCAGGGTTTATTCAGTACCCACAAAGGATCCTGATGCTTGCCAAGAAAAACAGCACAGCAGCTGCATCTTTGCTAGTGTGCTACAAGCTTTGAGACATTATTTTAAAATGACACTTATGGAAATATGGGAAATCTTAGGCCATATTGGTATTTTTAATTGGGGCCAGTTGCTGTACTTCCAGCCCTTCCCATGCAGATTGTCACTTTTTTGTTCCTTTAGCTATGATTTCTCCCCAGTTTGGAAAATCTCTCAAATTTTCTTTTCCATACACTATGTTAAGTTTTCTACAGAAAATAACAAAGATCTTCTATGATACCCTATTTATCAGGGGGAAAATATGGTTACGAGAATTATTTGAAAATCACTTCCACAAGATACTCTCCTATTTTTAATAGTTTATGTTCCACTGGGTGTTAATTATAATTATAATTAACTCAGAATTCTTATTGGACAAGAAGAGCTTTTTCTTAAAAAAAAAATAGAGGGCCATGAGTGAAGCTTATGCATGAGAACCTGGGTTCAATCCTAGATACCAAAAGAAATATTATTTCCTGAATGGTCTCATGTTGTTATAAATTCCAATTCTTAAGTTTTTCAGCTAAAATCTGTTTGGGGGCGGGGAGAGTGTGGGGAAGGCAATAGATGTACAGGGACATTTAAAGCATAAGTATGTCTAGCCCATTCTGATACCTGATAAATCAAAATACATTTTCCTTTTATTCCAAAGGGCAAGTTTTCTTGTCTTGTTCACGTATTCAGTGTCTTTTAACCCAAGAGAAGGCAGGAGATGACATGTGGAAGTTTAACAGCCAAAATAAGCAATTTTCTAATAAGCCTAAGTATTTGCAGTGCAGTGACAGCAGGTCCTTCAACTTACTGGGAGGTTTGCTGAGAGGTGGTGGGAATGGTGAGTTAAATCCACCAGGGATTTCTAACTTGAGACGTTGCCAATGTTCCTTTTGTATTGAACAATTACAATTCAGGAACTTTCAGCCAACTCCACTCTCTTTGCTTAATTATTCTATTATTTAATCTTCCTCCATACTGCCTGATTTATGGTGTATTTTTCATAGCAAGGTCTGGAGGTATTGTCTCTTGGCAGGAAGGAAATTACCAAACAGTTGTCCTTTTACACAGGTCACCTCAGGCCCTTCACTCTTATTGTTGGGTGGCGCCCTTATATGATTCCCTTGTATTTTTTTCTCTGCTCTTTCTCAATAGATCTAGAATCCCAGCAAACAACCAGAGGCTTCAGTTGCATGGCAATTCTTTTGCGGGACACTGATGTCTCCATCAAATATACCTGAAGAAATAAACAAGATAATTCCAATGACAAAGGAAACTTCCAGAAGAATAAACTCCTCACTTATAGTTGCAACGATTATGTAGCACTCACTCAGAAAGGTGGTAAGACTCAGGAATAGAAATTCAGGCTTGCTTCAGGGAACTGAGTCCTGGTACCTACAGGACTGTAGGGTAATTGCCAACCATTGCCATTCCAGACAGACGACGCATGGCTGCTCATCCCACGGAACAATTCCAGTTAAGAAGGGGAGAGAGGCTGTTGTTACATCTTTCCATCCACAAAAACTAGGACAGATGTGAGATTTCTACCGGTTGAGCACTGCTGCCACACTTTTCCTATAACCCTGGGTCATAGAACATTCTGGATTTCATCTCTCTGGTTTTCACACATTAAGTTTTCCTTCACTGTTTGCTTATGCAATTATTGGAAACATGCTGAGAAACAGTTGTCTGTTCTTATTTCCTTTATTATCTCACCTTCATTTCTGAGGCGCTCAGTAGCACCTACCACAATTAAAAGACTTAATCTGGAGCTCAGTTATGCTTTCGTAGGTCAGTGATCTGTGCACCGAATGATGGAGACCTACTGATGACCTGACAGGGAGATAGCTGAGAGGGACAGGTGGTGACCTGGAAGGAAATGTGGAAATGTGGAGACCAGAGGCCTTGCTAGGAGCCAGAAGGTCACTGGCAGGTCAAAACATAGCCAGGGGGCCTATTAAAAAGTTATCAGAGGAAAAAGAACCCAGAAAGTTTGGGGAAAGCCACCAAGAAGATAAAATTGAGTGAAGAGGGAAGAAAAAGAATCTTTCATTGCTGAACTGTTCAGAGCCAGGCTGAGGCCCACAGAGCATGGTTCTGAATTTCACCTGCAGTCCTTTATTTGAACTTCTTTACGCTCACAGTGACCAGAGACATGAACAACACTTTTATAATGACAATAATTCAGCTAATATTATTACTAAATAGTAGTAATATTAACGGTAAACATTATTAAATACGGTGGCAAACGGAACACACACAATTGCCCAATGCTTCAAGGCTGACAGGAAATAATTTTAAAATGTTTAAAGGCAGGGGACAAAGAGACTCATAGGACACATTGTGGGCAAGGAGTGTCATTTATGTGCAGAATGTGGAGAATTAGCAGAGGGGAATTAGAAAGACTTGTCTCCATCTGCGGGCTTTGAGATGAGCGGCTATGGAAAGTCCCTTCATGCTGGGCATGGTGGTGCATGACTGTGATCCCATCTAGGGAGACAGAAGCAGGAGGATCACAAGTTCAAGGTCAGACTGGGCAACTTAGTGACATCCTGTCTCACAGTAAAAAATTAAGAGGGGTGAGGATGTAGCTCAGTGATGGAGTGCTTGGCTAACATGTGCAAGGCCCTCAGGAGAGAGAGAGAGGGAGAGAGAGAGAGGGAGGGAGGGAAGGAGGGAGAGAGAGAGGGGAAGAGAGAGAGAGAGAGAGAGAGAGAGAGAGAGAGAGAGAGAGAGAACTCTTTATTATTTCAGAGTCTTGGCCAGGAACATGTTCAAGAATTGGCAGAAAATGTACCTTAGAAGGTTGGAAATTCTGCTTGTGGAGTAGTTAGAATCCTATCTCCTTTTCCTCTTACCCATTGCTATTTTACTTTGTAAATTATGTACAAATATTGATTTGATAAAAACAGACCATCTAGCACTCTGCTTGCATTAGGCACTCTTTTTAATAACTTTACATGAATTATTACTCTTAATTCTCTCATAGGCATATGTATTGTTTTCTTCATGGAAAGCCCTAAGGCAGATACCTTATAAAACCTCAGGCATGGAGAAGTTAAGAAAATTGCTTATGATCACCCCACTGTAGGGGTCATAGGCAGAATATGAGCCTACAGAGTCGATGTCCCAAACTATACTGTTAATGACTTTGCAGGCCATTTTAATGCGATGGCCAAATCATAAGCTTGAGTATATCAGTGTTCTACTAGCATGGTTCTAGTAGACCCAATAAAACTGTTTAATGGGAAAAGTTCAAAAACTTCAGAACTGGCCTAATGGGAATGTAGTTTTAAAGGAGATAGAAATAAAGCACATCAAAAATATGGATCACTGCAAATTAGCCCCATGTCAGTGGGCAGAGGTAGTTGAGCTTGGTCCCTTAACGAGGGCTCCTGACTGAGGAGACCATTCTGTGTACCTAGACTACCTATCTGGTGCCAGTGAGCATGATCTGAGAAGCAGAACACCAGAAATAAGAACTAGTGTGATTTTGGCATCTGTACTGCAGGGAGAATCTGCAAAGTAATGTGACTTCTTTGAAGTCAGGACCATGAAATTGCCATAGAAATCATCCCAGGCCTTTCTGGATCATTTTGAATAGTTTGAAATAGAATAAATGTACAGTATTGTAGTAATCCTACATGTGTACATTAAGTGCAGATTCAGAAATCATACATTGTTATTCATTTACATAAGCAAATGTTGAGAGTCTTTTGGGAGGGTGAACATTAACAAAGCTGAGAGTTTTTATTTTGCCCATATTTACTTAATTTGCTTAGAGGGCCATCAACAAAGCAAAGAATATTGCCTTGATGTTATAGTGCTTGGGTTATCTCTTTAGGTTCAATCTTGATTTTGACATTGAAATTTTCAGGCTGAAAGTAATTACTCAATATAAACTTTTTACCCCTGGGGCCCTGAGCAGGTCTAGATTTGCCCCCTATTTTGGTGTCTTTTATTCTGCATTCTCAACATGATGGAAATTTAAACTGCCAGGATCATGTTGTAGAAATCAGATTATAAAATTTTATATACTGTCAGTGCCTTTGACTCTATAAAAATTGGCTTTCATGCCCAGCTTGGATTTGGCATCAAGGAGGAAGGACTAAGCCCTCATTCCAGGGGAGACTCTCTGACTTCTCAACCACAAAGTCATGTCGACTGAAACATTAGAAATGGCCACAAGCAGTCTGGTTTTGATACCTGCCAACATTTTCCTTAAGCAAGCCTTTAACCACTTTCATAATTCACTTTTTAAACCATCCGGTCCTTCTAAGTCAACAAGACTAAACACTGTCAGCTGCTGGTTCTGAGTAGCTTCTCTGATGGCTGCATTAATATTTCTGTGTTCTCACCTCCTTCCCCTGGAGGCCCAACTTGCATGGCTGGAGCTGTTAGTTCCACTCAAGATTTTAGTCTAAGGCAAGCCATGGGCAGATGATGTGGAAGACAGATGTTTCTGAATCCATATTCACAAGCTTTCGGCAATATCAAACACCCAAGGAAAGAGTTATTATTCTATCTCACTTATGCATTCCAAATTTGGGTTCAGTTGACATGTGAGACATAGAAAAGCAACTTGCCCGTGGATAACAGACTATTCTGGCTCCCTTATCTCAGCTGCATTTTTCTGTTTCTGCTTATTGCTCCATTTTTCTTTCCCTCTCCTAGGAAGAATAGCTCAAAACTGTGACGTTTTCCTTGTGCTAACTCTTCTCTTTCTTAGGTGAGCTCAGTTACGAGCTCAGAGTTTAGGTTTTTATTGTAAATTGTTTGTGCCTTCAGTCAGAACTCTGTTAGCTTTCTATCAGTATAACAAAATAACTGAGAGAATCAACCTGTAATGAGGAAGGGTATGTTTTGGTCCGTGGTTTTGGAGCCTCTAGCCCATGGTCAATTGGCTCCACTGCTTTTGAGCCTTTGGCCAAGCAGCACATCATGGCAGGAGTGTGGTCAAGCAAAGGTGCTCAGTTCATGGTCAGGGAGGAAAAAGAGCAACAGGAGGGAGCTGGGGTCCCACTATACTCTCCAAAGAAATGTCCCCATTAACCCAAAGACCTCCCATTTGGCCCCACCCCTTAAAGGGTCACCACTTCCTAATAAGAACACCCTGGGGCTCGAGGTTTTAACACAAGTGAGACTTTAAATATCCAGCTACAGCATTAGAATAGGAACTCAATTTGTATTTAAAGATGTTTTTCTTCCAAAACAAGCATCCAATAAAAAGGTACTTCTATGTAAGTATTCTTTAGTGTCATCAGCTGTATTAAAGTATCCTTGCACCATAATTAATTTCTAGAACTGAATAATGACTTTTTATATGTCTTCATGTGAGGACCTTATCCAACATACTGACCCACTTTTCAGAGAAAATACTTCTAAGTAGGGGACAGGACTCTGTCATTTGATTTGAGTTTCCACTGGTTTGTTTGGATTAAGCCCAAAGTAGAATGCAAAGCTTTGCTTCTGCTTTTCTTTGATTGATCTCTTCTTCATCTTGAGAACAGGAGAAAGACATCTCTGAGAAGCTGTGTGGAGAAGTGGTTGACCTGTTGGTCAACATCCACGGTTGCACTTAGATTGGCTTCTCCACACTGGGCGATTTTTTAAATCATAGTCCTGTTCAAAAACCTACTGTATAAAGAGGAAATGCCTTTAAATTGTTCCTCAGCTCAGCATATTTTATATGTGGTTACTGGTAAAGATAACAATCTTTGCTATCAAGGCCTTGGTTTTCTCTCACTTATCTACTTCCTCTGCTCAGAAAAAAACTTCACTTCTTATTACTGCAAGTGTATTCACTTAAACAGGCTTGGGGAGAAATTTGTGGTTTTCAAAGATCCATCTCTTGACCTATTACCACTAAATGTTTTTATTAAGTCTTTCCAGTGATGTCTGCTTCTGATCCAGTTTCATGAGTTGAGCTAGCTTCAATGCATCTTAAGAGGAGAGTTGAGGCTGACTGTAGTACGAAGAAGAAAAACCACTTTTCCTCTTCTGTAGCCCTCTGTCCTGTTGCATGGGGTCCACTCAGATTCTTGCATTATGATATGTGACTCTGTAATGAAGCCAGGGAGATTTGCAATTGGGAGACATGGTCATGTGACAGGGAGGACAGTGTATATATCATCATCACATAGAGTGTATTGAGGGCATTGGCTCAGCCCCATCATCAGAGAGAGCATGCTCAAACTGACCTTGATGTACATGTTTTTTTTGTTTCTGTGATCAGGATACATGAGAATAACAGTTTAAAGGAGGAAAGATTTATTTTTGGCTCACAGGTTCAGAGGTGTCAGTCCATGGTCGCTTGGCCCCACTGCCTTTGGGCCTGCGGTGAGGCAGAACACCATGGTGGAGAGGGGTGGCACAATACGGGCACTTACGTGCAGTGATCAGGAAGCAGCAAAAGAGAAGGAAAGAGACAGAGAAGACGGGACTGGAGGCCATATATAGTCCCCAAAGTCATGCCCTCACAATGCGTTCTTTTCAACGAGGCTCCGCCTCTTAAGTTTCCTCAGCTTCAAATAATACCATCACATTATGATCTCTCCAGTGGATTAATACACTGATGAATTAGAATCCTCATGGTGCAATTGCCTTCCAAAAGCTCCAACTCTGAACACATGAGATCTAAACCCTAACACTTGATATTTATTAACAAGTGAGAACAGTTTAAATAAACATGGAATGCAGTCTTAGGAGGAAAATGAAGTCATAACAGGGCAGCCTGAGAGAACTAAGGTGGAGAGGGTCTGAGGCTGCTTACTTCCTCCTTGGATAAGTGCTGTTATTTCTGTTGATGTGAGTGAGAGAGTCAGCTGACCACAAACACGTGAACTTCTGTCTCATCTCCTTTCCCCAGTTGGGAAATGGTATCGATACAGGGAAGAGGGATGGCAAACAATGGAACAGGGCAAAGGAACTGGTTCTTGACTCTATCTCCCGGGAAGTTCTTATTTCTTGTTCTCTCATCTTCATTCTCACAGCCCCAGTAATCCAGTTGCCATGTACCATTCATCCAACAGTCTTGTCCTTGGGCTGAAGTCCAAACTCTAGACATCCCCCCATGCCCTTACTGATGTGGTCACTGCTTATTTTCCACCTTATCAGCCACCCCTGTCCCCACCCAGCCCTCTCTCTCCCAATCACATCCAGTTGTTTTTAATTCTTCCTCCAATATGAGCTTTCTCACTTCCAGGATCCTCCTTCTGGGTTTTTCTTCTCTTCCCAGTGCCCAGAGTGAGACCATGGGTTTTGTTTCACCTGGGGAAATTTGTAAATATGTTGTCCCCTCTATCAGAGATTCAGATTCAAACAATCCAGGGGGAGATCCTGGAGTACGTGGTTTCAAAGTTTGGAAGTTCTGAAAGGTGGCTGAGTTTGGGAACCATATGTAGACACTGTCTCTCTGAAAAGATTTTCTAACCTGGCCTCCTATCCTCCAACTCGGAGTTAAGTTTCTTCCAAACTGGACTCCAAGTGCATGTGTAGTAAATGTCCACTCCCTGAGGGCAGGGACTCTGGCTTAAAAGTACTGCAGTTCACAAAATAGTCCCTGAGTTAAAATGAATTGACACTAAAGGATGTTTCCTATCGCCCTTCCTCCCTTGCTCTTGCTAAAACAAAAAAAAAATCTCCTTTTGGCTAAAACAAAGCAAATTTATTTGTTTTTAGAGGAACAGGATTTAAAATAAATGAGACACTAAAAATAACAAAGGTCCAAAAAATAAAACTTTAGAGACTGCTAATATTGCTCTTTTTGGGGTTGTTGTTCAAATGTCAATGGTGCTAGACTTGTACATGTGTAGACTTGTGTGTGTGTGTTAGCAAAGATTTCCTGCAACAAAAAATCTCTGTTTCTCATTTTATCAGTCTTTTATACCAAGATGTGGAAGGCATTATGTTTCTTTCTCTTAAGAAGACTCAGATGCTTGGTTCATTTCTCTGTCTCCCCTAATATATCTTTCCGGTGTGTGTGTGTGTGTGTGTGTGTGTGTGTGTGTGTGTGTGGTGTTTGCTTCTCTCTTACACACACACACAACTTTCCCATAGATTCTACTGGGATGAAGAAACAATCATCACCATCATGGGGTCTTTGAGTCTGCAAGCTCCTAGCCTTCCTTCACCTCCCTAGCCATCCCAGTCTTTGGCTCACCCTTCCTCAAGAAAGGAGAAGAGCCAGAACCATATTGAAAAGGAAAGCACCCAATAATTAAATGTACTTTCCCAGTGATGAGGAGCAGATGTTCTGTCTCTTTCACGGAGTGGGAGGGTGTGGAGACTTTTGGGAGCTGGACCCAGAGCACGTTTCATAATCTTAAAAAGTCAAGGGGTTTGAGGAAAGTCCCTAAACACGGGAGGTCCAGTTGGGATAAATTCGTACTTGTGTAGCAACAGAAAAGGGAATTTACCACACAGTTTGGCAATTGCATGATTCTGAATTTCTTTTCCCAAACTCTCAACATGTGAAAGATTGTTATCACCACAAATTAATAGTTTTTGAAATTGATGAAAAAAGGTTTTTAACTTGGCCAAGACAGCTTTATTGTGCCAATTGTTATCCACAACAATTTCTGCAATAGTTTACCCCCCTAGGAAAAGTCAGGGGGGACAAAAAGCAGAGCCAACTTTGGGAGAAAAATTGTTAACCATAGAGACAGAAAAGAGCGAAACGGTTTTGAGTCTACTTGGTGTAAAGTGAATGTAAGACCACTGGGATCACCTGAGGAGCCTTTTCAAATGATCTTTCCCAGGCACGCCGCCTCACCCTGACCCTCCTCCTGCCGTCAGCTGGTCTCCTGTCTGACAACCCGCACCTCTGAGGAAAAACAGGTGCAATGTGAAGAGACTTTTGAGTTGATTCCAACGTTTCTTTCTACCCCATCAAAGGACTCTGTTCCCCAATTTGAGAACCGGTGCCATAACATAGACGCTCTTGCAGGGAGCGCTCTGTGAGGCTCTTTTAGGGAAGATGCCTCGATTTCCCTGACATCCTGTCTGCAATTGCTCCATGACCCCCCTTCTGGGTGGATCAGCCTCCGAGGGTGAGGCAACTACTGTTTCCTAAGACCTTTCCTTTGGAGGATCAGCTGCTTGCTTTGTGTACTTCATCTGTGATTCAATTCCTTCTCTGCCCTTTATAATCGTATCTCTTTCTGATCTCTCTTTCAAGGAACATGAGATACCTGTATATTTGAAATCTTTGGGGACTGAAATAAATCTTCAAAGTCACACAATTTTTAGAGTTGGAAGGAACACGAGAGATGATTTCCCATAATTTAGCAGGAATTTACTTTATAAAATCCTACTTCATTGCTGCTTATGTATTTTCAAAAATTAGGCACTTGTTACCTTACAAGGAAGCCCTTTATTTTTGGGAAAATGTATAAATGAGCCAAAAGAAATGTATTTCTCTTCTTAAAATCTTGCAGTTATGTGACTCTCAGAGGCAGAGACAACGTCTGTCCTCGGGAATTTCTCGAGTCCTCGACCAAATGGTGAGCTGGCTCTAGGGTGAAGTATGTGCATTTAGTAAGCACTGGCTGAATGCTCTCTTCTTGACTTGACTTTTCCACCAGATCTACCACTGATTCTGGGGATGGGACGGCCTTTTGGGGATCACTCTTGTGACACTGCAGTGGCAGTCCAGGCAGGAAAGGGAAACCACAAACCTCTGCTGTCCTCAGCAGATCAAGGTGGGTCTTCAGCCTAGCAGCACTGATGGAGATGGGTCTCGTCACCCCTCGGACCACCCAGAGGTCGTGGTTACCACCTAGCTTCTCACACTCTGTGTGACAACAGATCAAACTGTCATTTCTGTAAGGAGGAAAAAAACCCCACTAGTTGGACATTTGGTTGGTATTTGTTTACTGAATTTGTACACTATCATCTGGTGGTTTGGCATTACTGGAATGCAATTACTATAGTGTGTGTGTGTGTGTATGTGTGTGTAAAAGATGATAACAGCCACTTGCTGTCTGGGATTCTGGGGTCATTTCTCATATTGCTGCTTCAGAATCTTGTGCACTCAGTAAGTGTATTTTTATCTCTAACTATAATTTGCTTGCTCTGTTAAATATTTGGACCCATCTCATTTCTAAAATCCCACCTTTCTTAAAAACACTGGTGTGGTTCTTTGTCCACACTAATGTTTACACCACTCATCTAAATATGTACTTTGTGTTGTACTTACCCCCTTCCCTGACACATAATAAATATTTTAGAGGCTCTTTCTGCTGAAGTTCCTTCCAAAGTTCCATATGCTGGGTTGAAAAGAACACCACCAGGCCAGGGGAGGGGGTCCACTCCCATGTCTCTGGGGACATGGTATGGCCTGAATTCAAGGCCAAGCCAGAAGGACTGGTTTATTCTTAAGTGGCTCCCATGTGCTCCTTGTGACTAATTTAATCCACATTTGCTATGGCTTGAATTGTTTTGCCTAGAAAATATGTCTTGAACTCCTAACCTCAGGACCTGTGAACTTGACCTGATTTGGAAATGAGGTCTTGGCAGAGGTAATGAAGTTAGGATGAGATCGTGCTGATGAGACCAGGCCTTAGTCCACCAACTGGTGTCATTAGGGAAGAGAAGAGATGAGACAGCCTTGGGAGAAGGTCACCTGGAGACAGAGGCGGGGATTGGGGCCATGAAGAGTTACCGGAAACTACTGGAAGCCAGAAGCAGCAGGGATGGAGGACGGTGTCCACACGTCCACCTCAGTCTTCCAGCCTTCAGAACCGGGAGCAAATGAATTTCGGTTGGTTTAGCCACCAGGTTGAGGTACTTATTATCGCAGCCTCAGAAAACTAATGCAGATCCAAACAGGGCTTTCTTGGACTAAAGAGGAAGTGACATGAAACTACTGGTGGTCAACATCCTGGTGTTAGAGACAGAGGCTAGAAGGAAGAGGGAAAATATCCTGGTCCTGTGCCTCTGAGCAGGTCAGTTACCTGTGAACCCCAGGTATGCTGGCACATACATCTACACAGGCACATAGACACACGGCACACACATGCACACATGAGAGCACGTGCGCGCGCGCGCGCACACACACACACACACACACACACGCGCGCGCGCGCGCACGCGCAAGTCTATGGAGTATGTCTGAGCGCTCAGATCAAGTCCTGGCCTTCACTGAGTTTTCATTCCAGTAGGAGACACAGAAAATAAACAAGGAAAATGAATGAAGAAATAAATGCGTGATAGCTCTGCAGGTAGTGTTCAGTGTTAGGGGAAATAGTGTGACTACAGCAACTGAAGGTAAAAGAATGGGAGAAAGGCAGGAGCAGGTGGGAGGAGCCTGCGTGGGGGGAGGGATTCAGAGAGCTGGCCCCTAAGGCTCCGATTGGGGCGGAGGGCTAATCAGTTCTAATAAGGACTTTCCCATCAGACGTCTGATGGGAAGCCTTGGATAAGCAGGGTGTATGAGCGTGTGAATTTGAGAGTCTAACCTGCCAAATGCACAATCAATTGTTTGTATATTTTTCATATGGAGTTCCAAGCTTTGAGATAAAGGAATGAAGATCCAGAATATAATTACGGATCTTTAAGATGCTTCACAGATGGGCCCTTGCCTGACTCTCCCCAACTATGCGAACCCTGAGGGGCCGCGGCTTCCCCCTTCCCGAGGGGGATGGGTTCCTTGCAGTGAGGAAAGCTGCAGTTTTATTATTCGGGGACTCCAGTCTCCCTGACACCTGTCCCAGCCAGGCCGGGGGAGAGTCCCGAAGCTCCAAGGCGATGTCATTCCAAAGCCCCTCATGTTCAGTATGTATCCACTGCTCTGGGTCAGGCGAGATGCTTGCTGCCAAGAACACAGCCATGGGCTCAGCAGCGGGCACTGCCTTCAGGAGTGCAGGGCTGATAAGGGCATCAGGCAGTCCTGGTTCGGACAAGAGACAGGCGCTGTGAGCGCTGGTGTGGGCTGGGGCACAGGGAGGGACCCGCGGCCAGAAATGCCTGCGGAGCACCTCCGCGTATGCAAATCCATTTTCCAGAGGAAGAGCTCAGTTCTTTACTTGGGAAAGGGAGGCCAGTTACCTTGGGTGTGTTCCTGTATCTTTGGATGCCTGTGTTTTGGAAATGAGCAACAGGTTTTCCTCAATCTTTTGAACTTCTGGCTTTAATCAAAATGATTTGCTTTTGCAGTGCAAATGATTGTACCACTCTGAATGTTAGTGGACAGAATGGCGAGAAATGCACCCCCCCACTCTCATGTAACTCCTGTGTTTGAATGGCTCAGAGGTACCATCTTCTTTCCTGAAGTTTCAGTTCTTCCAGACCTGTGGGAGACAGAGTAGGTTCTGGTATCACTCATCATTTTTTTTTTTTTTAATTTAGATTAATAAATGGGGATTTGCAGAAAGTTCTTGATTCTTATTACCTGTGTCCAAGGGCCAACGAGGCTTCTGAGCTGGCCACTGACCCTGTTGATTCCTGGGCTCAGACGTCCCCCTCCCTGGGTCAGTTTGTGTTTCAAAGGGCCTCTCAGGCACCCAGAGAAGGCTCAGCCCAAGGCCTGGGAGTGGAGAGTGAATAATTCCTGGAAGTGGGGCAGAAGAATTAGGTGGAGAAATGGATAACCATCCCCAAATGGACGGGCTGCCCATGCCTCTGTCAGTGTCTATCTTGTTCGAATTAGGAGAGAAGACACTCAGGTAGGAACAGGATAAAGGAGCATGAGCTGGCTTCCAAAACATAAAGCATGGGCCGTTGGAGGGACTGTTTGTGTTTGCAGAGATGCACAGCTCAGGTCTGGCCTCAAAGGCTCCGCGCAGCTTGAGCAAAGCACTCGGCAGGCAGGGGTCCGAGCAACAATCCAAACTGGCTGTCGTGTGACTGACAGTTTGTTCCATCGGTGGTGTTCAAAGAACAAGATATCAGTAAGGTGGCGGTTTATGGGTCTCTATTGCAAGATAGGCTGCAGAAACACAGGAATTTCTTAGGAGCCTGTGAGGTACTCTAAGTTTGCATATAAGTAGGTAAGTGCCAGGACCAGGCTAGTACCAAGCTAGGACTAGGCTAATCTAGAGTGACAAGCAACTCCTGAACCTCAGTAGCTCTTTTTCTTTCTTTTCTCCCCCTCCACTCCCCTCTCCTTCCCTCTTCATCCCTCTCCTCTCCTTTCTTTTCTTGTTCAGATGGGATCTTTCTATGTTGCTCAGGCTGGCTCTGAATTCCTGGGCTCAAGCAATCCTTCTGCTTCAGCCTCCCAGGTAGCTGGGACTACAGGTACACAATACCACGAGTGGTTTAAATCTCTGTCATTTTAGAAATTGAGACGTATTTCTTGTCCATTTAGTTTCCTTCATTGTCCTACCTGTAGGACCATCTGCCAGAACAACCCTCAGCTAAGACACTCTGGTCATGGTGGCGGAAGGAGTAAGACAAAGGCAAGTTGCCCCTGGCTCTGACAGCTCCCACTCCCTTCCTTGCTCTGTACGGGACCAGTCACATGGCCACATACAACTGCAGGAGGGCAAGGGATTGAAATCCTACAGTGCGCTCTGAGGGAAATCCAGAAACATATGCTAGACAGCATGAATGACTTTCCAAGCTATAAATAATGCATACCAGTGACTGTGGACACAACTACTTCTGGCTTTCTCTAATTCTTTATGAGTGAATGTGCATGCGTGCACGTGTGTGCTTGTATATTCTTAAATGTAAAAAGCTAAATTTCAATACAGACAACCCTATGGGCAGAAAACAGCTATTTTCCCCTACCCCTCTTCTAGTAAACCTCCTCAGCACCCAGGTGCACACCTGCAAGAGAACTGCTTGATTTCTGTTCTCAGGACCCGGCTGCTGGCCTGAAGATGAGCTGTGCATGGCATCTGGATAGACGGTAAAGCTTTTGAGAGATAGAGAAGAACAGAGTGTCTTGTCCAGGAGGTGGGAAGGTAGCTGCCCACTCAGACACCAGCGCAGTGGCTGGAGAAGGCTTTTCTGCTCAGAAAGCAGTTCCCATCCTCTGGGCTCCTAATCTTATATAATGATTTTTATCTGGCTCAGAAAGAATTGAGGGAAACAAATTATGTTCTTCACTCTTCTCCTGGAGAGTAATCCTTAAGAAGCCAGCGAGCATTTTTAATACATTCTTCCTAGCTCTACCAAACCACTGCATGGTCATTGCTTTATTGCTCTCGAGTCAGGGCAGACCCTTCAGCCACTGCCTCCCAGGCAGCCAGGAAGAAATCAACAGTTTGTACATCCTTGGGTTAGTTTCTCATCAATTAGAGCTTCACACTGCTCTGGCCTCTTCCTTTTGTTATTCTCATGGATTTTTGTGAATCATGCTGTTTACAAATAAGGCTAAATCTAAATGCCACACTGGATGTAAAAGGCCAGATCCAGGCTCCATCGTAATTGCTAGGAGCAGTGGGAGAGGGACTTGTTAGGCAGAGATGGTGCCTATAATGAGACAGAAGAGCTCAGCGATTCTGTTTCCTATGAAGTACCTTCTCCAAGAGTTATATAAACGTTCCTCTGCTAACTGGAATGCAGTAACTGAGTGTGTCATTTCACAACTATTTCTTCCATTTAAGTTTTCACATCCAGGATGTCAAGACAAGCAGAAACCTGAGGTTTGTTACTTGGGTTTATGAAAATGGGGAACAATAAAGAAACAACACAAAATTTAAACATTTCTAAACAGGCTGATAGAATCTTTTTTGTAGTACCAGAGACCAAATCTATGACCTTGCACATGTGAGGCAAGTACAATATTTACGAGCTACATCCTTAGCCCTTTTCTATTTTATTGTGAGACAGACTCTCACTATATTGCCCAGGCTGGCCTTGAATTACAGTCTTCTTGCCTCAGTCTCCTGAGTAGCTGAGCTTACAGGTTGTTATGGTTTAGATCTAGAATGTTCCCCAAATGCCTCATGTTTTCGGAAGCAGGACTTTTGGAAAGTGATTAGATTTTAGGACAGGTATAGTCGACTTGCTGTTAGGAGGTGGACACAGGTTGGAGGTAGTTACTGGGGTGGGACATGGAAGAGCCAGTCTCCCTCCCTGGCTTCTCCCTTAGCTCTCTGCTTCCTAGTTGCCATGACTCCACTGGCTTTCTTCTGCTCAGGCTCTTCCACCATGCCTTCCTGCCTTGGAGCTGACCAGCTATGGACTGAAACCTCCAAAACACTAAGCCAAAGCAAACCTCTCCTCCTTAAAATTGCAAACATCAGGCATTTTATCCCAGCGAGGAGAAAGTGACTGAGACAAGCATGTACCACCAGGCCAGCCACAGGTCTCTTTTTAATCTGCTGATCAGATATTTTTATGTGCAAAGAACAAAACTACTCTACTAAGTCTCCTTTTACCCACACCATTCCTTTTTTAAAAACATTTGTCAAGTCTACTTATATAAAATTTTAATGATTGCTCATTAAACATGTTTGAGTGTGATGAATGTCAAGTTCAAATATACATGAATCAACCCTGAATGATCCTCTCCTAATTAGAAAAATATTTCAGTTACTGGTTATAAAGTGAGTAGTTCAGACTGATGAAGCCTGCGAGACGATTTAATGTGGCTACACTTACAAATTTGTCAGCACATTTGCATCACAGTTGTGTGACAATGGTTCTGCATGGTGAGCTCATGTGAAAACCCAAAACTAGAAATGATTAGAGTTCTTCTGGACGTTTCATCATTGTATATCCTCAGCACATTGCCTCACTCAAGCAGTTGCTCAGTACATATTTGTTGACTGACCAGCAGGCACATTGGAAAGGATGACTTCCCAACTATCAGGAGGAGTCTCTGGGTGCTCTTGGAGGTTTTGTGTGTGTGTGTGTGTGTGTGTGTGTGTGTGTGTGTGTGTGTGTTTGCAGCACAGTAGCTACCTGAAGTCACAGCCAACAACTGGCGATTCTAGGATGGAAGGGAGAAGGGAAAAGAGAGAAAATTTAAAAGAAGGAAAAGAGAAAAAAGAATGGAAGGAACCCAAGATCTTGTATGACTGCAGCAAGCCCTTCTGTTAGTCCAGGTGGCTTCAGGTGTCTTGCTGCCAAGCACTGCCACCAGCTCAGCCCTGGATTTCAAACCCCGTCCCTTGTGGTTCTGAGCCTGGGGCCAGAACCTCAGAGTCTTCACAGCTCCCTGTCACTAACTGGCCATATCTAATGCAGACTTTGACATCAGCATTACTAACAGCATGGCTGGGAACTCATCAGCTAAGCGAAATTTCTACTGAGAGTGTAAGCAAGCAGTCTCAGTAATTGCAAGGAGACCTCAGGTGCAAACTGGGGTTTCCCACAAGTCGTGGAAGGTAAGATTACCCTACTAGTGGCTCATTCTCCCACCAGGTAATTTCCTGCTTTCATTTTAAAATACACATAATACTAATATATGCATTGGTATCATCTAGTATTAAAAAACCCGAGCTGGGCACAGGCTTGTGCCTGTCATTCAGCTACTCAGGAAGTTGGTGGAGTGGAATTGCTGGACCTTGGGCAACATAGCCAGAGCTTCCCTCTCAAAGACACAGTGCAACACAACACAACACAGCACAACAATGGATGTTTATTTTTTACTTCCATTATGTGAGAACCTATACATATAACTTAGAGATACTTCTTTCTTAATACCCCAGAGTTTGAAATACTCTCTCCCTTTTCTGTTCTCCATTTTCTCCCTCATACCTTGTCCTAGAGTTGTGTATGTACTCTTCTTTCTCAATCCCTTTCCTTACATAGTTTCAGGGCAAAGATCACGATCTTAAAAAAAAAAAAGTGAAATCTATTAGAGGTGCTAATGAGAATGCGATTTGCATCAAAATGAAAAGCAAAGAGACAAATCTAAGAAAATACTGATTTGGGAATAAGAAATCTTATTTACAATGACCATAAAGTGGGGGCAGGGGAGGCATTTGGAAAGGCTTTCTTTTCTGATGAACCTTTGAAAGCTAATTTTTGTTAAATGAGTTCACAACTAAATTTTAGTTCTGTTGACAGTTAACTCAAGGGTCTTTTATCTATGTGTAATGTCACTGGCTGTATCCTGCCATCGATCCAAGGGAAAAGTCCCTTTGAAATCCATGGGGAGTTCTCCATGAAAATCAATGGCAGGATATGGCCCGTAAGAATAGTGGTTACTGTAAGCTTTCAGCCTGGAGACTGCCATCAATGCAACTTCAGGGCAGCACTTTAGAGCACGTTCACAAACAACAATGAAAAACTAGCTGTTCTTTAGAAGGGGATCAAATGGGAGGAAGGAAGGAAGTGGCATAAGTTGTGCGGGATAATCTATCGTTTCCCACAGCCTAGTGGCAGCAACGCATTGTCCTTTCAAAACTTCAAGAAAATTCCCGGGAAAGAGACAAATGCCTTTAAAACAGCCTATATTCCCCGAATGCAAAGTAAGTGCATATTGCCATTCAGAATAACACAAATCAGCTCAGCTAAGTGGAACCAATGGCTCCCTCATTTACATGGTAGCCCGTGGCTCGCAATTATACACTTGGGTTGCAAAGGAGAAACCAGCCAATGAAGGGTGAGAGAAAGAAGGAAAACAGCCAAGAGGACAACCACTCTCATTACTGGAGACCTTGTGTGTTCCAGGGAGTAAAAATATCTGAAAAATAAATCCTAGAGTATTTCGAGGGAAGATATATAAATTGTAGAGAGTGAAATATGTACTCTGTATAGAATAAAATATTGTAAACTTGCCATTTTTGTTAAAAATGCTTCCCCAGATGCATCTGGAGGTTTTCTTACACGAACCCAGTGTCGCAGTTGTTACTGCCCATCCCTGGGCGTTTGGTTGCAGGGACAGAGGAGTCACCCATGTCGTGCTGTCACAGTACTTGTGGAGGTGCAGCAGGTGTGGGGTGATGGGGCCCTGTCACACAGTGTCCTGCTCCTCTCAAGGGAAACAGTCAGTCAGCATACTGGTGGCATTGCCAACCTCGTGTATGCCAGGAAGAGCAAACAGGTCCCAACTGCAGCAGGCCTTAGGGGCTTTCGGGGGTTGGGGTCCCTGTCCTCACAAGCTGGGGTTTAATTCTTCAGGTCAGAGGTATCCTCTGTCCCCCATTCTTTATAAACAATGGTTTCCATGTTCTTCTTACACTTGAACTATATTCTACTGGGTGTAAATAAAGAGAATTTCCTGTTCTCTTTAGGTACCGTGGTCCTGTGGTGTAAGGCAAAAATGTAGGGCTCAATATTACATGGGCCTTGGCCTCTGGGGAAAACCAGCAGAGCCTCCAGTTGGTGTCCTCATTCTGCCCCTGGGACTGGAGCCCTGGCTGGACAGGTCACCCTGTCACGTGGCTTTGAATGGGGCCTGCTTAGCTCTGAGTAGTGGGTTCAAGTCCTTGCTAGTGGGAGGAATTACTCAAAGAGCTGATCACATCCGCTCCTAGGCCAGGGGTCACCCCACCCTCCTGATACTCCAGAGCCACCTCTCACACTGCTGTGGTTCCTTCCTCCCAAGTGCAAGCCCTGTGTGTCTGCATGGCCGCTCTCTCCTCCTCTCCGGGCTGTGATTCCCTGGGACTGGTGACTCGCTGTCACTCACATCTGTGCAGTGTCAGGTGCCACATGTCTGGCCATCCCTATAATCCCAGGGTGAGAAGCCAACCTCTGTAGTAGGGTGCTAGGAGGTAATTAAAGCAGCTCCCTAAGGGATAGGTTGAATGAAGAAGTGGTCTCCTATAGCCTGACACATAACTGTCTTCATTAAAATGTATAGTGGGGCACGAACATTTAAAAGATAGAGCTAACAACCCTGGGAATTGTGTCTAAGGCAGGGATATGTGTTTTAAAGACGTAAAAAGCATGGTGCAGACAAATAGGGTCTAATATACAGAGCTTGTGAGGGGAAAGTGATAGAAAGATCTTGAAATAAAGAGAACCACCAAATGAAAAAATGGGTGAAGATATCTTGGGGGGGGCAAGTCTCCAAAGGGGAACAGGGTAAAAGAGAGGAGTTGGAATAACTGTTTGCTGGATGAGGAAGCAGAGGTTCGAGGAGGATTCTGCCGGAATGGGGAGATTGATCAGCAGCCAGAGGAAATCTCCAGGGCTGGGGGAAGTACTGAGTAGAGAACTGTGCCCCAGGTTTCCCTATCATGTATCCTTTGCCTCCCTCCCCTGACTCATCGCCTTTGAGTTAAGCAGCACAGGCTTCGAAAAGAGCTGCCGCGGAGATCTGGGAGCGATTGGTAGTGGAGGAGCAACTCAGGGTACACATCCTTCTTCAGCAAGCACAGAAGCTGAGAATCCAGAAGTGAGTCAGTAGCAGACGGTAACCTGACGGGACTGTCTCCTCCACTCCTCTCCCTCCTTTCCCCTGGACGCGGCCTCACTCAGCCACTTGGAAATGCTTTCAGAGCTCCTGATGTTTCAGACATGCAGGAGGCACTGAGACCACACATAAGAAAGATCACCAAACCCGGAGATCGGGGTCTTGCAAATGGGAAGGGGATGAGGGCTGAAGGGAGGAGGGAGAACAGAAGGAGGGGAATAAAAAGAATTAAGATGAGATATGGATATATACATGTACCCACTCCCTAAGATGAATGGAAGCATTATGTACTGCAAACATGGACTAATGCAATTTCTTTTAAAGAAAGGTCATCCCTCTCCCTCCCCCATGGAGCCTGCCAAATAAACATTAAACCCACACTAAAGATATTCCTTGTGGAATAAAGGAGGACCAGGAAGAGCCCCCGAAGTTAGACTTTGAGAGATGGATACCAGGGGAAGTTCCCAGAAGAGGGGATGCTCAAAGAGAAAATTTAGCGGGCAAGTAGACTGTTGTCTGGTCGAGAAGTGTTATAGTTGGGGGGGTGGGATTTACTGCCATTTTTATTCAGATATAAAATTGAATATATTTATGATGCCTAACATGATGTTTTGACATGTGTATATATTAGGAAATGCTTAAATCAATATAACATATCCATCACTTCTCATACTATGTTTTTTTTTTTTTTGGTGAAAGCATTTAAGACTTTCTTTGTAATTTCCAATTCTATAATGTGTAATTGTGGTCACCCTGCAGTACAATAGATCTCCAGAGTTTATTCCTCCTGTCTAACTTATATTTTGTACCCTTTGACCAACACCTTTCCACTCGCTTCCGCACCTCAGCTTCTGGTAACCACTATTTTACTTTCTCTTCCTCTTTATTGTTTGGAAAAAATTCAAGAGCGGGCATTAATTATTTTTAAGATATTTGGTAGGATTCATCCATGAAGCTACCAGTTTCTGGGCTTTTTTTTTTTTGATGAGAGATTTAAAAAAAATTATTACAACTTAGTTTCTTTTCTTCTTATTGATCTGTTCAGGTTTTCTGTTTCTTTAGAGTTTAGTCATTATACGCTTTATGTTTCTAGGAATGTGTCCATACCTACTAGGTTACTTAATTTGTTGCCAAGCAGTTGTTCATAGTCATCTCTTAACGATTCTTTGTGGTACTGTGGCATCAGTTGCAATGTCTTCTCTTTCATTTCTGATTCTATTTATTTGAGGGAACTGGTTTTTTCTTAGTTTAAGGATTTGTCAGTTTTGTTTATCTTTTAAAAAATCTGAGTCTTAGTTTTGTTGATCTTTCTATTGTTGTTCTGCTCCTATTTATTGTCGCTCTGATCTTTGTTATTTCCTTCCTTCTACTGACTTCAGGCTTAATTTGTTTTTTTCTAGTTCCTTGAGATAGAATGTTAGATTGTTTATCTGACATCTTTCCTCTTTGTAAATGTAGGTGTGCATTGTTATAAACTTCCCTCTTAGAATTTCTTTTGTTGTAACTTGTAAGATTTGGGGTGGATTTCCATTTGCTCATCTCAATATATTTTTACATTTCTCTTTTTATTTCTTCTTTACCTATTGGTTATTCAGGAGTGTGTTATTAAATTTCTACATATTTGTGAACATTCTAGTTTTCTTCCTGTTATTTATTTCTAGTTTCATACCATTGTGATCAGAAAAGATACTTAAAATAATTTCAATCTTCTTAAATTTGTTAAGACTTCTTTTATATCTTAGTCTGTTTTGTGGTGCTGTAGCAGAGTACCTGAGCCTGGATAATTTATAATCAACAGAAATTTATGAATCATAATTCTGGAAGCCAGAAGTTTATGATCAAAAGCCTGGGAAGGACCTTCTTACTGCATTATCATGCAAAAGGCAGAATATGGAGGGAGGGAGGGAGAAAGGAAGGAGATGAGAGAAATGGGGAAAGGGCAAACTCCTCCCTTTATGATGAATCCACTCCTGTGCCAATAAACTCACTTCTAAAAGGACATGAATCTACTTCCTCCACCACTATGGCCTGATCATCTCATTAGCGCTGCCTCCCAACACTGTTGCATTAGGATTTAAGTTTTGTACTCATATTTTTTGGGGGGAACATACTGAAACCACAGCAGTGGCTAACATGTGGCCTACCCTAGAGCATGTCCATATGTGCTTGAGAAGATCTTATATTCTGAGGCTTTTGGAGAAAAAGTGAAGTATGAATGAGCCATGGAAGAGGTGCGATTAGCAGAATTCAGTGATCTGGGGGACTTGAGAGTGAAGGAAGAGGGGGAATCTAGAATAATTCAGACAAAAAACTCTTAATGAAACTGAGAGGTGGTGAAGAACCATGGTATTCCTAGTAGTCATAAGTAGTTTTTGGATTTGGGAATTTAGTTTGTGGAAAGGGATGGGGTAAGAAAGGAGACTGAGTTGGTCAGCAGGAGTAAGATGATGAAAGCCTTGAGAGCCACTGAAATCCCTCGGAGTCACTTGATCTGACTTCTGTTACTCGTGCTATTGGTCTTTTGGAGAAGAAAGGATGGTGCCAAGAGCTATTCACCACAAATCCCTGAAAAAAAGCAAATTAACTCAGCATTAGAATTTCTTTAATGAAGCAAGGATGTTAAAGGGCAGTGTTCTGGCTTGGGATGGAAGATTACTAGTACCTGAGGGGCAGCAGAGAGTGTGTCCCAAAGCTCAGTGGAGGAGTTTGAAAGGAAGATGGACCCAAAAGAAGGATGTAAGAAGAATGCACCTTCTGAGAAGTATATTTTCAAGGTATGAACACTTTTGGGATTTGTGTTCGGTGGCTTCTATTCTGTCATTGGTGTGCTGAGCAGCAGGTGGGAATGGAGATGCTCTCTACATGGGGAAGCTCCAAGCCCCTTGGACTTATTAGCAGCACACAGGATGGGAAGAGAAGGAGGTTTGAGGAAGGGTGGGTGCAGGTTAAGGAGTGTGGGGGGCGAGGCACAGTGACTTTTCAGGAAGGCACCTCTCATGTTCCCCAACAGCACCTGCTTCACTGTGGCTGGTGTTCTCCTGATCTTTCCCCCATTGGATGCCATGATCCCTGCACTGTAAACTTTGGTCTCTGTATGCTCATATACATTCATCTCATATGCTCCCACTCAGCATTAGTAGACCCTTCATGTGTTGCTGGATGATTGACTATATTAACCTAGAGGGATTTGGAGAGATAATAGGAAGAGGTGATTTGGTGCTGAAGCAATTCTATGTGACTATTAAAACAAGTAGGTTTGATCATGACAGTGGACTTCTGAAGTACAGTAAATATTAAATTCAAGTAATTATGATCTGGCTTATATTTGCTGCCATTCACCTTTTCATGAGGCACTGAACTGGCCTGGGGTGGAGAGGCAGACTGGGTAAGGGGTTCTCACATTCTTGATATAATCCAGCTATAGTTGGTCTAGTCTATATATACTGAACATTTATTACACAACTGCATGCACTTATGATATCAAAGTACAGAGCTATGCCATATGCGTTAGTATGTGGGGAGAACTAGAGTGTAAGGCATGACCCTTACACTGTGCTTAATTTAACTTAAAATCTCTCTGGGAAGCAAAATGTGATCCATCCTGTGAACCAAAGGGAGACATCCATGGTGGTCTCCAAAGTCCTACATGTTGATTGATTATTACCTTGGGGAGTTTGCACCTTTTTCTGGTGTGGTCATACCTATAGGAAGGGTTACATATCAGAGAACTTGAATAGCACACTCATAATTTCAGTGTTTCAATTTTATTCCCAGAAAAAGCAATGGGGATAATAAAATCTGACACTGAGTTTTACTTAATTACATATTCTTACTGTTTTGGACAAGAAGCTACATAAAGAAAAAAAATACATATTAAAGATTAGATGAGATATTAAGAAATGGTGGGAACATGGTGGTAATGACAGGTACTATTTGGGGTCAAGCAGATAGGACTCTGACCATCCCAGTTGTGGTGCAAGCACTCTTGTGCCTCAGTTTCCCCAATTTTCAAGCAAACACACTTGTATCTTCCTCAGAGGTTTGCTGTGAGGGTCAAATAAGGTTGACCTGCGGCCCGTGTGCAGTGAGAAGTACTGAACAAAGGCAGCTGCAAATCTGTGAGCCTGGGCAGCATGCCAGGACTGTAGTGAGTGGACCAATGTGTACAAGCATGCTGAATTAATCAAATTTCCCATCACTGGGACAAAATATTGAACACCCACAACTTAAAGGAGGAGAAGCTTATTTTGACTCACAATTTAAGTAGGTTCAGTCCATGGTTTTCTGGCTGCTAGGCACATCATGGTTTCCATTAAAAGGGCATGGTGGAGGACAAGCACACCTCACAGTGGCTAGGAATCAGAGAAAGAGAGGAAGATCCAGCAAGAAGAATATACCTTTCCAGATCATGGCCCCAGTGGCCTGTCTCTTTCTAGCAGGCCCTACCTCTATAGAAACACAGGAGATTTGGGGGTGACATTCTGGATCTGAATCATAACATTCTTCTCCTAACTTCCAAAAGGTTTATGTCTATCTGATTAGTCCATCTCTAAGAGTCACCAAAGTCTTAACTATTTCAGCATCGCCAAAAGTCCAAGTTCAAAGTCTCTTTTGAGACTCAAGGCAAACGCTTAGCTGTAAGGAAATAAAGAAAGTTAAACACAGTAAAACCTTGGTCTGTGATGACAATTCATTTCAGAAACATGCTTATAATCCAAATCACTTGTATATCAATGTGAATTTCCCCACAAGAAATAATGGAAACTTAGGTGATTTATTTTACAACCTAAAAACATTCATGTAAAAATGACTACAATACTTTAATATAATAAAAAATAATAAAGAAAAATGAACAAATCAACTGGCACTCACCTTTGGAAACCTTCGTGGGTGGTGTGAAGGAGACAAAGAGAGAAAAGCATTGTTGTTCAGGACAACTTTCCCAATCATTAATGGAATCACTGCTGTCTACTGGCTCAGTGGAATCTTTTCTTTTCATGCAGCTTTTTTTTTTTTTGTACTGGGGATCAAAATCAGGTCCTTATGCTTGCGCAGCAGGCAGCAGCACCACTGAGCTAAATCCCTGGCCCAAGGAACCTATTCTATGACACTTGGTTTTGCCTTCTTTTGAGGATTTTGTGGAAATGTTTTGCCTTATCATTAAACAGATTCATTGTTTGCATTGCTACAGCCTTCTCTCAGTAGTGTTTTCTATAAAATTTTACACGTTTTCACCACATTATACATATTTCCCTAATCTCATTTAGAACGAGAGAATCCTCTGCCTTTTTCTCCTTCTCTTTTGCAGGTGAAGTCTCCTCTATAACCTCTTGCTGTTGGGAGATAGATGACTACCCATAATCTGAGAGAAAGAGAGAGAGAGAGAGAGAGAGAGAGAGAGAGAGAGGGAGAGAGAAACCATTGGCTTAATTGTGATCATGTGATGTTTGGTGTACTACTTAAATTGCAAGACATCACTCATTTATCAAGTTAAAATTTATTAGAAATGTTTCTCATCTTTTAGAACACTCACAGAAGTAATTACTCACAATCCAAAATTTAACTGTAAGTCTAACATACAATGTAAAAAGTAAATATTTCTATTCCAATTGGGAGAATATGGGGACAGACAGAAATTAAGCCAAAGCAAGACACAAGCCTAGCAGGGCAAATATTAAATTCTATATCCCATATTTCCAACTTTCTAAGGTCTCTACCTTCCCTTCCTACCCTCCCAGGGACACACACCCTGCCTTTCCAGGTTTTCTTGTGAAATCTGGGTGGAAGCCTCCATGAACGCACAACTCTTACATTGTGCATACCTTAAATTCCAGAACCATGAGGAACACACCAAGATCTGCTGCTGGCACAGATAGAGGCCACTGAGTCCTTGGATGGCTGAATTTGGGGAAACATTTTCCCAGGCATCCCTGAAAAAGCAATATGCCCTGAGGCTCTCTTCTCAAATCAAAGTCTTTGAAAAGAGTTTATCATTTTACATCTTTGAGCCTATGAATGGTGGGATCTGGCCAAGTTCTGAGATACCTTTGAGCCATATTTCCTATTTTTCTGATGTAAAGTATTTGATTTTTTAAAAAATGCCAATCTTTTCAACAACCATCCTCTCTCTGGCTCCAACTTTGTTGGTGCTTCCTTCCTGGTGAAGTTGAAAATTTGTCAAATCATTCATCTCTGCTCTTCTCTTCAGATTCTTGCTATAAATCTGGCTGAAAGAAGCCAGCAGTACCCATTCCACAGCCAGAATCTTGGGCTGCCTTGAAGTTTCCTCCATCAGATTAATTAGACCATTACCCTTAATCTCAGTCTCAGAACATGGGCTAAATGTAGCCAAACTTTTTGCCAGAGTTTTACACACATGATCTTTAATTCAATTGCTAATGGAACCCTTGCTCCCAACTGAAACTTCCTGAGTTTGGCCTTTATTGTCTGCATTCCTATCATTCTAATCTTCTGAGCTCCAATCCAAGTCATTCATCAAGCTCTACTTGTAGCATTCTAGTTCTTCTGTAGCCTTTTCTCCAAAGCTTTCTGAACTCCTTCTGTAAACCAGTTCAAAAGGCTTCCAAACTACATGTTCAGTTATAGTCACAGCAACTACCTGACTCCTGGAACCAATTTTCCGTAGTAGTCAGCTTTCTTGCCACTGGGACAAAACATCCAGCATCTGTAAGTTGAAGAAGGAAAGGTTTATTTTGGTTCACAATTTCAGTGGTTTCAGTCCATGGTCAGTTGGCATGGTGGAGGCTCTGGGGAAGGAGAGCTGCTCATTTCATGGTAGCCAGGAAACAGAGAGAAGGAAGAATCCAGTAATAAGAATACCTCTTCCAGGTCACATCCTGAGTCACTCACCTTTTCTGACTAGACCCCACCTTCTAACACATTAGACTTTTGGGGAACCTTCTAGATCTAAACCATAAAACACTCTCACTTCAGCCTGATGAAAACACATTTTTCAAAGTACTGCACAGACTGGAACTTGATACTTGTATAATTTGTTATTGAGTCCACCCACTTACTTTCAATTTATTATTAAGTTTATTAGGGTTATCTAATTATGGCAAATATTCAACCCAAATTAGGAGGTGCACCTTCTTCCTCTAATGCTTTCATAGCTCATGTACCTAAATTATCTGGCATACAGTAATTGCTCAGGAGACTACAGCTGTTACTGTTTTAGTTGATATTTATAATTGGGTGATTTTCTTTTATGGTTGTGTTTTATGAATGATGTGAGGAAATTAAGCCTTTGTGCTGGTGGGATATGAAATATGCTCTTTTTTTCTTCTCATTTAAAGACCAAATAAATTTTTGTTCTGGGTAAATTTGACCAGAATGGTGTGGTAATATCCTCAGTGTTAGGAAGCTTGTTCCTGAAATTGTGTTCATGTCACACATGCAGATAAATGCAAATGGGTTTTGCAGATTAATTTTATTATAATAAAGAAGGTTCTCATCTTGTTAAAATGGTTATGTTTTTCATATTGACACTTTAAGATACAATTGAGGATTCAATTTTATGCCTAATATATTGTTTGTTATTTTCATTTACTACTTAAATTAATGGCATTATGTTTACATAAGTCCATAGCTCCTCTTCTTTAAACACTATTTTTGTAGCACGTTATGCTAGTGGATTTTTAGAGCAAATTATAACCCAAGGCTGTCTTTGTGATATTGCCATCTTGAACCCTTGGGGGAAGTAGGTAAGGCATGCATAAATAAATAAATACATGCTGTCCAATATCCAAATAAAAATGTAAAATATTCAATTAAAAATGAGTATTTTATCTATATGCTGCCAATGCACCCAGATTTTTGGCTTTCTCTGAATACAATTGGCCTTGTAGAGTCAACAGACAGAGCCAGAGCTGGCTTAATGTCTCTCCCTTTTATCTGGGCTTGGAGAACAATCCAGAGTTATGCTGCACAAGCGGCCACACCGTGCATGAATGGAGATGTGCCCTGTTGGTTTTGCAGCCTGTTGACTGCTCTTCTATTACAAGTTTTCCAGTAATTTCTCTTTCAGGGAAATTTGCTGGCTTGCCTTACAGAGAATCTGAGGGCTTCCCAGAGGCACAGGGCTTCTTATTTGTCTCTGTTCACTAGTTTGGGAGTCAGCTAAGCCACTGGAGATTTTCCCCTTGCCATAGATCTGGGCAAATGTCACTTGTATTTCACTTACACACATGCAGATTCAAGATCTCTGACTTCTTTAAGCACAATGAAATTTAAAGTTCTTTAAGACAAATTTTGGGTAACTTGTGAAATGAAAACATGGTTTAAAATGTTTATAGATGTTAGAGTAATAGTGGGCGACATCCAGAGAGCTTTCTGAGACCTGCTTTTTATAGACTTTATTTTTTCATGGCATTTTTCCTGTGAGACAATAACTACTCATAAATCACATGGTATAATCCCAGGACTGGAAAGAAAAAGATAGTCAAGGCTATAAAACTGGATATGTCTGATTGCAAGTCTGATTTCTTGATTATTATTAGCTACTATGTTTTAATAGAATCAACATGTTTGCAAATGTGAGCTCTAGTCCTTTTGGAGGTTATTTACGTATAGTTTGTAGAGTGATTCTTTTGCAGATACTCTCTCTCTCTCTCTCACACACACACACACACACACACACTCTCTCTCTCTCTCTCTCTCTGTCTCTCTCTCTTCTGGGGATTGAACCCAAGGCCTTCACAATGAGCTACACCCTGAGCCTTTTTGTCTTTTTATTTTGAGACAGGGTATCACTCAGTTGTTAAGTTGCCCAGGCTGAGCTCCAACTTGTAATCCCCCTGCCTCATCCTCCCTATAGTACTGGGATTACAGGCATGTGCCACTATAAATGGGTTACTCCATTTTGTTAAGAAAAGCAGTGCATAGAGTCCTTCCCCTTTCCCTGTCCAGTGGTTCCTGAAGCAGTGTGTACCACCTGCCTGAAAAATCACTTCTTTCTTTCAGAAGGTTGCCAGCCTTTGCTGTCTTCAGATTATATTGCCAAAGTGTTTTATTGAAATATAACATTATTTCTGAAATGGCCCATAACCTCTCATCCTGTATAGACTTCTGATAGACCCTCCTGAGCAAAGAGACTTCTGCCCTGCGCCCCTCCTCCAATTCACGCTTCTTAAGATACAATGGTTTGAAGCAACCGCGTGGGGGGCAGTTGTGCACCACATAATGGTGTTTTGGTCAGTGGTTGGCTCTGGATTCACAGTGGCTATACCACGTCACCTAGGTGTGCCACACACCACACCACCAAGGCTGGGGTAGATACACTCTGACGGTCGCACAGCAATGCAATCACCGGACAATGAACAATCACTAATGCACAATAATTTTGTATTTTGGAGAACATGTTGCTCAGAATATATCCCCAACATTAAGTGATTCACAGTTATATATTAATAACATAAGACGAGAAAAAAGCTTTCTTCCCTTTCACATTAACATTGTATACAAAAGGTTTTTATTTTATTTTATCTTATTTTTGGCTTTTTGAGCCAGGATCTTGCTATGTTGTTCAGGCTGCCCCTGGACTCACTATGCAGCCCAGGCTGGCCTCAAACTCATGGTGACCCTCCTGCCTCAGCTTCCCAGGTGCTGGGTTTACAGGTGTGCACCATCATGCCAAGCTTGCATACAGAAGATTTTGATTCTGAAAAGATGTCAGTTACATTTCAGAGTGACAAAGGGAATGGAGATGAGTCTGCGTGTATCTAGCATCATTACTAACAAAGCAAAGCACCAGCCCTTTCTTTGGTGACCCAAGGCTGGTCCTGCAGGGAGGAATCTATGTCGTGCAATTTGAGGGACCACCTCCAAAGCTTGCTTGGGACAGAGCCTCTGCACAACTCTAGGGGGTGCCTCTTCCACTGATGTTGTTCAGTGTACAGCATGCCCAGCTATACATAGCAGTCTTGTTTGCACTAGTTAGCTCAGGTCTTTGAGAGCACATGTCCTTGACAATAAGCCCTCATCTGTTCTTTTATAGCTTGGTACCCTGGGAGGAGAAACCTGCTAGCCCATTAATAACTTATCCTAGAGAAAATCCATGAGCGGTTGAAGTTGGGAACAAGTTAATGTTGCTTTCAATGGAGGTCAAGTCACCCTGAGAAGGGCAGACCTAGGTCTGGCTCCATGTCATAGGCTGTTTTGCAAACAGCAGGTAGCAGGAGACTGGTGGGACCAGTGAGGGGTTGGGAAGTGAGGGAGAGCACAGACTGCATGGCTGGAATCAAACTCCATGCTGTCCAGCTTTGGCCCGGGTCCCTTCGAGCCACCCAGGCCTGGCTTGCTCATCCTGCTCTTTCCCAGGGACTCGTCTCATTAGGTTCTTGGGAAGCAGTGCTAACATAGGGAGACTAGGAGGTTTACGCTCTGGAAAAGGAAATGCCCCTGGGCTTTAGAAGTATATGAAGTGGAAATTATTAAAATCTGACCAGGGTACCTACTATGAGACCGGCTGGTGAGATAATAATGAGACAGTCCTGATGTGTAGGGAGGCTTTTAAGTGCCCTTGGCAATCTCATTCAGTGCTCAGGAAGCCAGTTTTTTTAGACATCAGCATCAGTAAGCCTGGAAGACTTACCTTGGGCTGACCTGTGGAGGTGGCCAGACACCTTTATGCCCACCTCCCATGGGATAGGACATCTTACAGGTGGGGCTGTTGGGGGTTCACTGATGACCTTGGCAAAGAGCTGACCATGCCACAGGAAGCCAAAGGGAGCAGGCACAGGTGTCCCCCAGGCTGGAACTCAGGATGGACGTATAGGGCATAGTAGGAAAGCAGGTGCTCTATCTACATTACTTTATCCTCTCCGGCATTTTGTATGGCCTGCAATGTTTGACATTGGCTTTACACTTTATATGCCACAGAAATGACTGCATGTTAAGATATTTTTTAATTTTGTGTATTGGGTCTCAATAAAATTATTAAGTGATGCAGTAGAAAAAGTAGCTCAAGTGATCTGGATGTCAGAATGTGTCAAAGTCAGAATGAAGGGACGAAAGGTCAACCTTTTCAAAGTGTAAAGGGAATTATTACCAGAAGCAATTAATACTGATTGAAAGGTCTATGCTACACAGGCTGACAGATAGAAAGGATATACTAACTGATATAAAACCAAAGAAATATGGAGACCTTAGCATGCCAACTGATGAGAATGGATAGCACCGACCCTACACAGTATACTGCCCACATCAAATGCAGGGTCATGCACCGCTGTCGTCATTAGCATAACTTCACAATGATGGGACACGCTCATCTAAGCATGTCCCTGACTTGGTCCCTGCAGGAACAGTTGGAAGGACCTATCAGTTTTCCTACCAAGATGGCTTGAACAATTTACCTAAAATTTCTTCCCTTAACTTTCCCATTAATGCTAAACTATTACATCACAATCCTTACTCAAATCTATTCAAGCATCCTCCTCCATTGACTTATTGAAAGACTCAACTTAGACCCCAAAGCATCCTTAATATGCCACAGTGAAGAGTTTTTTTCTGAACTGTATCTATCTACAAGAATTCAACTGCCATAAATCCCCTTCCTTGGGAGTTTCACAACCTGGGAAGCTGGAATCCTCTCATCAGAGACAAGAAGCTGGCACTGGGACAAGAAATCATCCAGACATTGTTGTGAAATGATCATAGCTATTATCCTAAGGCCCACGCGTCTTTCCTGAAAGTCATGTTTTCCTTTGAGTGCCCTCTCTTTTCCCCCTTTTCCCCTACTTGGATGCTATACAAGCTCCAGATCCAAACCAGCTTTTTGAGTCACAATTTTCTGTGAATTCCAGGATACATATTTGAATAAAAGTCCTCTCTCTCTTCCTCCTTTCCTTCCTTCCTTCCTTCCTTCCTTCCTTCCTTCCTTCCTTCCTTCCCTTTAATATGTAGTGCCAGTGATCAAATCCAGGCCCTCTTACATGCTAACCATGTGCTCTACCACTGTGCCACACCCCAAACCCCATTTTTCCAGTGCTAAGAGTCTCCCATCTATCCATAGTTTGATTTGCAATCCCGAAGATACTAAATCTAAGAGAGTAGAGGAAACTTTTCCTCCCTGACTATCAAAGCTCCAAAATCTCAGTAGAATCCAAGCTCGCCTTTCTCACTCCAAGTTGCTACCAAAGCTCTGGGTGGTGGCATTGCCCTCACGTGGGAACAGTAAAGCTCTGTGTTGATCAGCACAGTGCTAGAGATATTTGGAGAGTCAGCACTTCTGAACTGGATTTCAGAAAGAGGTGAGAAACCTCTTCTTTTTAGTAAGAAGGCTTCCTCAGTTAGAATATTACTATTCCACTGTAAATAATAAAAAAAATTCTTTGTCATAGGACACAATCCTTAAAAAGACTTGAAACACATTTTTTTCCAGATATAACAAAGGCCAATGTGTAATATCTGAAAGCTACTGGAAGTTGAGTATATTGGTGGAAAGGACAGGATTCCCCCATTATGTCCTCTAAATAGAGCTGGATTCCTGCGCTTTGGTTTTGCCAGGCCCTGGACTCCCTGTTAGATATCAGTTCTGCCATCAAACAATTAGCTTGCAGACTGACTACAGCTCATCCCTCACCAACTCAGATCATAACATATTGGCTGAATCGAATTCATAAAGCACTTGTGGCTGCCCCAGAGTTCACTAAATAATTTTCCCAAGCTCAGCTGGCTGCTCCTCTGAATACTAATCTGGTGGGAGATAATGAAGGGGGCTCTTGGCTGATGAGAGGACCCTGCCCTTGTCCCCTGCCTAGGGACATGAGTGCCCACAGAAGTGGGACAGCAAGCCATTAGCAAGATGCGTGCATCTTGGTTTCCTGGAAACGGGTGACAAAGCAGTGAAATCTTCTTCAATTCAGTGACAATCATTTGTCAGACATTTTTCTGCCTTTTAGCTTGAGGTAAAATGATTGCACTGAGTCTGTTCTTCCCTGTAAGAAGGATGTTATTTCAATGCAGGACCAAGAATGTCAGCCTGGTTCTAGAGCCACTGAACGGTGGCTCCATCAGAGGAATGGTAGAATTAAATTTATTTTTATTATACCATTGTAATTAAAATTGGCTCCCTCAAAGAAAGCAGACACTGACTTTGAAGCTTTGAGGGTGATTGGAAAGGGTCAGTATAAAAAATATGCAAAGAACATGGTGGTTGATGGTCTTAGATGTAGCAGGGCTATAGAGAGCAGCCAACAAAATTGGTCATAGGAATTAAGGTGATTAAAAATACAAATATATCAAATTAATATTATGTTTAGATTGCATATTATTTGGAAAAGTTGAGCGAATTTCACTAAAACTGTTCTATATAAAAGGATTTTAGAATCGTCCAGGTATTTTAAATGATGAAAGTTTTATTAACTTCATCCGCAGACATAATAAAGACAATACAAACAATGTTAAGAGCAGTTATGTGGCAAGAAATGATATAATACAGATAAAGAAAATGAAATTATGTGCTTGTAAGATTCGATCTCAGGTACCTTGGAGAATTGGCACGAGGATTGGTTATCAGGCCTAAGAAAGGGTGAAATTGCTATTAAGGGGTTGTACTGCATGGAATGAAAATGACATCAAGCTTCAGTAATTCAATTATAGGGAAGGCTGAATATGATGGGATGGGTTTGTTTCCACCAAGCACAAGAGAGTCCTGGTTGGTGTCTTAATTGCTGTCTTAAGATAATGAAGAGAACTAAAAAAAATTCAAACAGCCTCTTCATATTTGTCCAAAAAACACAAAGTAAGAAAAGATGACATGGCAGAGTCCAGTGCAAGTATTTGACAGTGATACAAAGGATGCTTTGTTTGGGAAAACACCAGAAGGGAGGCTATTATGGCCTGGAATAATACCAAGGGGACTCATAAAGAAAAGAAAAGAAGAAAAGAGGAAGTATGAGAAATAAGTAGGCAAAAATGAGCAGAGACCAGATAGTGCCGAGGTGTGCTAGACACAGTGATTCGTTTCTTCCCTAGACACTCGAGATTCTAATGAGGAGAACAACTCTATTCTTTTCACACCACTGTGAGTCCAAAGCATGATTTTCAGGGGGGAGTGGGCTATGGCAGGGAATCATTTGCAAATGAATCTAATGGGTGTCAATTCTACTCCTGCTGAAATTCCCAAGATCCCTAGTTAGGTCTGCTTCTGGGCAGGAAAATCTAAGCCAGGCTAACGTTAATGACACCCCCACCCCACTCCACCACGATTGCAGAGGCTGAAGAAAGGAAAGCAAGTCTTGAAGGCATGTTTCCCAAAGCCATACTTCTGGAAGGCTTAGGCATTGTCTCCCAATTAAATACATCTGGGCTGATTTGAGTGTAGATTGGATTTGACTAAATTGTTTAAATGTCAAGCAGATACAGCTCCACAGTGTCCTTGGAAACACAGTGTCTTCTAAGCTCTACCTTCTGTCTGTGAAAAAGGGGGCATTTTGGGGTGAGGGGGCCCCATTTATCAACAATTCTTTCTTGATTTCATGGCACGTGCTTGGACCTGGGGCACAGAGCCTTCTGAGACATGATTCCTGTTCTCAAGAAGTTTATCTTGATGTGGAAACATTTATTCACCTTCTAGTGTGAGATTTTGATTTCCTAATGGCAAATGGTTGTGCCCTACTGACCTTTGACTTAGCCCCCTCCTAGACTGAGCACGAAACCTTTAATGAAGGAACAAAACAAGAAGTCCGTAGTAAGAAGCAAGACGATCCATGCAAAAAGTCAGAAAACAAAACTCAAGAAAAACTTGATAAGAAAACCCTTGAACTTCTAAGTAGAGACTCCTGGCTGGAGGGTGCATGCAGTTTAAGCCCTGGGAGTGGAAATGCATGCGAGTGTTCTCTCGGGGTTTATAAACTGATCCTAAATAAATATCTACAAGCCTCCAAATGTTGGGCCCTGGATTTTAGAAATGACAGAATCATAATTCTGTAGGCTCGCAAATGCTGGTTCCTGACAAATAATCCTCACAGCCTGTTGAAAAGACAAAGCCAGATTTTTTGCTAATTGAAATAAGAGAGAGCATCAATAAGGGAGAGTAGGTAGTTATTGGAGGGGAAAAGGCAAGATTGTATTGTACCTAGGTCTGAGTTGTCTTTCAGGCGGATCTTTCAAAGCAGAGGCTAGATTAGGAATGAAAAAGATCGTGAAGTATAAGGGTGATAGAAAAATAGGATGAATATTCAAATTTTTAACAAATCTTATTACAGCAAAGTATATATTGCCAAGAATAATAGGCTAAGTGTTTTCAAAGTATTTTGAGGGAGATTAACAGCAATGTGATTTTTACTGTGAAAAAATTTTTAAATTTAATCATTCATCATATATTTTGATAATGCCATGTTGATCAACCATTTAGGGGAATTCCTGTCAAATAAAAATGTTGCAGTATGTTCTCATCCACCTTATTCATTGGATCTGGCACCATGCAACATGTGGCTCCTCCTCAAAGTCAAAATGACCACAATGGTAAACGTTTTGAATCAATTCCAGACTCCGAGGTAGCCACGACAGCACAACTAAAGATACAAGGGAAAGAGGACTTCCAGAAACTGCTCCAGAAACTGTCAAGATCCATGGGCTAAGTGTGTTTGAAGGAAAAGGGAGTATTCAGAAGAGCATTAAGGGCAATGTGTCTTTTGCTTAACAAGTTTTAAAAACTAATTTAAACATTAACTGAATTTCAAAATCACATCTTGTAACATCCAGAATTTGCAGGGACAGCTGTAAGAGGGTTGCAGCCATGAGCTTGGGGAGTATTAGGGCACAAGAGATAGTGTTGCTTCATAGGCAGCACTATGAAGAGTTGATGAAAGTTTTGGAGAGTTCAACTGATGCACACTCCAGTTGCTGGGCCAGAGTCTCCGGGGACAGTGAGGACATGGAGCAAGAGCTCACAGCCCATGTGCAGAGAAGCAACTGTCATGGAGCAGGGTTCTGCAGAAAGAGCTTTTATTGAGGCTCGACTGTCAAAGAGACAGGAGGTAAATGCAAATTTGTCCCCTGCTGGTTGGAATAGGGGGAATTATAGATAGGGAGAGGGGAGAAGCTACTTGTTTATTGGATGGCAAGAAGGGAAATTTGGGGGTTCTTGCGCAAGGTTGGACACCATCAAGTCTCTTAATGAGCTGCATGTTTCTGCCCCAGGGTAGTTAGTACGTTCTATGCCAGCCACTTTGTTGATTCACTTAATTCTTGCAAGAACATTTCTCAGGAGAGGGTCAGCATGGCATTTACTCCCCACTGGGCCTGTGCACTGAGAACAGGAAACCAGACCTTCTTGTCCTACTAACATGACCACTCCACTGCCTTCCTTTGTCTGCTTTACTTTTCCAGGGAGTCTCTTGCTGGGAAAACAGTTGGATTGTTCATTATAGGAATTTGTCCATGGATCCATTCACTCACTAATGAAAATTATCAACAGACAGCGTGAGTCCTAAAATTCTCTGGCTCTAATGACTGCGCTGGCGTGCAGCTTATTCCACCCTAATGACGGCCCTGCCTTGAAAAACCTGCCTTATATCAAACTTCAAATTCTTAATGAAATCCAACCTTGCCTTGTGCCCAAGGCCCCACTGGAAATCTGCGGTGGTGTTCTCCCTCACCATGGCAACCCGTGAACTTGGCTTGGTCTCACCCAAAGGTCATGTTCACAGTGTGGGTCACACCTACAGATATATGGCAGCTAAGTGTGGAAGCTGGGATCCAACACCAGGTTTCACTGCCTCACATGCCCACTTTCTCAACAACAACATACAGTGCTTCTCCTGAGGGGTGTGGGGACTAAGACTGCTGGGAGAGATTTGAACAAAAATAAAACTTTGTGCCCAAAAAGCAAACACAAAATCCCTAGAGTCAGACCAGCACCTGAAAGTTATTCCATCCAAGCAATTTTCTGTTGTATTAGACACAAGTCTATGTGATTATGTAACAGAAAATTGACTCTGCAAAATAACTATAATTGTACCATCTGACAAGTAAACTACATGAGAGAATAGTGAATTCCTTTTAAATGAATACCTTGTAAAGGAATAGAGGGAAGAACTAGATGTATGTAGGTCCCACTGCTGTCTTTTTGCTGACAAACACCCTTTGTCGATATTCTCTTCCTAGCTATTCATTTTAAAAGGCATCGGTGTTCTTTTTGTTTGTATCTAGTTTGTTCTACGGTACAATTATGGAGTAAATTAAGCTGGACACCACAATATGCACCATGCTACTCACTTTGGCATGAGCTGCACTTAGGTTTATAACAAATTTCTATCTTGACCCCACATTTCACTCTATTGGAACTTTTCAAAACATTATCCTTTGGGGTTAATATTTCCTTTCTTCTTTTGAAGCCAATTTTTTTTGGAACATAAGAAAAAGATTGCCTGCAGCTGCTTCTGAGTTACTGGTGAATTGAACCAAAATGGCTATTTCCATTGTAAAATATTTTATTTTATAATCTCTGCAAAACTCGGTGAATAAAAGTCATCCCAACAGAAACGCTCATAATACTTAAAGCTATGCAAAAAGCAAATTTATTACTCTATTCCAATTCTTTGGGTTTCTAGGTGGCAACTAAACAACAAAACAATGCTGCCTCACGAAGATAATAAAACAAAAGATTAATTCTGTAAATTCAAATGCTTAGCCTATATAAAAAGGCAATATTCTTTACTTATTGACAAGTATTTCCTAAAAGCCTACTTTATGCCAAATATTACACATCCCTCACATTTAATTTCTCTTATACCTCACTAAGGTAGGTAGCGTTTTGTAGATGAAAATATTGAAGCACAAAGTGACACTAATTAGCAAAACAACTAGATGAAATTAACATTTTTAGTAAATTGATATGAATTAATTATTTTTTTCAATGACATTCATCCAGCACCTATTCTATGCCATGGGGACTAGAAAAGCCAGGAAGATAGATATGGTTCTTACCCTTGTAGACCTTACAAGCATTTCAACTGCAGAGATCCAATTTGGTATCTCCAAACCCAGGAATGGACATGGTACCTTATTCTATAAAATATACAATCTTTCTGGGGAAGGTAAAGGGACAAGACATCTTCCATGATGTTGAGAAAGTATAACACTGTGAAGTGAGTTGGAATTTTGATCGGCACACAAGCCAACATTATAAATATCTTGTAATATCAAGATTGGAAAGACATGACTGTAATAAGACTGTGGATGACCTAGGAAGCAGGATGTTAACTTTGGGGCTAGAAGCTATTATAAAGGGAGATAATCCAATTTTGCCACCTTCAAAGTCTATTTGCAGGTGTCTGCTGGTAGCTTCTGTTTGCCCCATGCAATGGGGTATTAATATAGGCAGAGGAAACAAAGAAGGAACAAAGCATAAAATAACTTCTGCAAAAACAAAGAAACATTTCTGCTATATATCTTACATAATAATTTCCAATATTATTGAAAGAAAGGATTTCTCCATGGGGAAAAAAGTTGAAATTTCAAAATCACTTATGTAGTTTAAATTCTTATCAAACTCTTATATCCACTATATCATTTACCTCTGCATTGAGTTGAATTTTTTAAAAAATGGGAGTAATTTGATTAGTGAATGCTCAAGAAAAGAATTTCATGTGTGATCAGAATTAATGCAAATTTTCATCCCAGAGATCTTGCCCAAGATTTAATTTCAATATTGAAGAAGTCAAGAGGATCATACAGTTCAAGAGGCATGGGTTTGTTCACTTCATTAACAAGGAATTTCAAATCAGAGATGGAACAATGAGCTAAATATCATTTAGGAGAAGACATTGGAAGCAAGAAACAACTACCAAGGAGAATCTCCCACACCTGTGAGTCACTGGGCCGGGGATAATCATTTATCTTGCTCAAGAGCGTGAAAGGAAACCAACCAGATCACCTGTTTTCATTGTTCAGAGAACATCATGCACCATGTGCATGGAAGTGCTTCTGAATCTAAACACCCTCCCCTCTTCCCACTGTCAAGAGAAAAGATGTTATCAAGTCCACGGGAATGATATCCAGGACCAAGGGCAATTTATCAAGATTAGAAAACTTCTTTAATCAAGTAAGCACAGATGTTTAGAAGAAAGCACACTTTAAAAGACAGTGGACCTTTTTGCAGCAGGGAAACAATTACTTCTATAATACTTTACAGCTTTGGAAAGAACCATTAACCTTTTATCAACATCTAACCCACATTCATGCCTATGATGAGTGTGGGCTGATCACGCTAGGTTATTAGAACAGGACTGCCCAACACAGGGAAAACTGAGATGAACCCTTTGGCACAGGCCCACCTCACATTATCATTGGTTTTGTCCCTGGCATTTAAAATGATGCTAGTACTTAGTCAGAACTTAATAAATATTTGTTGAATGAATTAATAAATGCAGAGGAGTAACTCTGAAAAGCACTACAGACTCAGCAAATACCCTACAGAGGATGAAGGTTAAGGTGGGATTATTGGACAGCATCAAAAAATCAAAGGAATGAAAGCTCACACAATGCACTAACCATGAGGAACTGGAAACAAAGATCATACCTCTTGGGAAGTCTCTCATGCACTGTATGTACGGGAATGGGCCATGGTCATACCCAACACAGGCTGGAGGAACTGGAAAGCAGCAATTCCCTGCATCACCAAATTGATTCTAAACAGGAAATAAATCCCAAGTTTGGAGTTGATTGAACAATATGAACTTCCACACTACTCCAGTGTGATTTATGAAGTTATTTTTATCAAAGGATCTGATCTAGGTCACATGTACTTGGGCTTGGTAAAACAATATGGAAACTGCCTGAATGATACTTAAAAATGTGTCCAGCATCTCTGCCATTGCATCTGAAACTTCCCCACTAAGCAGCGGTGAAGGAAGCAAGCCCTGGATTTGGTATCAGATCCCATATGTGCCAGCAACTTGTTTGACCTTGGACAGATTCCTTACCTCTCTGAACCTTAATTTAGAACATTTGAGAATAATTCCTGTAGAGTAGGGTGATTGTGAAGTTTAAGCAAGATGGTATATAAAGTCCGTGACCCCTGATAGTTCTTATTGTTATTAGCTCTCGGAGGTATGATGACAGTTTGATCCACAAAGGCCACTACTAAAAAGTTTGAGATCAGTCAAGGCTTGAGCCTTGCTTAGCGCCCCTACTAGGCTTAGTTCCTAGTAGCTGGGGAAAAGATGCATCATCAAACTCGGAGTGGAGACACGAGCCAGATGGGACATTTCTGATTGCTGATTCTGGATTTCCCCTGGTAATTTTTTCCTCTTTACAGGAGCCAATCTCTTCTCTAGCTGAGCTTGTTTCCTTCCAGGCAGCAAGGAAGGACACCGATTATGTGAGAAGCCACTGCCTGTGGCCGTCAAGCTGCCTTTCTTCTGGTTAGCACGTTCCTGTGGAAGCGTGGCCAGTAGTTCAGCTTCCGTGTTGGGGACTAAAGCTATAGATCATGGGAATCTTGCAAATGTAAGTTGAACCCCTTTGGCCAGACACTCTGTGTCAATTTCAGTATTTACAAGACCTAACTGAAATTTGTATCAATTTCATGGTTTCCATAAGGGAATTAAAACACATGGAATCTTTCTTAAAAAAAAAAAAAACTAAGTAAAAATAAAGTTGTCATATGCATCCATTGTGCTAATCACAGGAAAAGGCTGTTTTACTCTTTATTTCTCGAACACAAAAGTCTTATCAAACTTCCTGTTCTGTATGATTGGAATATGGATTCTGCAAACCACCTTGGGAGCCTCTCTTTAAGTCTGTGAACATTCTCCGAGCACATACTTCCCAATCCTATTACTCTGTAGAAAGATGGCGGTTGGTAGGATTCCTGAAAATGTTGGTCAGTGCTTTCATATTTTCAAGTGATGTGGATGGATTATCTGACCATCGGATCCAACCCAGGAATCTTCTAATAATCAGGAACAGAAGAAAGAATCATATGCCACAGAATGGTTATTTTGCTTATGTGCTTTATGGGAGAAAAGAATTTCTGCAATGAAATCAGTACTAATTTTTATGCATGGGGCTTGTCTGAATAGTTTTGATGGTAGTTTTAGAAATGTTTGAAGTATGACTTAATCATTGAGCCTAAGGAGAAGGTGAAATCTTACCTGATGTCTTAAACGTAATGGGTCTTAAGTATAATTTATAGCCTTATGTTATGCAAGAAGAGTAAAATAGGATAATTTAAAAGTAAGCCTTCCCTTTAATTACACTTAAGAAAGATGGTAAACAAAAATTATTTGAAAGAAACAAATCTATAAAACATTACCAGTTGCTAGTTTAATTTCTTTATGTGCATTTGTATTATGCATTGTGCACCCCATGAAAATGTGAATAAATTTATTTACATCTCTATGAAAATATGAATATCTTAATTTTAATGGTTTTTATATGTTTATTATTTTTCCCTGAAATTGCTTTTATAAGAATCATTGTGATGAATTGAGACTGGAATTTAAAAATGATCACATGTTTCTCTATATTGTTTTATGATTGTATTGTATAAATATTCATTGTTTCTTTATAGACAGAACAAGAATAATGGAGTACCATTTATTGTGTAGTTTGGACTTGTGTTCATTTGACTTCAGATCTGATTTTTTCCATAAGGCTACTCTTTGAACAGGTGTTCATTTGAGAGAGTTTCATTGTAGCTGGATTTTTTTTTTTTTTGGCATGAAATTAAATTGCCAAAGCAATAGACTCTAAAAATGTTTGGCCTCAATATCCTAACTATTTTAATTATACCTTTTAAATAAGTTTAAATCACCTATTCTTAAAGAAAAAAGTTTAAATGAAGTTAACTTACATTTAACCGAAACAAATCTTTTAAGAATAAACATAAGCCCAAACTCTGGTCCCTATACCAATTGCTTCTAGAAATTAAAACTGTCCTGAAGCCCAAATAAAATATAGGCATATGAATAAAAAACATTTCCTATTATTTGAGAAGAAAAAATGAAAACTATTTTTTTAAACAGTAACACCTAACTGTAGTCTTTTTCTCTGGTTAGTTTATTGACGTCGATCTTTTCCTAAGGCTGTTTTGTTTTATTTATTTTTTTGATGCTAGGATCTGGATCCAGGGCCCTGCATGTTCCAGGCCAGTTCACTGCCACTGAACTGCATCCCCAGCACCCTAAGTGTATTTTAAAGGGAATTGCAGTGGAATTCCTCATTTTTGTCTGTATGTTAAAATTCCGTATTTACATAGCCTAAATACAAGGCATCTGGAACTATGTCACAACAACGTCTTCTCAACTCCTCAGTAAAGTAAGAGGTTTGAGATGTTTGATTAATCCTTGCGGCTTTCATAATCCACTTGTTTTCCCGCATGTGCTCCAAAAGCCTAAAGATCCCCTGACTAAATCATACATTACCACTGCCATCTCAGTGACATGTGCTATCCTGGGGCATTGGCCTCTTAACCCGAGAAATGAACTTCTTGCTTGTGTGTGACCTATACCTCCTCACCACAGGCCGTCTCAGAGGCCTCCTAGGAATTTACTTGGCCTATTTTTAAGAAATGACCCAACTGAAGAGTAGATCTCTACCTGGAACCGGTAAGGGAGCTGGAGGGGCCATTTCAATAGCATTTGTCACTTCGTGGTCATTTGCCTGACTCTGCGCTGAACTTGAAGAGCAGTGGGCAGCTGATTGCAGTTTGCAAGCTAAGGCCAGGACCTTTGAAGCCTCTCGGAAGGAGAGCTCTGGAGTCGGTATAGAGAGGGGAGAATTGGAAGCAGGCCCTCATAAATCACAGTGTCATGGAAGCTGCACAAAGAAGTACAGTGCCCAGGCTCTGTGAGAGAAGTCATACGTCGAGGAATTTGTGCTGTGTGTGAGAAGAGAATCTAGAAGAAGCTGTTGTAAGGCTTTAGGAAGGAAGTTTTAAGGGTGGCTGCCGTTTGCTTTGATTCTCATTGTTCACAGGCAGGTGCTTGACCTCTTGCCAGGCAGCCTGGCATTGTGTCTCACATTTTATTGGGAAACACATTTTAACATCTGCAAGCCATTTGTAACCAAGTGATGGGCCTCAGATTTTCATGGATCTTCTGACGTTCTTTAACCCACAACCAGCACATTGATTTACCATGACAAACTTCTCAAAAGTTTCTGCCTTTGACAATGACTTACAAGAAGTTCCACTGCCAAGAAAGTATTCTTGATGGTCTCAGCTTGAGTGAGGAAAAGAAAAGCCTCCTCCATCGTGCTGTCCCATATAATACGCTTAAAATTGGGACCCAAAGAGTTATTCTAATGGGAATAGCAATGGACAATTTGTCTAATTATGTAAGTCATTTTTTTCTTTTGTCACTAGTCATCTGCTTAAGGGACTATAGTCAGATATTTTTTATTACTCTGTAATTAAAAAAAAGAAAACCATAAATCTGGTTTTTAAGGAGTTCTAACAACATAAAATTTTTTTTCTCTCTTGTGTGTCTAATCTACTTTATTTCATTAGACTGACAATGAATTGATCAAGTCAAGTAAAATGGGAGATGAGAGCTTCTTTCAAACCAGCTCATTGGGAAGAGCAAACAATAGAAACTGAAGATCTCACAGTGTAATAGAGCAACTTTTTAATACATCAGTTTTTATCCGACTTGTATCCCAAATGCACCATGGTTTTTAATGTGCTTATATATAATTCAATGTAGTTATAGGATTAAAGGTCACAGCAGATGAAAAAAGAGAAATGAAAAGTAGATATCATAGAACAACACTGACATGAAGATAACTAGAGCTGAAGCTAAGTAAAAAAAAGGCAAGAAAAGAAATTTGAGAGTTGAAGGGGAGTCTAAGCAGAAGGGTCAAGTACTATAGGGTCTTGCAAAGATTAAGCAAAGAGGTGAGAAAAACAAAAAGTGGAGATAAGACATTTAATCCAGAGACAGAGGACAGCCAAAATAAATCAAAAGACAATGTCTAGAATAATAAGAAAGTTAGAGACTCATCGCTTTATTAGGAGTGTGAGCCAGAAGCACTTAGGTGCTGGTGGGAATCACAGGTCCCAAACTGGGTCTTGAGGCTGGAGGGGACCTGGGCCTGATGATGACATGGATGTCCCTTATGACCCCTACATGCGACAAAGCCCAGGAGCAGAGGTCCTTGGTTGGTTGAATTGATGTATTTTCGTGGCTCCCCTCCATCACCCAAGGAAACTATTTTTTGCTTAATATTTTCTTTCATTGCTTGAAGGGCCTCTACACTGGATTACTGGGCTTAACTTCTGTCAGCTCCCCTTTCAGTTTGGCTTTCAATGGAGAAAGGGAAAGTGAGGACAGGTTTTACTGTCCATAAGCCAGTCACAAGGCAGAAGGTCATGAGCGCAGGTGTGAAGAAACATTGACATCTCCCATGCAATGGAACATATGCAGGCCGGCCACGGGCTGGCTTCATCCCTGGAACTTCTGACTGTGCTCTAACTTGATCTGCCATGCCTTGAAAATAAAGCAGCAAGTACATCTAACTTCGGTTTTATTGGCCATCCTAACTGCAAATAAACACAGTCACCCTACTGATATTAACTTTAGAGGTCTTTCTTTGGTGGCCATAAAGGCATAAGTTCCAAGTTCCTTGAACTAAATAGGAGTTTTGTAAGTATTTGTGGTGATAAGTTGTCATTTTTAATTGCACAAAGCATATAATTGGAGAGTATATAACGATGTACATGTAAAGCCCAAAATATCTGAATCAAGTGACATGAACATTCTATTTATGTGTTTACATAAATACATATACACATTTATGTATATATGCATATGTGTGTGCATATAGAAGTACACACACACACACACACATATATATATACACACCCATTAAATTAAACCAAGCTATGTTTTGTTTACAATCCATTGGACCAACATCCAATAAGAATTCTGGCCAAGAAATAGTCAGTCACAGCATTTTTTTCTAATAATGCCAAATGTTCTTGCCCAAGGGAGAGGAGAATGCTTTCCAGACACAAATCTTTCACAGTATGGTGAAATTATTTCTTTTGTTTCATGTTAGCACCAAAACCAAGGAGGAGCCCAATTTCTTCCATCTTGACAAAATAAAGGTGCCAATTTTATATTTTTGAAATAATTTATTTTAATTGGTCAGAGCTATCTGGAATTCAAAAATCGTATAGGGAATTTAAAAATCATATAGGGGAGCCATGATTTCTAAAAGTCTCATCTGCTATTAAAAAATAAAGGGAACCTCACATTTTTAGAATCAGATGAATCAGGACCCTTTTGATATGTCACAGACATTTACTACTTTTCTTTTGTTTCTAAGGTGAGGAGGAGGAAGATTAAGGTGGATTTGTAAAGTATAAATTATAGGAATGTATAATTTAGGTCAGCCTAAACTTGATACACTTAGTGCAACATTTTCTCAGGGATTGAGTTTTTATTGCATTAAAAGGTATACATCAAGAATTATTCTGACCATCTCTAACTTCTCCATCCATTTCCAGGGTCTCTGGTTTGGTGTTTAGGAGAGACAGCTGCTGGTGTTTACTCTTACAGTGTGGAAATCTCTGGAACCAAACCAGTCAAGAATTTTTTTTGTCAATTCCACCAAAAGATCATTAACCAAATTTTATTCTTGCCTGTACCAGGATTTGCTTATCTTTGCTTATGGCTCAGCCAGACTGAAACAGCATGTTCAGGGTCATCGGAGTTCAAAGCTAAATTCCAGTTCCTTCCCACTGGATATGGACTGAATAATTATACAGAAATTCACTCCTGCCAGAACTAGAGGATGGAGAGGAAAGATCAGAAGAGCAAAAGCAGAAGGGGGAATGATTAGGAAATGTCCTTTTCATTTCAAGTTGTCACATAAGACTCTGAGAGAAATCTTTGGTGTGGTGCAGGGGAGCAAGTGGGTGTCACAGGTATGCAGGCCCAGGTGTGCGCCCCCTGTCTGTGGGGCAGAGAAGAGCAGATGCCTAGGGGTTGTTTCTGTCTCCTCTCCTTACCAATACCTCCATCTCGAAGTCAGTGGGACCAGGCTTTGTGCTCTCATAGTGCTTTCTGTTGCTTTTGGTTTTTCAATTCCTTGTCACATGTAAACAGGTAAACCTGAGAAGAAAGCCTACCTGACCTGTGAAACGTGGAGCTCACTGCAGAGGAGATGTGCCTCGTTCGATGCCATGTTTCTATCAGCGCAGAGTAAAGGATTTGTTCGGGATAATTTTGAAAACAAAAACCGTTCAGCAAGGGTAGAGGCAACAGACTCGAGAAAAAAATTTCAAGAAATTCCAAGAATGATAACAATAAATAATAGCATCCTTTTATCAAGGTGTCCAACTTCAGCATAGGAGGAGAGGACAAAAATCACAGCATCTCTGTGTTTCTTCTACACCAGTCATGTGTTTGCCTTGCAGTATCACACATTTCCTCCCTCTTTATAGATGGCTTTTTAAAACCTTTTATTTTGATAAAGTAACTTAAAACTTAACAGGGCTTGTGGCTCGTGTCTATAATTCCAGCACCCTGGGAGGCTAAGGCAAGCGAATCACAAATTTGAGCCCAGCCAGGGAAACAGGGAAAATTAGCTGCTTAGGGGAAACCTGTCTCAAAAAAAGTGGGGATGTAGCTCAGTATGAAGGTCTTGTGTTCAACCCCCAGGACCTAAAACACAAACAAACAAACTTAACAAAAAGTTATCAATATGGTTCACTTCTTACATTTTGTCCAATGTGTGTTATTATTTTCTCCCTCACCCTTTAATCTTACACATCATAAGACCCTAAACATGTAGCAGTGTATTTCATAAAAACCAAAAAATTGACTTACATTTGTATACCTCTGTACGCAGTACAATGATCAAAACCAGGAAATATATAGTTGTAAGAATGCAGTATATTCGTTCATCAATAATCCATATACAAATTACATCAATAGGCCAGGTAATGTCCCTTAAAGGGCTTTTTTTCTCTGTCCTAGATCCTTGTGATTCCATTTAGTCGCTCAGTCCACCTTTTTTATGATTTTGCTATTTTTGAAGAATACAGACGAGGTGCTGTGTAGAACACCCACCCCTCCTGTGTTTGTCTGATATTTCCTCATGAACAGATCTGTGTAAGGAATGTCCTCTTTCTGCACTACATTAGGAGGCCCATGATGTTCTTTCTTCTCTTATTGGTGATGCTGAGTTGGGCCACTTGGCCATGGTGGCGGCTTGCAGGTTTCTTCTTGCATGTCGCTTTTTATGGGCCTTAGTTAGATAAAACAAATTTTAAAGATAAAGCTAAGGGAATCAATGATTTTGAAGGACAGCTTGCAAGATAAGTAGGTCACTGCATCCTTTTAACTGTAGAAGTGGCTCTTGTTTTAAGCCAGATGATGAGAAATAGTATATGCCTAAGCCAAGATAAGACAGTCATGTACAGAATTTCATTTTGTGGTATTGGGTGCTATTGAGTAATAGAGTTTTATCCAGAGTTCCTAGCATGGAGCTTCTACAACCCATGGAATGTCCTGGTGAAAGGGAGGATTTTGGTTATTCTGAAGCCCTTGAACTATGCCTGAGTTATGCTAAGAAGACAGTGCAGAATCTGTGCTGGGGGCCAGAAAGACAACTCTGTTGGCTGGGTTTTAAGGCAGCCTGGCCTCTGGGGAAGGAAGAGAGACCGAGTTCTCTATTGATCTACATAACAACCCCCCAATAAGAACTCTGGGCAGGGAGACTCAGAAAAGCTGGTTGGTGAACACGCGGATGCACCAGAAGGGTGACGCACCCTAACTCCACAGAGACGGGAGAAGAAGGCTCTGCACCCTAAGATCTTCTGAGAGCTTGGCCCATGCATTTCTTTACTTGGCTTGCTCTGATTTGCATCTTTTATAATATAATTATAATTATGCATACTCCAGTGAATTATGGGGGTGTGGGAACCCCCTGCATCTGTAGCCAATTGGACAGAAGTTCCCAGGGAAAACATTCATAGCATCCTAAATTAGGCAGTTTTGTGTCGTGAGCCCTTAAACTGTGCCATGCATTGCCTTTAACTCTGGCTAGTTAATTCCAGAATCGACTTTCAGTACAGTAGTTGATCTCAGAATAGGCTCTTATGGAGGCCTAGTACATGAAGTTTATAATAACATTTGGATTTGATAAGAAAGTTTCAGTTATGAAAATGTGCACTTTGATACATACAATGAATTATTTACATACACATCAGCATGTAAATATGGATTACATGTATAATCCATTAATGAAATTTTCATTTTAAAAACCCAAATAAGGGCTGGGGATTTGGCTCAGTGGTGCCGTCACCTGCCTCGAAAGCTCAAGGTTCCGAGTTTCATCCCTAGTACCAAAAATATAAAAAATAAAAATATTAAAATAAAAACACAAATAGTTACATTAATAGTTTCATCTTCCTTTAATTCTTTTTTTTCTTTTTTATGTTTTTCCCTTTAATTCTTTAGACAAATAATGACCCAAGTTTACATTAGAAAGTTCTGATCTTCCTTGCTTATTTTTTAATAAATTGCCAAACTTTTACTAAAATAAATTTACTTAAATAAAGCTTACGTTTGGGCTGCCTTATTATTTAAGGAACATAGTGATGGGCAGGAAGTGTTTTAAGGAGTTAAATGTGGAAAATATGCCCAACCGTGATTTTCTTTGGTCAGGCCATCTTCATGCATGAGAGAAAACAACTTCAGTCCTGGTAAATGAGAAAGCTTCTCACTGGAGGAATGCAGCACGCACTTCAGAAACTTGTCTTGTTAAAAAAAAAATCAATAGGTGAATATTTTAAAAAATTGTTCAAAGGTTTCCAAGGATGGTAAGAATCAAAGAGGTCTGAAGCTTGTTGTCATGGATTCAGGAAGGTTGATACTCAGATCATCTCAAGAAGATCTTGTCTTACACTTAAAGTTAAAATTATAGTGAAATCTAGACTTGCCCAATATGCCTCTTTGGCCATCTTCGTTGCTGACAAGGTATACAAGAACTGGGGCTTCAGACGTCAGACATGTGCCTGGAATGTGAGGCAGTGGGGGTCACCAAGGGCATTCAAGGTCAGGGGCACCGAGTCGAGGTTGGCTTTAACCATTCACTGTCCAGGCAGTGAGGCCTCCTCAGACGCACGCTTTCCACTGGGAGATATTTACAAAGACCATTGCCGGGGGTTTGTGAGCGAAGGCAGTGGGAGTGAAGCAGTCTGATTCTGAAATCCAAGTTCAGACTTGCCCCAGGGGCACTGTGGGCCTTATTTGCTGACCTGGAGATTTATGGTGGATTGGTGAAGTAATCAACTGAGCGTTCTTGACCTGCTATCTGTGAAAGCTGATCATAAGCCTGGAACAGAGAGATTTCTATAGTCGTTCTGTAGAGGGGAAGGAAGGAGAAATTACTGAATACTTTCTGTGCACTAGAATAGTTACCTCATTTAATTCTTTTTTTTTGGTACCGGAGATCGAACTCGGGACCCTGCATGTGCAAGGCAGGTGCCAGAACCACTGAGCTAAATCCCCGGCCTTTACCTCATGTAATTCTTAATCCAAGTTTAGAAAACAGATTTCATCACTGCCTTGTTATTCCACTTACTAAACACATACTTAATGAGTACCTACCATGTACCAGGCACCATGCAAAATTGCCAGGAGACCCTTGCCTTTTGGAACCTTATGGCGCTTGGGTATTCCTTCATCTGATATTACCATCATTGAGTGTTAACTAATTTGGATCAGTAAGATTGTTCTACAATAATATTAATATATAGGAAGGAAAGAAATAAAACGCATAGAGGATAGGGTGGAAGGAAAGCAGAGGAATGATCTATGTTCTTTGAATTTTCACAAGAAGCAAGCAAAAGTAGAGGAGAGAGCAAAATCCAGCCTCTCTGATGTTCTGACTGCCAGAATGGGCCTTGGGGTCGCCTCTGTCACCTGACCATAGTTGGCCTCTGAAAGTTGCTCTTAGTCACACTGCACTGAACTTTATTTCAAGATCAGCCTGTCTGTTTCCCAGGACTGATCTCCTTCCAGACTTCAGATGGGAAATGTCAGCCCTCCTGTCAACATGCCTAACATTGAAATGCTTGGGATATCAGAGACACTCCGAGAGCACAGAGAGGAATTGGCTACACATATATCACTCTTCCAACACCACTGGGAAGGGACACAGGAGTTCTTCTCAACTATTTCTTAACAGCAAAGTAGGCCAATAAAGAAAAGGTATCCGTCAGAAATCATTTCCTTACAAAAGTGGTTAGGGGGCGTATTGAAGGCAGAAAAAAATAAGAGTTATAATACTTGGGGGGGGCGGAATTTCAGCTGATTGTTCTTCAATTCAGAAGCCTGAGAAAGACATTCTTGTAGTCAGAGATATTAGGGCCTACCAGGCATTCTGGGCTTTGCAGATACTGGGCTTCAGTTTCCTTGTCAAACAGACACCAAACTTGATAATACAACGAAGGCTGCCTTTACCTAAGTGGGTGTGCTTTAGGATGTCCTAAGCGTGGTGCTGTCCAAGGCTTTTTTGCAGCCCCATGTGTCACTGCATGCGTGTCCTTCTCCCATAGGTGACTATGCCTAATCTTGCATTTCTGCAGAATTCTATCCTTCAACCTGGCTTGGTGTGGCTGCCAGGAAAGGAGCTCCACTTTCACGCTAAATGATCCTGCCTGAGTCACTACATCTGAATGTGTGGACTTGTCCTGTGATGTTCCATGACTGAATGCTCCTTAGCTGACACACCAGAAATTTCCAAGGTTGTTTGCTATGCCACGAAGATTCAGCCCAAGCCCAGCCAGCCAGCATGCAGGAATGAATGCTTTGATCTGATTAGCAGGACTTACTGTAATTTGTGGAGTGCTAAAATTAAGCTTGGCAACTGCCCACAGGGCCAGAAAGATCTCCCCAGCTGACCTCAGTCCTGCCAGAGACACACAGACAGGCAGGAGACAGATGAAGCAGAGCCCAGCAAAGATGCCATTTTAGACCTGATGTGAAAAATGTCCAGGATGAGCTTAAGAAGGGCTGGGAGGTGGTGGTGATCCTAACGCACAATGTCACCAAGAGGCTGGGAGCAGGAGGGAGCTGTTTTCGCAGGAGCCTGAGCCCTGAGAGATTGCTGAAGAACTACTGCATTTGTCACAGCAAGAATAATCAGTACGTTGGCATTTGGACTCCAGTGACAGGGATGAAAATGAGATTCTGTGAAAGACATATCAGAGTCAATAGGCAGGAGCTTGGCTGCAGCAGTAAGGATGAAACAACCAAATTGAGACAATTTGCTGAAGAAAGTGAAATTGCCAATAATTGCTTCAAACCGTGTACCTGTGGTGGGGGGAAGTAGGGGTTCAGCAGAAGAGGGGTGAGCTCATTGTGTTAAACTGGAGCAGCCTGTGGGGCCTCCTAGTGTGCACAGCACAGAGACATTGGGTACATTTCTGCCCAGAGGGGAGCTGTGGTGCTCAGATTTGTACGGCTATTGGGTCCAGTGCAGAGGCTTGTTGTTTCTTTCATAATTTAGCACAACTCCGTGTGACCTTCTTACTTTGTACCGCTATTACACGTGCTCGGGATTGAGTCCTGGGTGAGAAAGTTTGTAAGAGGCTGGCACTTGCTGGCACATTTCAGCAAAGCTGTGTCAAATAAAAACCAGGCTGGGATCTGTGGTTTGCTTGAGGCCAGTCTGAATGTGACTTGTGGATTTCTCTTTATCAACGGACTGAGTTGGTGCAGCTGCAATAAATTGAATGCATTATTATTTGCACGTCAGCCAGAGAATGCCCATCTCAGGCAGGGCCACTGGGAAGTGTCAATTCGCACTAATACCAATAATTCTGACATTTCCAAGCAAGTACATAGGAGAACTCCAAAAGCATCATGTAATTGTCTACAGAATGCTCTAATGAGAGAGAAAGGCGGAAAGAGCTATTTCCCCCTATTATCCGGGGGTGAAGACACAGGTTAAGTGAATTGCCCATGGTCAGACAAGAATGACAACTTGACTCCTTCTCAGCTATCAGGAAAACTGAATTTTCTTGGACTTGATCTTATTTCCTATATGAATAATGAGCATTGAAACCTATATCAGGAGACCACCTGCTCAGTGCAATCTCAGGGAGCTTCTAACATGCATTAAACAGGAAGAGAACCTCTTCCAGGGGCCAGAAAGATCACCTCTTAGAGGAAAATAAATCCCTAATAGGAAACATACCCCAAGGCTGCTGGGGGCCTGGGAATATAATGTCCCCAGATGATGGCTGAATTGGTTTTCTGCTATCAACACGCATGTGCATGGAATACCGCACACACACACACACACACACACACACACACACACACATGGCTTTTCCCCTTTAAAATATTTAAAAGCTCATGTAGAGTTGTAAGAGTCAAAAGTCACATGTAGAACCTCAGAATCTCATCACAGAAGGTGCCTGAAAGGTCATTTGAGAGTCAATTAGAAAAGCTTGCCATGGGACAGGTGCCTTTAGTGCAGAGGCCGGAGAAGAAAATGGCAGAGTTCAACGCCAGGCATTCATGTGAACGTGGAGCGTGAAGGGAGAAAAGATGGCTCTCTGCCAGGACTCGGCATTACAAACGATGCCTTTTAGGACAGAGAAGCCTGGGGCAGTGTTAATGGTTTATGGAAAGGCCACTATACCCGTGCAGGCCATTGTCAAAATTGGATTCAATTTAGCAGGGAGGCAGTAACTAAATGCTATGGTCATATTTTGAATGTAAATTTTGATATATATGTATTCAAAGAGAAGCTCATTTTCCTCCAACCTTTTCAGAGAACAGTCCTCCATGATTACAAGGAAGATAGTATTTTCATTATTTTAAATTAGTTTTCAGGTATCATTTAGGCCTCTCTCCGAGTTGCTTCCTTTCATTCTCCCCAATTCAAGCCAGATCTACAATTCATTCTGGATGATAGGCACTGACCCCTGGAGGAAGAGGCTTGACCCAGCTCTGAGACCCTGTCATAGAAAAAAGTAGCATTATGCCTAATACCACTTCCTTAAGAAACAATAAACTTATTTTTATCAGAAAATAAATCCTTAAAACTAAACAAGTGCTCTTCCAAGATGGCTGGAAGTTCCAGTCCTCAACTTTTGGGGGGAAGGAGCTCTTTACTTGACTATTCCAAAACAGTCACATCCTAACAGGAATCTAGCATGCATTACAGTTTAGTTTTCAGAGAAGAGTCTTACAACTTTTCATTCAGTTTATCTTTATTTGTGTGTCTTTTTGCTATTTATTTAGGCTATTTAGGAAAAATAGGGTTTCTATCACCTGTCCACAATTTGAGAGCCCTTTGTTGGAAAATGCCAAGCAATTAGAAGCAAAGTGAAAAATCACATCTCCCAGAAGTTTCCACACCCTTTTTTGGCATCTCACGATGCAGATGTGAGGCCATTTGCATTATCTTCTAATTTTATACTTGGTCCCCACCTCCACTGAGGCTGATGTGCACCTGTGGAAGAGTCGGGTGTTTGGGACCAGAGAACCATGTTTCTTTTCACACCAGGAGGGCAAGGACATGCAGCCAGCTGCCCGGGTTTGAATCTATGTTCCACCTCTGACTCACTGTGTGACTGTGGACAACTGAGTGAGTCTTTCTCTACCCGAGTTTCTACATCCATAAAATGGGGAGACTATTAACCCTATCTCCCAGGGTTGTTGGGAGGATTAAAGGAGATAATAAGTGCATAACACAGAATATTCTTGGTTGAGTTTGCTGCTGACACTCTGGTCATTGTAGTTATTAGTGTCTCACTTGACTACTCATACATACATACATATATATGTATATATATTTATATACTTTTTTTTTTTTGGTACTGGGGATTGAACTTGGGACTTTGTGCTTGCGAGGCAGGTGCTGGAACCACTGAGCTAAATCCCCAGCCCTCATTTATATTTATCCCACCTCTTTTGGTAATTTTCTGGATCTCTGGAGTACCCCTCCGGCCTATGGCCTGTGGGGGTGTGTATTGGACAGAACACGAATAAAAGTTGCTATTGAAAAAATATGTAACTTCAAAGGCCACAAACCACTGCTCATTTATAGTCAATACACAGTGTTGAGGATTCCAATCAGTAGTTGGTCAAATGTCCCTTATCATGGTCAAATTTCACTCTTCAATATCATTAATGCGGATCTTACTAATAAGCAATGGCTAAGTCAGAGGCTGACATCTGCATGAACACACACAGCCCAGTCCCACTCACATGTTAGAAGATGTTTTTTGAGAGCTGAAAGAATCTTCAAGCCAAATTTCTTGAGCAATTGGATCACAAACCACCAAGAATGTGTCTGTGTTTTCATTTCACCACATAGCCTTCTTGGGAAGAGCCCATGGTATAGGAGATGGCTTCTAAATGCCAAGTCTGTGAAGTCATAGGGTTGGTGAGCAGGGCTTACTTGGAGCAGCTCAGGATGGGAGACATTACTCTCTCCCCTCAGGACACTGGCTTTGGTTTGACTCTGAAATCTTTTTTTTTTTTTTGGTACTGGGGAATCAAACCCATGGCCTTCACACTGAGCTACATCCCAGCCCTTTATTTTTATCTTTAAAATAGGGTCTTGCTAGGTCCCAAAGTTCCGCAGTCTGGCTCTGCTTGCCATCCTCCTGCCTCGGCCTCTCAGAGTGCTGGGATTGTAGCCCCCCCCCCATTCTCAGGTGCTCAAAGGTCCCCATGAGCATGGCCCCTCAGGAGGTGCCCTGGGCTCTGCAACTCTTCTGATCTCATTTTCCCATCAATCTGACTGGCTGCCTTGCCTTAGGACTCTGCACTATGCTAGGAATAATCTGATAAATGAAATTTAGTTGTCATGGGTTGTGTGCGTGTATATGTGTGTGTGTGTGTGTGTGTGTAAAAGCACAGTGCAGAGGTCTTGGAGAACACTAACGATTGAGCCTGTTACGCTTTCAGATTTGATTTACATTTTAGCAAATGTTTATGCTGCCTTAATATAGAAGAGGGAATAATGTGGAGAGGCACTGTGTTAGGGTCAGTGAGAGAAACTTCTTCGAGGAACTGACTTCTACCTGTGGTCTCTCAGATCCTGTGACATCTCTGTGATTGGTTCACCACCTCCAAACAAGGCCACCCGGGGACTCACTAGACCTGTAACACATGAGCCTTTAGGTAGGGGCTGTTCAAGATCCCAATTGTAGCAAATATCTAGCTTGCGGTGCTGTTAAGATTAAAGGAAATAGCATAGGTAAGTACACGGCATCTTGCAGGCGTCCACACAGTGTTAATTTCACTTCCCACATGGTTCTCTCCTTGCAGAAATGAAGACTTGGGACATCAAGTGATTTATCCCAGCTCCACACTCAGACATTTCTACAAATAGTGGACAGCATTTTACAAATTATGGCTCATTGGGCCAATTTAATCTTGAACAAATTCCATTTGCCATCCTTGTAGATGACAGAGGACATGGTTCACCCTATGACCAGATCTTCTTGGCTCTCAGGGGAGACGTGAGCTTTCAGGCCATCAACTTCTAACAAATTATGCCCAATGTAAGTATGGTAATTTTGAGACAATTGTTACCCTGCTGGAAGTTGAAATGAGATGACCAAATATATGATTTCTGTGTTTCAACTTTCTTATACCACATTATTATCTTTAAATAGAAAATAATGTACAGATGAAATGGCTAGGTGCTCTTCCCCCACTTGTTTCCTATTAGAGTTCTTCAAAACTCCCAGGGTTCCAATCGGCTAGAAAGTGCTGCTTTCAGACTGAAGGGCCAAAGTTTCAATTGGCCTTCTCTCCCTGTCCTCCTGTTATTTACAGGTGCTGATTCTGAAGGCAAAAATTCCAATTGACTAGTGTAATTACCCAATTTATATGCACAAAGGTGGGATGCCACTCACAAAAATTAATGCAGTCCCAAATGCTGCAGGTAAGGCCAGTTCAAATGTGATTCTCACTTAACACATTCCGAACTGGCTGGGAATCCCACAAACTGAATTATTTTGCTGCATATCTTAATTTTACCATAGTGCCTTGACGGGGAATCCTTCACCCGAGGGCCCATGGGGAAATCTGGATTTGAATTTCATGGGCAGCAAAGACCTTCTGGGAGGGGAACTTGATGATGTTGGAACTTTTGCAAAGCAAATTATTGGTGGATCCACAGGTCTGGAGATGTTTGAGACCTTCACCGTGGAAGCAATGAATGTGCAAATGGGAACCTGTCTTGGAGATCCAAAAAAGGAAACACGTTTATTAGGGTAGGTGGTGGCTACATAAAGAAAGTACTGATTTTCAAGGAAGGTGGTAATGGCTTAATGCTCATCATGATGACTGTAACAGTCTCAAATTACTGAGAAAAGAATGCAATAATTCTTGCCTGGAGGGAGAGGTGATTTAGGAAACCTGCAAGGGAACAACCATTTGGTTGGTGAGGTCATGGTCTTCAAAGGCAATGACCACATCTCATTCATTTCTGTGCTCCCTCTAGCTTTGAGCCAAGTGCATAGATGCCCAATACAAATTTTGATAGACAATTGCCTGAGTGATGTTGGAGTAGTTAAACAATAGAATCACTAGGCAAAGCATGGCCAGGATAACTGGGTGAGAGTTTGGGTATTGAAGGTCAACACACTTGACAATCGTAATGATGGAAGATGGCCAGTTAAGAAAGGATTTGTAAAAACATATAACGTGTTCCATGAATGCTTGTCTGGTAGATTTTGGTCCCTGTTTCTTGGTTTCTCTGGATGCTATTTTGCATCTGGACTGTGCTTTCTGCTGTCAGTGATGACAGTGGTGACCTGACAGCTGTGTGCATGCGTCATCCTGAAGTTATGCAATGCTGCAATGTGCCCAAGCTCCCGTCTATTAAAAGCTGCTTGATAGTACAGTAAGTTTCTATCTTTATGCCTGGCAAGGTTTTTCAAACTCTTAAAACTACTTGCCATTTAGGTAGGCAAAAATCCAAAGAATAAGGCTTGAAATAACCATGGCTACTGGAATGCTGTTTTCACAAAGAAGAAATTTCCCCTTCTTACACCTTTCTCTCTACTCTCTTTTTCCCATTTTAGTTCACTGCCATGTGGCCTTAGTGCCTCTCATTTATTCAACAAGCTGTATAAATTTAACATCAAATGATTAATGATTTCCCTGCCAAATTTCAGGAGACAATTGCACTAAAACTCCTCTGATATCAATAGCATATTTAAAAGTCTAATTTAATGGTAACATGCATGACTTTTTGATTCCTTTTGATTTGCCTTATTTTTTTGCATCAACTTAGGAGATTTTTTTCAGCTGCAATCTCTTTTGATTTCTTCCTGACACTCCATGCACGTGGGTATCCTTGGTTCCTATAGGAGGGTGACAAAGGGTGAAGTACAGAAAGTCAGACTGTCCCTTTTTTGCTCTGGCAAGACAAAGATGTTAACAAGACTGGAAGTGCTAAAAGCAAGCTCCAAACTGGCCAGTGTGTCTGCACCGGTTGGTCACGCGGGAGGAACGGGTGGAATGTTTTTTTATCTCAGTTTCCTCATAGGGAAAGTGAATTCCAAACCCAGGAGGTTAGGGGGAAAAGAAATGCTTTAGCATGTGTAAATAACCTTTTCTTATTAGAAGAAAATATATCTATTATAAAATTAAAAAGCCCTGCAAATATTCTTTACAATAGAAGTGGCAAGTGCTTCATGCACATGCTCAATGCAGATGTTCTGAGTCACTGCACACGCTGGATGGCCCAGAGTAAAGTGCTCAGATGCAGGAGCTCAGCATGGACTCTGTCTGACAGAGGCACTCCCAGGGCCCCAGCTCATAAAGAGATAGAACTCTCATTTGCCGTCGGTGGGTATGTAAATTAGTACAGCTTTTAGAGAAAATAGTATGGAGGGGGCCCCAAAAAACTAAAAATAGAACTAACATATGATCCAGTCATCCCACCACTGGGCAAATATCCCGTGAAAATGAAGTCAGGATATAAAAGAGATACTTGCAAGCCTATGTTTATTGCTGTTCTACTCATGATAGCTGAAATAAGGGGTCAACCTAGGTGCCCATCAAAGGGTGAATGGATAAAGCAAATGTAATATATACACACACTGGAGTATTATTTAGCCATTAAGATAAACGAAACCCTACCATTTACCGCAAAAATGGATGGAACAGGAGGGCATTCTGTTAAGTGAAATAAGCCAGACGCATGAAGACAAGTACTGTGTGTTCTTTCTCATTGATGGAAGCTAAAAATAAGGTGACCTGAAAGTAGAAAAGTGATTACTAGAGATTGGGAAGGCAGTGGGGGGAAGGTGGGTTTTTTTTTTTTAGGAGATGGGAAAGAGAGGGATTTGATAAGGGTGTGCTGTATGGGTGTATGGAAATATCACCCTGGATCCCATTCAACATGTACAATCAATGCATGTTAAGAAAATAATTTAAAAAATAAAGACCAGGAAAGATGATACCTCTCCATACATACACTGCTTTCCTTTGCTTCTGAAGTGTGACAGAATGTGAACTATATTTGGTCTTTTTCCCCGATTCTACTCATAGGGTTCCTAAAACCCTTGAAATTTCAGAGTGACAGAAATGCATTTTGTTATTCAAGATGCTTTTGATCCCATCTCAGCTTATGCCAGTGGGGTGACTTTGGAGGGGCCCCTGGGTAGACTCAGACTGGTTGCCCACCAGAAGCACCAATGATTTAAAAGTGGGAACTTTCATCATATCTTGGAGAGGGTTAGTGGGCTGGAGGTCAGGATCTACACAAAGTCTGAACAAGGTTTAATGAGCATCTGCTATGCTGGATGCACTGAAGTATCACATCCTCCGTAACACACCCTCCTCGTCTCTTCATCTGGTTGTTCTCCTGTATCCTTTAGGATGTCTTTTGTAACGTTTCTGTACAAGGGCTTATCAGAAAGTATGGTGTGTATTTAGATTTTTAAATAATTATTGCAGTAAAAAGTAACATGGTCATTACTCACCCTCATCTTGAACATACTTACCCCATTATTCTTGCCAGTTTCTGAAGCAGCTGTGGATGTCCTTATGAGATGCGATAAAAAGTACAGTAAATGATGCCCACTATCTAATGGAAAGGCAGATTCATAAAAACATTCTGATGTGTCCTCGTCCACATTATTCACCAGATCTGGCTCTTCCCTAAAATCAAAATGACCATGAAAGGTGAATGTTTTGAATCAATTTAGTACACCAAGGCAACCAGGACACTTAATTAAAAGACACTTATGAAACAGGACCTCCAGAACTGCTTCAGAAAGTGGCAAGAATGAGGGGATAAGAGCACTAGAAGTGAGGGAGAGTATTTTGATAAAGATTAAGGCCAATGTGTCTTTTAAATAACAATGATTTTTTAAAAAGTTTAAACATTCACTGTATCTTTCAATCATACACTTTGTAAATGTAAATGAAGTGTTTCCCTTAGTTCTGGTAGGGAGCTCTCCCTGAAAAATACTGACTCTAACAAGGGACGTTGTGGGTATCCATCCCAATGACATCTGAAGTGGGGCCATTCTTGTGGGACTGATCCATTAACCCGTGGACAGTGCCAGAGTTAAATTGAATTGTAGTGTACCCCGCTGGTATCCACTGGAAAACTGGTTGGTGTATGGGGAAAAAAATCCATACATCTAGTTACAGAAGTGTTCTCCACTGAGTGGGAAAAAAAAGTTCTTTCCTTTACATCAAGGTTCTGAGTAAAGGAAGCAATGGAATGAAATAATTCCATTGCTTTTCCATTGCTTTGTATCACTTGGTGTAAATAAAATTCAGCACTGTCAGGAACCCTGATGTTTTTAGACTCTAACAATGGGAAGGCATAAATGCATTTCATTTTTAAGTTTGTTACCTGGGATCTCTTTTCCTACCTTCTTTTTTCTCTCCTTCTCTTCTTAATTACTCTCGCTGAGCACCAAGCCCTCTTTAGGTAGGAAAGATCTCAGCAGACCAAACCTGGTTCGAATCATTGACCACGGACAAAGGCCTATGGGGTGAGGCAGTGAGGGGTGGTGAGGTTAAAGATCAAGTGCAGAAATTCCACCTGCATGACTGCATGGCCCTCAATGGGGGCAGAACGTGACAAGGAGCAACACCTTCACCCCTGCAAGAAAGAAATGCCAGTAAGCACAACCAGGAGATGAAAATGAGGAAAGGTTTATTACTTGCAGCAAGGAAGGACTGCACTGAGGATGACTCCTATAGCAAAGTCTCTCCTCGAACCATGGAAGCAAGGAGACTTTACTGGGAGACATACAGTCATATGGGAAAGATCCATTATCCATGTAGAGGTGGGCACATTCCTGAGCACACTCAGTTCGAAGTCACATATCACATGTTCAAAAAGATAGCACATAGGAAAGGCTCGAGGTAGAGAATTTAGTTTAGTAATGAGTGAAGTAGTAAGTAACTTGGCAATTTGGGTTGCTTTCAAGTTTCTCTGGAGGGCTTTATCTCAAACCAGCAAACAAGAAAAACTTTGGAGGAGTAGTAACAGTTATTTAAAGTTATTTACCTTTGCCCAACTCCCACCAAACACAGGTGATTGTCCCTAAAAATATCTGCCTACTGGTTAACAATAACTTATAAATCATCAGGTGCAAAGACAAGGCTGATGGTCCTCAGAAAAGGACAAGGTCATTTCTTGTGGATTGTTTAAAAATAGCAGTACAAAAATTAGGTGGTGGCTCAACATGCTCAAAACCTAAGGTTAGTTAACAGTGGAAGATACTGAGTAATCTGAAAGTGAAATTCACAGCACCATATTTTGGCATGATTCTATTGTTTTAATTTTTCCATCTTTTGTTTTGGGGAATTGCTGTTCTTTAGGCCTTTCCCTTAAACAGTAGTGGGCATGCATGATTTTTACTTTGTTAATAGAAACAGTCTTTGTAGCAAGAAAGGATTATTTGTAGATACAAAAGTATTTCTCATAATCTCCAAAAAAACAGACATTGGGCTTGGAATTCACTTTTCCTATTAGGGAAAAATTCCTCCTTCTTACTTTTGTTGTTGCAAATGTAAACACAATTATAATTAATATCATGACACTGGCTATTTTGACATTTCTATATGTACTAGGCTCTCTGATGTCAGGATCCTACTTAATCTTCCCATTTTACTGACGAGGAAACAGAAGCTCAGATCATTTCATTTGTCTAACGTTCCAGGAGAACTGAGTGAGGGCTCCAGGCCCAAGCCCCTCCGTCTACCACTGTGCTGGGCTAGAGGATCCTCAGACCCTGGCGGGGCTGCCTCATGCAATACGAATTTAGGATAACTCTCCCCACCTGCTGTCTTTACTCTTCCGCAACTCCTCCCAGAATTCTCATCTATGAGTTGATTCTTGATTTTTAAACTCATCTTTCCTCAATTGTACTTACAAGAATTTATTTCACAGTTTTGTTTGTTTGCTCTTTTTTTCCCCTGAAAGCAAAGTTTTGTTTTGTTTTTTTTTTTTAAAAAAACTTATGAAGAAAAAGCTGTTTATTCTGGTCCCAGGCCATAATCAGGCGGATCTGTTACTTTTAGGCCTCTGCTGGCAGATGGCAGTGGTGGGGAGTGCGTGGCACTGGTCAGGAAGCGAAAGGGAGGAAGAAGAAGGGACTGTCATTCCATAGTCCCTTGAAGGCCACAGCCACAAGAATAATGACCTCCCACCAGGCCTGGGGTCTTACAGTTTCCACCGCCCCCCGGTAGTTCCAAGCTGGGGATAGACCTGTAACCCATGGCCTCTGGGGAACATGTATCCCAACCACAGCAACAAATAACTTCAGAATTTAATGACTTAACACAGTTTATGATTATTTCTCAGAGCTGTGAAGATGACTGGGCCTTTGCTGAATGGTTCCCGGGAACTGGCGCTCACACAGTTGCAATCAGAGGTGCTGGGTGCGCAGTCTGTGGAAGTCCTGACTGAGCACAGCCGCCCAAGCCGGCTTCTGCACGCAAGTCCTCGGTGGGGAGGCTGGGACACAGACTCTCTTCACATGGTCTTTCCCCTGGCTATCCAGCACTCCTCATGGCGTGATTTCTCACATTATCAGACTTCTCTGCGTTTGAGCCCAGTCTGGGCAAGTTAGTGACATAGTGAGATCCTGTCTCAAAAAAAGAAGACCCAACCCAAAGGTTATCATCTTTGCTCAGCCTTCCAACCACCAGTCCCACACACCATTGCTAGCTGCTTTCTCCCACTTCCTCGGACCCTTAGAAAGTTTGTGCACCAGGCCTCCTACCACACCTGGTGTGAAGAAGCTGCGCTATCTCTGAAAGTCCACTTTCGGGAGTGGGAGCTAATGTGTATCTTTACCTGAGCCTGAGTTGAATTTCTCTTATTTCATCCGAGAACCCAGAGAAGAAACCCAGACTTACCGAGCCACAGCCTGAAGAGCTGAATTCCACTCCAAGTTCATGTCATGCTAAGCTTTCACTTGTTCCACTGATGTTCTGAGGAGCCAGGAGAGTGGGCGGAGCCAAGGTCCCCCACAGACCAGTTTCAGCTGTGTAAGGAAGTCTACCTTGGTTAACCTCTACAGGGAAAGTAACTTTGAAATGATCAATCTGCTTTTTGTTTTCTGTTTCTGCTTCCCTCAGTTTCCTGTCTTCTGTCTATAACATCAACCTTTTCTGATCTCTCCTCATTGGAACACTACTGCTTTATGACAGGAGGCGTTGTCTGATTCTAGGAACTCAAATAAAACCAATTACGATCTTTAAACTATTTCCTGTGATTCTGTCTTCTGACGTGAGCTATGTCAGTGGTTTTCCAGATGTAGCCTGTGGACTGGCAGCAGCAGCATCACTTGCTGGAGATGCAGTCAGGCCCCACCCAGGCCCACGGAATGAGAAACCTGAAAGCAAAGTTTTGACAGTGTCTCAGAGACGACATTGGAAGACTGCATGATCAAATCGGGGATGCTGTGACGGTTAATCCTGATGTATCAACTATATTGGATTAAGAAAGCCTAGCAGATTAGTAGGACAGGCTCCTAGGTGAGTGTCTGGGTGGGTCATGGAGGTGTGGCCTTTGATACTATATATGGTCCCTTGCTTGTTCTCTGCTGCTCTCCCCCTGCTCTGCTTTCTGACCATCAAGAACTATGCAGCTCTGCTCAGTTCATGTCCTCCTGTCATGATGTTTCTGCTTTGGAGCTGGCCAACCATGGACTGAATCCCCTAAAACTGTGAGCTAAATAATTCTTCCTTTAAGTGGTGGGTGTTGGATATTGTGTCTCAGTGATGGGAAAGCTGACTAAGGCAAATGTCAAGTTAATGACAAGGCAAAAAAACCCCAAAAAACACATAAGGAACATTTTGCTCTTCCCAATCTTATTCAGGTCAGCTTTGTTCCTGATCAACAGACTGTCATTTCCTAGGCCCAGAATCTAACTTAACACTGAAATTTGAGAGGTAAAAACAGGAAGGAGGAACAGAAGGAAGAGGGCAAGAAAGAGGAGAATGAGGAGAAAAGAGGGAAAAAAGAAATCCAAATCCACTTGGGTAATAGATTTGGAAACTTTGCTTTTCACTTTATACATTACAAAAATTTAATATTTTTCTTTCTGAGTTGGTCTAGAATTTATATATTCATTAAAGAATTAATTACTGTTGCACATGAAAGAGGATGTTTTCAAGTATGAATTATTTTATTGAATAGAGTAATATCTAATAGTTGTAAATATAATTGGTGGTCTATGGGTACATTTGCAGAAATATACAGAGGCATTTCCCCAAATTTTGTGTTATATAACTGTAATTCTTCATGTTTTAAAATGTTCCCCTTGTGAGCTTAGCAGGCATTTTTGTGAGGAATATAAATTAGTGGACATAAGTAAAACATTTGAAAACTAGTGCCTATTGAGGTTACTACATTAAATATCTGAACTTTGGGGAAAGCAGATTGTTTATTTGCTGTCTTTCTAAGTAGAGGGATATTTGGAACTGCAAATATTCTGAAGGTAGTATGAAAGGATTAGTAAACAGAAAGTTTAAATTCCATAAATCTGGCAGTATCTTCAGATAGAGTTATGAAAGGCTTAGGCAAGTTAGAGACAATTGCAGTTTGTACCATTTAAAATAACGCAATCAAGTGTTTGGCAAACATATGCAGGGGATGCTAGTGATGGAAGCAACTTTTTACCTCTAATACTAAAAAATTTAAAAATGGACATTTATTTTCTAACTATAATGTGTGTTCATTGCAGAAATGGGAAATGAAGGATATAAAGATTTTCAGAGATAGATTCATAATCTCACCACCTTTAAGGGTTTTCAGTGGGTACCAGTGAAACACACGTTCATCTACACAAAGTAACTACACTGGTGTCATAGTAACTCTATAATTTTTAATCACTTCTTTCCCTTTAATATTTTTATCTTGAGCATTTGCCATAGTTGCTACATCACAAATATGATTTTTGAAGGCTGATGGATCACTATGTTTTGGATGTCCCAAGTTAATATTAACAATATTCCTTTGTATATCACTCAGGGTTTTCAGTTTTTATTGCGCCTAAATTATCCTCATGCACAATCTTATTCTATTTATTTATCTTTATGTTTGCATATGTGTTTTGTACAGACACATAGATAGGTAAAAAGATCACTTAGAATAATATCTTCGTAGAAGAATTACTGGGTCAAATACCACGAGCACTTTTACAATCCAAGTTTGGATCCTGGGTGAGTTTTTCAAAGTCATCCATGCCAGGAGCTGATGATTTGTAGCCAGCCTTCCTTGGCAAGGGTGAACCAGCATAATGGGCAGTTCCAACTTATGATGGGTGTTGTCCCAATTGGCACACACAAGCCCCGTGAGCTTGGCAGCACTGGGATCCATGTGAGGCTTATTTTACCTCCACCTGCCTGAGATTCATTATGGACACTGGAGGAGGGCCCATCCATGCCTACCGTGCTGCTGTGGCCAGAGGAACAATGGTAGCCATGGCGAAGCTGGCTGGCTATATCAACTCTACCCTGACAACCATGCCCTTCTTATTGAGTTTGCAGCTGCCCCAATATCCTGCAAACCACTCTCCCCTAAAGTGTCCTTATCAGGATGCCAGGGGGGCGGGGCAGAGAGAGGAAAACAATGTTTTCTAGCTGAATAAATTAACCAGTTTAAAAAAATATAGCAACATGAGAACAGCCTCTGTAGTAGATCTGGGTACTATTTTTCATAAAATGCGAATATCTATAGATAAATTGCATTGTGTACCGCACACCTATATTTTACCACCTGTGAATTTGAGTCAGTACCTAACTACCAATTTAAGCAATATGCTCATTTACTGAGTGGGGGACCTGTGATTTATCCTTACAATGAGAGGTAATTGGTTTTCTTTTGATTTCAAAGTTAAAAAAGAGAGAGAAGGTTATCTTACTTTGGGCTAGTTTAAAGATTAAAGGAGGGTGGTGACCTGAGGTCATCGGTCACTTTGTGCATACATCTGCCTTCCACTGAGTCCTCGGTAAATGCAGCTTCTCTGTTTTCAATGATTGCATTCTTCTCGGGGCTGCAGGAGCCCTGCCCCAGCAGCTGTCAGTTCCCCAGGCTGCCCTGCCCTCAGACAGCAGCTCTGGAATGGCAGCTGGTACCGAATCTGTGTGTGTCTGGCAGCACGGACATTTCCCCCAGCCAGGGCATCGAAGCCTCTGGGGGTGAAGCAGTTGGCAATGCCCATGGTAAAAAGAAATCCATGCATTTAATAATTACAACTGTGGGGCTGGGAATTTAACTCAGTGGTTTTGCCAACTGCCTCACAAGCGCATGGTCCCAAGTTTGATCCCCGGTACCAAAAAAATAAATTAATTAAATAAAAATAAAAATAAGTAATTACAACTGCGCTCGAAACTTACAGTGGAAGGCCTTGGTACTCCCCAGAAAGTTGGACTGCACCAGAAGCACAGTTTATCTCTCTGTGGTTTTTCAGGAAGGTAATGGATTCTGACTCTGGACTCCCGAAGGAATGGCTGGTGTCCACTTTATGGCTCTCTGTCCTCAGAAATCAGCACTTGGCCTTGCTGGCACTGTCATTGTGAATTCATGGGAAAAGGCCTAAAAATAAGAAATACTTCCCATAGCACTCAGGTTTGTACCAGAAAAACATAATCTGAAAAGAGATGCCGCCACCAACTGATTTTAACTGTCCTGCCACTGAAGCAGGACAGACTCCTGGGGCCAGTTTTCCTCCTCTGGGGAATATGTCAATTGAAATGAAAGTGAGAGTGGATTTTCTAAACACATGCCCATTCGAGGCCATCTTTCTGGAAAACATCCCCTCGAGTCCTCTTACCCATTGTCGCTGAATCAGAAGGTCTCTGTACACCCTTAGAGATCGCTCTCTTTCTTTGGTCTTTCAGTAAACGAATGACCCACCATCCAATGAGGTTGTCTCCTTTGTTCTCAAAGGTTGCCTTGATGATACCAAGTATTGGCCAGCAGGGGAGGAGGGGGTTCTCTAAGAACAATGCAGGCGTAAGTTGATACTCTTAGCATTGTCTGTAGTAGGAAAAATTTAAAAACAGCTTAGATATCTACAATCAGGGAATAGCTGAATAAACTCTTTAGATCTATATTATTATATTACAGAGTACTTCTCAAATGATATATCCACGTATACTGACATGAAGAGATGGCCAGTATGGATATTTTTGGAAGGATAAATGATAAATACAGCATGATATGTATAGTGCTTTCTTTCCCAGAAAATATGACCTGTCTTGAAAATAATCAGCCTTGATAACTAGAGAACAAAAATGCCAGCCCCAATTGGCCCAACCTTACCTTACCTACCTTACGGAGTAGCCAGCGAGCAGGAGAATAGTGAGGGCGGAGAGAAGAAAGGCTGACAGGGCAGGCATTTTTAATCTCTAGTTATCGAGGCTGATTATTTTCTAGCTAGGTCTTATTTTCAGGATAGCATCTGTCATATATAAATTGAAATCTACCCACCATATATTTGTACTGATGGCATGTTTCCTAGGGGTGTGTATAAACATGTGTGCACACATGCGTGTGTATGTGTGTGTAAGAAAAAGGTCTAAGAGTACAGAGCAAAATGATTTCCTTCTCTCCTCCTTTTTGTTTTGGTTTTTTCATCTGTACTAGAGATTGAACCCAAAGATGCTCTACCACTGAGCTACATCCCCACCCCTTTTTTATTTTTATTTTGAGACAAGGTCTCTCAAAGTTGCCAAGGCTGATCTCAAACTTTGAATCATCCTGCCTCAACCTCCCGAGTAGCTGGAATTATAGGTACGTGCCACTCCGCCTGGCAGCATTTCCCTTTCTGGAGACAAATTAAATATCTTGAGGAGTGCTTTGTCTAGGACGATCTTCAACTTTATTTGATATGTTTAAACCTTGTATAACTAGTACACATTTTATTTATTTGTTAGCTTTTGTTTACTATTTTGAGGGTGTTGCTGAGCATGGAACCTAGGGATGTCAGACAAGCACTCTCCCAATGCCCCACACCCTCGTCCTCATCGACTTTGATGCTTTACTACAGTGTGTGCCATTGATTATGCATTTACTGATTCACTACTTATATATTGTGAAAAGGTAAAAGGCAAAGCTTTCCAGAACCGGGCACACAGGCAGCCTCAACACACACTGTCACAGATGCTGGTAAGTAGCTACGGCTCCCCCCCACCCCACCAGAGCTCCCTTCCAGCATGTGCTGACTTCTTGATCACAGACTTTCCTCCTTTTGTCAGGCTGAAATTGTTCCCCTTTCTGCTGGAGTTTATAGTTATTTTTCTGATTTACCCTCCTGTTGGACATCACGAAAATTCAAAGAACATGACTAGCCTTGCCTGCCAGGGCTCCCTGGGACAGGTCTGCTTTTCATCCAGTGGCCCTCCCTCCTCCCTGGATGGGGAGAAGGTCCACAGCTTCCAGATCTCATAGCTACTGGGTTCTGATTCTGCTCAAGGGGGATCCCGTTCATTAACTCCCTGCTCAGTTAACCAAGCACTCACAGACAGGACCTGTCCACATCTTATCAATAGAATACAGGAGGGGTCCCTGTTGGCATAGATGGAAAGATGAAGATTTATTTTTCCTTTTGATAACTGACTGACTCAGGGAAAGAATGTCCGCGTTGAATGTGAGCTGTCAAACTGTTTCATGCACAACTAGTTTTCGGCAGGTTGCTGCATATCAATGCGCATCTGCAGAGATTTAGCATCTCAAGCCAAATATCCTTACCTACCTACCCACGGTGGAGGAAAATGTTTACAGTAGATTGTTCACTGGCGAACCAAGTTCACTTTAACACATGGAAAGAGTTGTCTTAGTTTTCTCACAAGTCAGCAGCCTGCAGAGTTCTATTACCTCAATCAAATTTAACACAATTAAAAAAAGTGATGAGCTTTATGTGAGAGGCAAATAGAAACAGAAGATTCCAGCTCTGGCTAAGAGGGGAGAGGGCGGGAGAGAGCAGGATGAATCCCCTGGAAACTATTCATAGAGGAAGTATGTGTCCTGGCTCTTCCTGTCATTATTTGGCCCCGTTTAGCTCTTCACATCAAATAAGCATGTCTTTCTCACCCTTGTCCCTACCAACTGTACCCCAGGAGGATGCTACAATTCGAGCTGGCACCAAGTTCTAGAAATCTTCCCTTCTTGGGTAATTTCCTGACATTTAAAAATGTCTTTTTTAGGTGGTTTCCATCCACACAAATTGATGGAAAGCATATGCTGAGCAGAACGTGGTACAGAGAATAATAGAAGAGACAGGAATCCTTGGGAATAAAGCATTTCCTTGCAGAGCCTTTCTGCCTCAGACCTGCTGGATATCTGCTTCCAGCCCATGACCTCTCTGCCGGTTGTGTGTCCTGTGTCTTCAGGTGAAGCATCACTCTCCATTAGCTGAGCTTCAGGGTCACTTTTAACCAACATCAACCATGTTGCTGCTCTCTCAGGACCAGATGGAGAGATTCCCCAAGGAGATCAACGCCTCTCTTCACGTGTGATGCTCAGTTTTCTGTCCTTCTGACAAGATACCTAAGAAAATCAACTTAAAGAAGGAAACGTTTATTTATTGATTGATTGATTTATTTTATTCTGATAAATTTTAATTTTTCACTACAGTGATCAACTTTCATATGTACATACATATAAATACAGTTACAGACCATAAATACTCATGACAAAATATCACCCCTAGGAAAAAAGAAAGAAAAAAGCCCACAATCTTTGCAACAATGTTAAGAAATACTCAAAACAGCCAGATGCTGAGGTATAATTTTTCATCCAAAGCGACTAGCCTACATTCTTACTGTTAAGAACTCAAGTAGTAAAAAACCCCCAAGATTCAAGTAGTTACGCAACCTTTGTCTTATAGCAAAAATGCAACTAATACACGTTTTCAAACTAAAACCAAAAAGTATTTTAATTATAAATAGGTAAAATAAATAATATTATTCCTAGTGAAATTCAAGCATGACATTATTTCCTCTTTTTGGTATTTTTAAATTTTACTTTAAATGATAAATTGTATACTTTTATGAGGTAAACTTTTTCAACACATGGGTACATTGTGGAATAATCAAATCAGAGTAATTAGTATGTTCATTGCCTCAAATATTTATTTCTTGTGATGAGAACATTTCAAATCCTTGGAGTGCTTTTGGAAATATGCAGTAAGTACTGTCACCCTGCTATATAGTAAACTGTCAGAACTCATTTCTAACCGACCAGTGTCTCCCTCTCCCCTTTGCCTGTCCTCCCCCCACTTCTAACCAGGCTCTGGTAACCTCCATCCCCCTCTCTACTGTCACACATGACTTTGGTAGACTGTCATATATATATTTAAAGCCATGTTTGTCTCTGTAGCTGGTTTATTTCACCTACCGTAATGTCCTCTAGGTTTTAACAAATGACAACATTTCCTGTTTTTAGAAAAGACCGAGTAGTATACCATTATGACACAGGTTGTTTCTATCCCATAGCTGTTACAAATAATACTGCAGTGAACACAAGAGCACAGCTATCTCTCGGAATACTGATCTCAATTCCTTTAAGTGTATACCCATTAGTGGGATGGGCGAGTCACATGGTCGCTTCTACTTTTTCAAGGAACCTTTATACTGTTCTCCAAAATGGCTATACTAATTTACAGCACCATCATGGATATATAAGTGTTTCTTCCCTTTTTCCCACATCCTCAACATTTGTAATTATTGTTTTTTTTTAAAATGGCCAATTTAGCAGGTATTAGGTGATACCTAATTGTGCTTTTCATTTGGATTTCTCTGAATCATGTGTCTGTAAGCCATTTCTTTCTTCTTTGAGCCTATTTTTAATAAGATTTGTTTTGCTATTGAATAGTTTGAGTTTCATGTTTTAGCCCATGAAACTAAATGAAACTCTTCTAAGAACCTACATAATACTCTAGTGTATATTACCTATACAGGTATGCACATATGTCTTTATATACTTATACATATTTATGAGATTTTCATTCTTGATGAGAAATACCTGTTCTTTTAAAAAATATGTTCCAGTTATGAAAATATTCAGGTTTCTTTTAAAAATCATTTTCTATAGTATGTATAACAACTAGCTTGAAAGAGCACTGCAGAACTTTCTAGAAAATTATGTTTTACTAAGTTTTAATTACATCAGTTAAAAAGCCAAGTTCTCTTTTTTTTCATTATCCTTCTCTGTATAAAATCCCCAAGCTCTTAACCAAAAAACAAAGTAAAGGCAGGCATGGTGGTGCACACCTATAATCATAGAATTCAGAAGGCTGAGGCAGGAGGATCACTGTGAGTTTGAGTTTGTTGAATATATATGAAAACCCTGTCTCAAAAAACAAAACAAAACAAAAACTTCGAGATCTTTACCATTTAATTTTCAATCTCTAAGAGTTTTACTGACACTAGCCAGTGTGGTAGTACACCCCTCTAATTCCAGCACTCTAGGAGGCTGAGGCAGGAGGATCATAAATTGAAGCCCAGCCCAGGCAAGTTAGTGACTGAGCATCCTCATTCAAAATAAAGGGCCAAGAATGCAACTCAGTGTGAAGGGCCTGGGTTCATTCTCCAGTACCAAAAAAGTTTTACTGGTACCAAGTGAGCTTCCTATACTTCTATTCAATTTGTAAGGTAATTTTTAGCTTTCCATACTTTCCAGTCAATGCCCACAGGACCATACTCAAAAATGATCTGAACAGAAAGAATACAATCCAAAATTTTTTTAAAAATTATTTTTTAGTGACTTAAGAAACCAACATTCACTATGGCTTTCAGTGTTATCAGAAGGAAATTTTTCCTCTTACTAAGATTATACATATAAACCAAATTCTGTATTTTATGTAGTTCTGGAGTGGTCACTGCAAAGAAAACAGTGAACTATTTCTTCCCCTCTCCTCAGTGTAATCATTTGCCATCATCTTTTACACTACACTTAGTGGAAACCTACAGCAAAAACACAAGAGCAATTCTCTAAGCAAAAAAGGAGCCATGGTGGTACATGGCCATAATCCCAGGGCACTGGGAGACTGAGACAGGAGGACTGCATGTCTGAGGCCAACTACGGCAACTTACGGGGAACCTCGCTCGAAATTAGAAGAAAAGGTGGGGGCTAGGGATGTAAATCAGTGCGAAGATGTTGTGTTCAATCCCTAGTACAGGGAAGGGTGGGAGTATTGATGACTTCCCTCTGTTCCCCTATGTTCAAAGCCCTTTATATTCCACCTTCCTTTTCCAGAGGTAGCCTGAAGCAAGTGAATGTTCTTTCACATTTCTCTCAACTACCACGTAGTCTTTCCTCTAGTCAATAAGATTGGCACCTACTGGGGATACTTTCTTTTGAAAGAAGTCCCTTCCCGCAAAAGCTTTTGAAGGAGTCAGGTTATCAAACTGAAGAGTTTAGAAATCAAACTCATAAGTTTCTGCCGAAAATTCAGTTTATCTCCAATTCTCCTAAATTGAGCAGCACACTCGACTTCCAGCTCTGGCCAAAATGCAGCAGCATCCCTAGCTCAAGACTGGCTGAGCTCCGTGCAGGCGATCGCAACTTCTGGATGCATTGCTAGGCGCGCGCCAGGTCGCGGAGGGGCCCGACCTGGAGGCTTTGTGCTTTCGACCCCGAACCCAGAAGGACCAGGATCTGGGCCCAGCGCGACCTCCAAACTCCACTCTGACCCTGCCAGGCTTGGGTTTGCATGGCTGCAGCTGGTGGTTACCTGCCGGTGCCCACGTCGGAAACGTTTATTTTGACTTGTGATTTCAGAGGGTTTGGTCCATGGTCACTCAGCCCCATTGCTTTGGGCCCATGGCAAGGCAAAATATCGTGGCAGGGAGTGTGGGGTGGAGCAAAGCTGTTACCTCATGGCATGGCAGCCGAGAGAGAGAGAGAGAGAGAGAGAGAGAGAGAGAGAGAGAGAGAGAGAGAGGGAAAGAGGTGAGGGGGGGGAAGAGGGAGGGGGGAGAGAGAATATACTCCTCCAGGACATTTCTTCAAAAACCTGCTTCTCCAGCTAGACCCTACCTCCCAACATGTTCACCATTTCCCAATAGCCCATTGTGCTATGAACCTATCAATGGTCTAATCCATTGATCAAGTCAGGGCCTGAAAATCTGGTCACCTCCTGAAGGTCTCACCTCTGCTGTGTTAGGGATGATGATTTGAACACATGGGCTTTCATGGGGGCATTTAAGATCCAAATCATAACGTCATACCCTCCCACATCCCAGTGTATCCCTGAGCAGTCACAAACTCTCTTCTTCCCAAGTGATGGTCACTTCAACTCTGAAGCCCTGTCCTGCCTGTGAGTATCTCAGGATCCTAGAATTCCTCGTGAGGTCATATTCCTCCCCTATTAGTTGAAACTATTCCTATCATTTTCCGTCCTTTGTAAGAGACTGTGTCATAAACATGTAGTCAGGTGTAAGCTTAATGTGTTTCTCCATGCTCATGACATTGTCTACCTAAGAAGAGTAGAGGACAGCTAAATGTTGTGTGTTGAAAGTGAGACAGGAGGGCTCCTAGGTTCAGAGAGGTTCATTCCCTCTGGAGGGAATGTCTTACTACATAGCTGGCCAACAGGGGAGCTGACTCAGTGCCTCTCCCATCGGCTCACCAAGCCACTCTTACAGCCCATGGCTCTTGCCCTCCGCTGTCCCAGATCCTCCTTCAAGCTTTCCCTACTTCTCCTCCCTTGCTATCTCATCCACACCTTCCTTCAGTCCCACTGTGTTGATGCAGAATAATGTTACAATTACATCCAGTTTTAGTATGCAGAGATTGTTCATGATAATCAGCCTTGCTACGTAGTATGGGTTGAATTATGTTCTCCCAAAAGATGTTTAATTTCTAATCTGCCATACCTGTGCATGTGACTTTGTTTAAAAATGAGGTCATTAGTTAAGATGAGGTCAGACTGGAGGAGGGTGGGCCTTTGATCTAACATGGCAGGTGTTCATGTAAGAGAAAGAGAAGAGACACAGGGACCTTCATTCAGAAGGAAGTCATGTGACGACAGAGTCAGAGATTAGTGCAATACAGCCACAGGTAAGGGGATGCCAGAGATGCAAGCAGGCACCAGGAGTTGGAAATGAGGCATAGAGATTCTCTCTCAGAGCCTCCAGAAGGAACCAACCATGCTGATACATCAATTTTGGACTTCTAGACAAAACTCTGAGACAGGAAAATTCTATCATCTTAAGTCACCTGTTCATGTCAATTTGTTGTGGAAGCCTAGAAAACTGATACACCACCCAGGCATCACTCTACCTCTCTCTCTGTCCTTGACCCACTTGTGGTAGGTGCCCCATTGTCCTCTGCATAGGGTTTTGTATCTTCAAGGTCCAGAGCTTGGGACAACAAGGAATATAGGCTCAAAATAAAAGGCATGAGAGTGTCTCAAACAATAATGACCTTTGACTAAAAGGTGTCTACTCCTGGGTGGAAAAACCTTAGCTGGTCGGTTAAAAGACTTATGATATAAATTAAAGCTAAGTATAATGCTAAAATAGGTAAGTACTGATGATCTAGAAAGACATCCATGCAGTCTTTTCCCATCAAATTTAAGTGTTTGTGGCCAATATTGGACCCAGGAGAGATCAGTGTATAAGCATAACAAGGTCAAATGACCCTGAAGAAAGATATCATAAGAAGAAGGCTGTCAGTGGTTAAATTATCTAAGAGTGGAATCTATAGCATCTGATCCATAGGAAACACATTAGATAGCTGCTCATCAGCCTACCTTTTGGAACTTAGATGGAGTCCATGGTCAAGCATTAGGGCTTTAACCATGTAGGACAGAGTATTTTGGTGTAACATGGGAGGCATTTCTATTTCTGCTTTTCATTTTTCTCTTGCATTCTCCAACTATCCATAGGCAGTAACCTTCTTTGACTTCGTTCAAGAAACTGCTGTAAAATTTAAACCTCCCCCTGCCATTTGCAGTACTAGTAACACCAAGGGGACATCTATAGTCGTGTTAAGAAAAAAGGATCTGAATGAATGAATGAACAAGTGAGAGAGTGACGGGGGGAGCTTGCAGCCCTCCCCAGGTCCATTAGCAGAGGCTTCTGGTGGTGTTACCCTTCCCAGGGCAATAGAGCAGGGGGAGAAGGCACCCAGGAAGGTGCCACTGCCCGGGTCCAAGGAGAACTGGGACTGCCTCACTAAGATCAGCTAGTTCTTTCACTGTTTGGTAAAGAAGAAATTCTTTTCAGGAATCTTGATGGGGTTTGTGTTCATTAAGTTATGGACTTTTAACGTTTACATATTTATAGGTTTTTTTTCAACTTCAGTCTATATCCATGGGATTTGTGGAACTAATTGGAAACACAATTTCTGATACTTAATCTAGTCAGCCTTTTCCAGCATGATTGCTTTTTCAGGGGGATTACAACTCTCTCCAGTTTTGTGAACATACAAACTACAGTTTCACTTCAAAATCAGAATTAAGTATTGGGTCTCCGTTTGATCTGGTCACCACCCTGGACATAACTGCATATCTGTCTTTGTGTCCTTCCGCCTTCCTGTCTCATTGTCTCTCTGAGGTATGTGGAAATGACTGCCCATGTACACACAGAAACGTACACAGGGAAAAGGGTAAGTAACTGGAGGGTGTGCATATTTTATTATTTTGTCCATTTCACTGAATTGTGGTTCTGCCTGTGCCACTGCTCAATCCATAAGTTCCCTCAACACCAGAAAGTCAACTCTTGCCTTTCCAGGCTGCAGACAGACCTGCACAACTGAGCAGCCCAAAGTATTTAGGGTTGCATTTGTTGTTGACTTGGAAAACAAACAAATGTGCAATGACGTAAATTGACCGAAAAATTTACTTCCAGCATACTGACTTTTTCACACTTAGGCATCCTGGACTAGCTGAGAAGTGAAAGATCCAACCAATAATGGATGCGCACCAGCCCATGGCTACCATGCTGGTGGGAAGGTTTTCCATCTCGAGTACTTATCACAGTCTTCAGCATCACGGAAGCACCCTGCCTGGTGCCTAGAGTATCTCAAGGGGACTGTATAAAGGTGAATGCTTGCATTTCCATACGATGTCTTTCTTCTCCTACCCCTTCGCTGTATCAGGATGCACACAGAGGGGTTTCTCCATCTCAAATCCATTCCCACAACTCCTGTACGTCATCAGTCACCAGGCAGAGGCAGCTGTGTTACATTCTCCAATCCACCATGGCCCCTGTCTCAGGGTGAATCATAAATGATGGACAATTCGAGAAGTTGCTGTTTGGTGTAATCCACCCAAAGAAAGCTATTCCTTTGGGATGAGTAAATTGCACTACAAATTCTCAGTCTTTTGGGACCTTTTACCCTCTAGTGAAATATTTGACTTGTATTATTCTCAACTATCTCTGTCTTCTAAAAGCTTTGATTTTATACCCATGAAGTAGAATATCAAGAGAATTAAATTCACTCTTGTTTCTTGAGATAGATTATAAAGATATATGAGCTTTCTGCATTTCCATCATTGGAATCATCCAATCTAGGGACAACCTCAGGGTGTCCTCTTTTTATAATGTAGGAAGAGCAGCCACTTTGTACAACTGGGTATTGTTTAACACAGGTGCTTCTTTGTACAAACACCAAACAGTATGGTTCCCAAATAACAGGCAATTTTTTTTAATGCAAACCTAAAACAGAGTAATTATAGGTTCTGAGGAGACAGGCCACTGAGGATTGAAGCTTCCTCAGTTTGGGCTTTCTTTTCATGGAAGTGTTTCAATTACATCTTTAATGGCCCAGAATTCACAAGAACGTTAAGAAAGCCATGCAGTGATATTCTTTCTGCGATGTATTGGTCAACTGTAGTTGTTTCATAAAGTGATATAAGGAAATGTTGAAAAGTCTATTGCTTGTTTCCCTCTGAAACTCAGATTTCTAACTTCAAGCCAGACCTGGTTGTGGAATACTTTGGGATTGTTTTGCAGGATTGGACACAGCACCTTTTAACAGTTTTCAGGATCTGAAAGATGGCTTTCTATGTTGGTGTTCTAACAAATATCGATTGCAGTCTTCTTGGGGTAGCTTCAGTAACTCTGAACTATAAAATAAAACAAGAGTTCTATGGTTAGCATTTCCATAATAGGAAATAGTTTAAAAGCATTTTATTTCACCCATATTTTAACTCATTACAGTTTTATAAGCTTGAAAGAATATCATTTTCATTGAAAGGTTATAAACATCATTTGTATTTCTCTTGCCATATGGAATACATGATTAAATAAACTGAGAAAACATGTAGCAGTGCCTACAGATATTTTGTATTTGATGCATTAAAAAGAAAGAGTATATTTTAAAATTGAGACTAGTGATGACTTCCTTCTGGAGTGTATGCTTAGTATGTGTTTATCAAATGCCAACTAACCAAGCAAATCTATGAATCAGTCATTTTAGGGGGGAAAAAGTGGGTCAAGCCAATTGCTTAGGCTTATATAGCCAAAATGATTGGTTTGATGGTCTAATTTTTTTTTTACTGACCAACAGGTTGTTGTGATGTGATGTCTTGTAACTGTAGTCCAAATTAGTTTGGGGAGCTGAGTAGACAAAGAATGGAAAGACTATCAGATTATTCTCTTTATTTTTTTCTATTTTTAGTATGATTTTACTTGCTTTTCTCTCTGTTGAGGACAATGTGATTTTTCCAAGCTCAGGAGGAAAGTACTACAAGATGAGAACAGAGAAAAAGTGAAATAATCCGACTTTATAGATTCATGAATTCTGCTTTACCTTGCAGTGTGAGCCCATAAACACCTACTAAACTTTTTCATTCGGTGTTTAATATTGTTTTATACAAAACTGAAATTCAAGGGAATATGGAAGAGTGATGTCCTCCACTCTGAAGGCCATGACGGAGGGTCCCAGGCTCACCCCATGGGGGTGGTGTTCTGAGAGCCCCTGCTGACTGCATCATTAACAGGGCTGGGGCTCTGCCTAAGTAAAGTGTGCGCTGAGGCCTCATCATATCCTCTATGCTAATTTCATTGACACAAGACCCCAGGGCTCAAACAACAGTCCTAGGAAGAAGAAGCCACCTTAAAGACTTAAGTGAGGAAGGACAGAGCTATTCCCCTATAGCACACACCGGGGCTTGTAGCCATCTGCTTTATGTGATATCACAGTGCCAAAATGAGTGGTGAACGCTTTCTTATCCCAGGTTGCTATATCAATAAAGCATGAAACAGCTCCAGGGGAAGTGGCCTCTTGTGCCTGTACATTGCTGGAGCAATGCATTGTAGGTAGCTTCGTTCAGATGCCTTCCTACTGACCACTGTGCAGACTTTGGTGCCAACTCAGAAGCATGCTGGTGGCAGTGGCACCTTTAGGCACTGGTAGAAGAATCAGTGCTACTGACAGGCATCACCAGAGCACTGGTCACCTTGGTGTCTGTAGTATCTAGTGGTATCGTAAAAAAGTCGTAGAAAAGGACAATACAGTTACCACATAGTAACTTAGAGGGCTCAACCATCTTTGAAATTGTGTCTGGTGCCCTCCAGAAAGGAACATGAGGATTGGAGGGGAGTGACCACTCTGCAATTTCGGGGTGGTCAGAGGAGAACAGATTGAGGAATACCACTTGTCACAATCAGAATGAACCTACTGGTGTCCCCAGGCTGGTGTAGTGTCACAGATCATGACGTGTCTCGAACTTACCCTGAAAGGCTGCAGATTTCTTGTCTCCCAGCCTAAAAGCAAGAATTACTTTTTGAAAATTTGAAGAGAAAGTCATTTAATGCAGGGATGCTGTCAAAACCGTGTTATCTTGTCAAGCAGGGTGTCAATTAAACTGGGCTTGAAGAAGCACATTGGTGGGTCTCTCGCATGCATGGGCTCTCAGAATTTCAGGCTGCGATCCTCTGCATACAGTGCACACAGCATTCCTGTCACAATGTGAGAATGCAAATCATATGCTCTGCCTTCCTGAGGGGAAGAGAAATATTCTTTAATGTTTTCCAGAAACGACACTGGTTTTCATTATCCAGAGCATTGCGTGTGTGCTGTTCAGCTCCAAATGCTGGATTCACATCACAGGCTGTTTCCATAGGCGGCACTGTGGCCCTCGGCTAGGAGTCTGGAAAGCACACGTCCATTTCTCTTCAGAAAAGAAAACAAGAATAAACTCTTCTGTCCCGTGTTCCACCTTTCCCTCTGGCATCTCCTTTACTGTTGGGCAAGTGTATGATCTAGGGCTTGAAAACATGTCCCCAGAAAGGCAAAGTTGCCGCGGAAATCACGGACATCGCTAAGCACCACAAGCATTTTCTTGGCCATAATTTACTGTTTAGAAATCAACTTGGTTCTTGAAAGGATTTTTGCAAAATACAATCTCACAGAACATTTTCAGGCAGAAGGAGGCCATATGGTGTATCCAAACCATCCACCTGTCTGTCAAACGTTGGTATCATGGAATTTTTTTCTTCCTTGTCTGGCTCTTCTTTGACTCTACTCACAGTTACATGCATGTGTCACTGTTGCCTGTGGTAGACCATTTCACACGTTAATTATTCTCTGCATAAAGGAGTAGGGTACTTTCTTCTTCTTCTTCTTCTTCTTCTTCTTCTTCTTCTTCTTCTTCTTCTTCTTCTTCTTCTTCTTCTTCTTCACTGAAGGGGAAAAGGCTGACTATGACTAACTTGAATCGTGTAAGAGCAGGTGAGCAGTTAATTGGGAAATGAAAGAAGCCTCACACTAATTTGCGGCATGTTCAGATTTCATGAGTAATTGCCATGTGAAAGGTAGCTTGATGGCAGGCTCAGTGAGGCTGAACAACAGACAGCCTCTGAATATGGCTGTGGCATTTGTGACATATGTTCCTCGCCTAGAGGTATAGCCAAAGAAAGGGGCTGTTCCTTCATGTACACTTGGAAGCAAAGATAGAGGGGAAGTAAAAGCCAAAGAAGCTGAGTGTTTGCAGTGAGGGCAGAGAGCCTCTCTGAGCTCAAGTGACCTCTCCTTACTGTGAAGCTGGGGTGCTGTTGTTTCAGCCTGAAACTAACTTTCTCTACTGTCATCCAAAGCAAGCCCTGTGTGGCTAAGCATAAGGAAGAAATCTGCATTTAACCCTCTGTGGAGATGCTGCAGGGCCTGTGAGAGCATCTTGCTCATAACTGGTTATCAATAAGCAGGAGGCTGTTCTGTAGAAATACAGCAGATGTGGGACTCCCAGGCCCTGCGAGTTCAGACTGAAACTTGTGAGTAGTCTGTTGTTCCAAAGATGAAAGCAAACAACTACGTTTACCTTTGGGCTCCTTCCCCTGTTACATCTCTATGCTCCTTGCTGTCTACCTTCAACTCCTGTTTCAATCCTAGAGATTTAGGTGGTTTCTTGCCCCAAATGAAACTGCATTACTGACTCATATTCCTTAGTAGAACCAGCAACTAGGAAAAGTTTTGTTGAATTCTATACCACAGGCTGCCTCATGTACAGCAGAGCCTAAGAAATTAGCCTGGGGAGCTGGGGTTATGGAGCAGGCATATGAATCCTTAAATGGGAGATCTACTTGAGTGCAATTTGGACTGAAAGCCCCCAAACTTCAGGCCCGTATTGTCAGATGGCCGAGGCACTTTTATATCCATTGATGTGTCCCTGAGGGTGAAGACTGCCCTGGTCGCAACTGGGATATTTGGCTGGTGACAGAGCCCTGGATTTTGCCATATGGTACCAGACGCTCCTGACCACGTCATAGGCAGGAGAGGACACAGCAGCTCAAGGAAAAGTTCTCTTTAGTGAGGCAGGCAGGTGGTCACTAAGACTCAAATAACACATATGGATTGGAAGAAATGGACTTTAATGGGGGGGGCATGTAAGGCATATGGGAAAGCATTTGGAAGGACAGCAATGTTCATGCTGGCTCCTGAAGTCCTTCAGAAAAATAACTCAGAAAAGGTCTCTTTACCATTTGTGAATTGTGAGATAAACATATCTCCAGGGGGTTGCGTGGGTGTGTGTACATATTAATATTCCAGGCAATATTGACACCGATGATTTTTGAAGTATTTGCAATTCACCCCCAACTCTGACTCATCTGAAATTGGTGTGCCACAATTCCTTCAAGGCTGCCAGATTCCTTCAGAAGGGAAATGTTTCTTCCCATTACCTTTCAAAGTCAGCTCTCTGGGGCTGAGCCAAATGCTGTATTTCAGCGTGTTGGTATTGCTAAACAAGGGGAATCAGAAGTCTGCTTCTCAGGTAGGGGTTGAGGAAGCCCGGGGAGCAACTTCAGCCGCGTTAGTGAGGAAATGTGCCTGGAAACTTGGTTGGGGTGCCTGTTTCTCTCCCGTTTACTGACAATTTACAAAATACCTTGCCCAAACTGCATCTTTCTCTCTCCCATTGTTCTGGGTAACTGAAACAAGCCTGCATCGCATTGTCATCTATGTCAATAATGGTCACTAAATCTTTTCTCTTTCTGCAGCATGTTGCCTACAAAACCTAAAATAAGGTAGTAATATACCCAAGCAAATTCATTTAAATATGTTTCCCTTCATATATACAAAACTGAGGTGAATATTTACAACACCCAGAATAGGTAGCATAAGAAAGGAAGGGGGAAAAATCCTCAATGCAATCCTGCAAGTGTAATCATTCTCAAAATGCTCCCCAAACAAATTGGTGCAGCTGCTGTTGGCCAACAACAACACCACTGCTGTATTCTGCCTAGGGCACGGGAAGTGGAACGCCTCTTCTGCTCAGACTGCAGCCGTGACAGCAGCAGAGACGGAAGGGGAGATGCGGGGAAGTTAAAAGTTCGGGTCAGAAGTTCAGGTTTCTGTGACCTTAAAATCAATCTCAAGCACTATTTGAGACATTTTTCTGTGTTCTGTAGCTTGATGCTAGTCTTGCAACGAACTTCCTCATCAGACTTCTGGAATCATGGGAGCTTGGGGTTTGGTTATAAAGGCCAATTTCTACCCATCAGAGTGCCATCACCTACCAGGCAAAGCGTTATCTTGTTGTCCACAACACAGGGAGGGGACAGTGGGGATGCAGTTGCTGGGGTGCCGGCCCGTGGCTTAGGCTGGATTCAGAGCTGCTGCGGACCCCGCATAGAGGAAGTCCATTAGAGAAGCCTGCCCTGTGCAGTGGACGGACACTCTCAAGGTGCTCTTCCAAAGGCGTCCAGCCTCCCATCAGGTGTGCGGTGAACAGGAAAGCAAGGAAAAGGCTAGAACCATGCAGAATGACGCATCTCCACGCAGCACTGGCCATTGAGCTTCTACTTTCCATTTTTTTCAGTATTGGAACTGAACCCAAGGGCTCTGCACTGAGCTATATCCACAACTATTAATGTTTTTTAATTTTTATGTTGAGACAAGGTCTCACTAAGTCCTAGGCTGGGATTGCCTAGGCTGGAATTGAACTTGTGATCCTCCTGTCTCAGCCTCTCAGAGTGTTGGGGTTACATCCCCTCCATGCCCCCAGATCACCGATCTTAACAGAGTTATAAGTAGGCAGGGACTGGGGTAGTATACCTGGGCCACACCAGGGCAGGGCCTAAGGCTTGGGGTGGTTGCAAATTCTGTAGGAACTTTCAGTGTATTTTTAGATTTTTTAAAAGAGGGCATCAAGGACCTAAGCAATGGATAAATTATTTTTTAATGGAGAGTTTTATTTTTTGGATCTTAATTTGATATAGCTAAGGAACTGTATTCAATAAAACTGAATTCCTTGAGGGGAGGGATTCTTGTAATTATTTAATCTGTGCCTGGTCTCAGCAAAGTACTGACTTGAAAACTGCTACATAAAAGTTCCCAAATACCCTGGATGAGCTGCCTCCCTTGCAGTGGTCCCATCCCTCAGATGCACATCTTTCCAGCATACCCGGGCTTGCTTTTCTGAGGCTCACCACGTGTTTCTGCCCTCTGTATCCCCAGGGTTGGTCAGAGCCGAGGCACAGCCTGAGGGAGTGGAAGCAGCATCCAGGCCTGCGTCTGCCTTCTGGCCACTGCTGTCTCCCAAGAGCTGTGTGAGTACTGGCCAGGGCTGCATGGGCTTCCTAACAGTCACACTGCAAGAAGAGGCCTGGTGATTCATAGGATCCCCCACCTTCAGACCCTGGCTTCTGCAAGTCTCCTCTTAGAAATACTTTTCCCTTGGCTTCCAAGGCTCTCTGCTGGCTTTCTTTCTCCTCTCATAGTACGTTTTTAGTCCATTTCTCATGTAATGCTTCCTCGTGCCACCCTTGAATGTTGACAGTTCCCATCTTCAGCAATACTGTCCTTCAGTTTCCCGATGATCTCCACCACGGCTGCACCCCTGTCTCACGCCCCACAGCCTATCCCTGCAGGCTACCTCTCCAGCCCCGAGGGTGGCCCAGAGTTCCAGGAATATGTTTCCCTCTCCACTGGACACCTCTGGTGGGGTGCTCAGTGTCCCCCTCCTAACATTTCCCAAGTTCATCACCTTCCTCTTTAACCGGGTGTCCGCGATGCCTCATGCTCACTTTTCATTAAATGGTATCACCAGCCCTCATTTGTTTAACCCAGAGAGCAAACAGTCATGCTAGAATCTTCCAACAGGTCTTGTCAGGTGAGTCACAGAAGCCTGTCTATTTCTATTCCAACTACTATACACGTCTCTTGAGTCTATCCCTTTGTTTCTATGACCTCAGCAGCACCCCAGGAAGTGGACCTGCCTGTCCTCAGCTTCTCCTGCTAGTTTTTCTACCACTAGGCAGAGGTCCACCACTAGGTCCTCTTCCTTGCATTTTGCTGCCAGTGGGACTTCTGCAGTGGTAGATGATCAAGCCATGTTCTCTTCCAACGTCTTTCTAGGTGCATTGTCTCCCATCTGATAAAGGTGAGCTTAGCATAACACACCAGCTCCTCGGTGGCTGGAATCAGCTCACTTTTCTACCTGCCCTGTGCATTAGGAAGATGGAACCCTTGCATTCCTGTGGAAGACCATGCTCTCTAACATGTCTACACCTGTGAGATGTGGTTCCCACTGCTCAAAACAACCTTGCTGACTCTTCCCTTCTTCTAGGCTTTCCTCACACCCTAGCAGTGCCTCTGTTTTCTACATTATTATTATTATTATTATTATTATTTGGAACCAGGGATCGAACTCGGGTCCTTCCTCTTGCAAGGCAGGAGGCATTCTACATTATTTTGTAATTTTCTGTGTCCATGTGTTTCTCACCACTAGAGTGGGGCTACTTATGGAGTAGCACTGTCCTTGTTTTTGCATGCTGAGCTCATTACTGGAAGGAAGCTGGCATTTATGTAATTACTGGGTAAACAGTGGGATCTTATGGTGTATTCACTCTCTGCTAAATAGGACTTGCACTTTTCTTGAGGGTCCTCTCCATTTCTCCCTGAATTTCCATGGGATTTTCAAATGTGAGGACCATGTTCTATACTTCCCTAAGCCTTTTCCAACTACCCTAACCTATAGCAACTCTGTCTTCAGAAATAACATACTACCTGTTATGCATTTCAGAATGTATATTCCCCAAATTCCCAGTTCTTCCTCCTTACCTGAGTTATTAGAAACACTTATTTCATATTCCCTGTGGTGATTTGGCAACCAGTGGTCTTCAGAAAGTATTCTTTTCTCGGGATTGATTATCCCTAATGATCATGATTTATTAATGTTAGACTTGTCTTTTATTTTTAATGCTATTTTTATACCATTACAGCGAGGTTATTTGATTTCTTAGCCTTAGAAATGGAGCTGGTACTATTTCTTATCTTCACGAAAAAGCTGCTTTTCTTCACCAAAAAGCTGCTTATTTGTTTGTTTAATATTTACAGAAATAAAGCGAGATGTCACAGAGACATTACAGAAAATGTCACAACAAGCATTTTTATTGAAATTCTAGTCTAGTATGATTCCATAGTATGTGATTCCATAGTATGTCCATTTTAATTAGTTTTACAGGGAGGACTCAGGCAAATTTTGGTTCTCAAAGCAGCAGAATTAACAGAGAGACTCCAAATGGGAATGTTTTTGGAAGGTTTGAGGGGAGGAAGATATCTTCTTAACATGTACTGGTTGCTTAGCACTATTATTTGTGATTCTGGTTTAGATGCCTCCTATTTACTTCAGCAGATTAAACAAAGATTATTTCTACATTTCTGTGGTCATTGGAAGAGCCTCATGTGGAATTCAAGACTACGAGTAGAAGAACCTTTTGAAAAAAAATAAGCTTGGGTCAGGATAAGTATCCCACAGCACACTAGAGACTCCATAGAACTAATCTGAACATCTCAGAGTTTCCTGCCAGGTTGCACATACTCAGTGAATAGACCATCCAGGGGTTGTTTTTGCACTCTGCTTCTGACTCTAACGCAAACATAAACCAAAGAGTTGTGCAACTGAAAGCCATTCATCAAATTCTTTTGGCCCAGAACAAAGCCTGGACTGCAGTATGTTTTGTTTAGCACTTACACTTACAAGACAAAAATTTTTGTCTTTGATGAAAATTATACTCTTAGCAAACCCCTGAAGGGAAAATGATTTCTTATCATCTTAAGAATAATCATTAACCTTTTATTTAAGTGCTTTTAATGTGGTGAGCAATACTCTATATCAACCTCCACTGTTTTTGTTTTTGGGGATTGAACCTAGGACTTTTGCTTGAACTTAGGGCCTTCACACTGAGCTGTGGCTCTGCCTTTTTGAAAAGACAGGGTGTTACTTAAATAACTAAGTTGTCAAGGCTGGGCTCAAACTTGAGAGCCTCCTGCTTCAGCTTCCCAGAGTACTGATCCCAGATATGTACCACCATGCCCAAATCAAGCCTCAACTTTTAATTACCTAAGATCCAAGTGGTCTAATAGAGCCATCACACTCTCAATTACCTTCTGGCCTCCAGTTCTTTAGCTTTAGAAAGTTTATTGGAAGGAGTTATTGAAAGGCTTTATTGAACACTGTGAGAGGAGCACATGCATCTAAAGAAGTACGCTGCTTGGACTTGTGATAGCTGCTAACTTGGCTCCTAAAACTGGGCCTTGGAATGAGTTCTTTTTCTTAGGTGAAATGTGTGTAACCTTGTTTCTGCTAAGTTTAAGAGTAGTGAATGCAATCCTCATCTCTTCTCCCAGCTGGCAGCACCAGGGAGATGAACTCAGAAGCTGCCGGAAACCTGAAGAAATGAGTTGCCTGACAGGCTGCCGTGTCAGTCGCAGGCCCCATAACCCTCCCTGCCTCTGCCCCGTGTGACCATCCATCACCAAGGCAAACAAAATGCTCCGGCTGCATCTTTGAAAACAAAGCTAATAACCAAGGCCTTTCTCATGTGGGCTTGCGTGTGGACTCAGACCCCCTCTCTGGTCTAGGGGACTGTGAGTGCTCATTCCAGTCCCAGAGAGGAGCTGGAGAGCCAGGGCTGCACCCTGACCTTGTCCAGGGAGAGCTCAGTACCGCAGGTGGGGTTCACTGAGAGACCCTGTGCCCACTTGTCCCTCAGCGTCTATCCAGTGAAGTTCTGTTTAAGACTTCCCTTATGTCCTTTCTACAGCACAGCTGGCAATGTCCTGAAAGGTCAAGTCATAACATAAGGGTCTCCACTTGCAGAAGTAGAATGTGACTTCATAAAAACCCAGGATAAACAAATCTACAAAACCCAAAGAAACCTGCCCCACAGAAGCACACTTATGTTTAAGGCACATATCTGGCCGGCCTTTCCGCCACCGCCACCTCCAGACTGTTGGCCCGATCCCGTGTCCTCCTAGCACAGGACCTTGGCTCTTCATTCCGTGTGACCCAGGTGAGCCTCAGCTACTCATTCCTACACGACCCATCTGACCCCCACTGTTCCCATTTTCCTCTGTCCACTCTTCCACTTTGGAAGACTTTTTCTGCTCTGTTGTACTTTATAATGTTTCTTCTTTTTTATGCCTGGCTTTGTGCGTTTGTCTTCTTTCTAGTTTCGACTTAGTTCTGGCTGCAGCAATCCTTAGAGCCATCCATCTGGACTTCTGAATCATTTACGTTTTGTTTGGTTGCAAGTAATAGAAACTCACCCTGAGAAGCTCGCACAAGAAGGAATTTATTGCAAGGATAGTGAGATATGTCAGAAAATTCCAGGAAGAGCTGAACAAACAAAATTCCAGAAGGGATGAAAGAACAGTGTTATGATTTGGATTTTAAAACCCCAAAGGCTCATATGGTAAAGGGCACCGCCATTGGGAAGTGATGAAACTTTTAAGAAGTGGGATCTAGTTAGAGGAATTTAGCTTATTGGGTGTGTGCCCTGGAAGGGGATAATGAGGCCCTAGTCTCTCTCTCTCTCTCTCTCTCTCTGTCTTTCTAGTCACCATAAAGTCAGAAATTTCTTCTACCAAGAGCTTCTGCCATGATGTGCTGTGTTGCCAAAGGCTCAAAGCAACAGGGCCAAGTGACCATGGACTGAAACCTCCAAAACCATGAGCCAAAATAAATCTTTCCTCATTTTAAGTTGATTATCTCAGGTGTTTTGTTACAGTTACAGAAAGTTGATGATGACAAAGGCAGCTTCAGTGACTTCAATGACAAGACAATATAAAGCATCACCACAGATACTAACCAGCTCCAAAGACTCTGACTTCATGACAGACTTGATTAAAAATCCTAATGTTTACTCAGAGGATCTGATTTATGCAGTTTGGTTTTAATTGTCCCATTATTGAATACTGCAAGAATTACCTACATCCAAGTGGGTGGGCATATATTAGAGACATGCCTTTTGTCTCTAGATGAGGAACTGGGGATCAGAGTCATTTCTCTGAGAAGAAGGAATTATTGTGAGCTGAGAAGACACCCTAAACATAGTGAGCTCTTTGTGTAGCTGGTTTTCCCACTTTTTTGGTATCTGATTTATGTAGTGTGCCTTTGAAAAAACATATCTTCCCTCTGGGCTGAAATGAAAAGCTAGGCCATGGTGGAGTGGAGCTGTGTCTTTGTTCTTCTCTCTACGTGGGTAATTTCCAGTAGAGGCCAGGCTAGCCAAGCCAGACAACATCATGGTTATTCTGCAGCCATGACTTGTACTGGCTTAGTAGTATTCCTTCTCTTAAACTCACAACACTTAGCGATGATATGATGTCTGTTTCTTCGACTCCCTAAGGCACTGTTGGAAAACCATTGTACATCACACCACTTGGCTGTCACCATTTTCACATTGTGCTTATGGGTGTTATTTTGGAGTTTGACGCTGCTCTATTGCTATGTGTATTTATGCTTTGCTATGACTCAGAAACTTTATTGCGTTTACATAAAAAGTGTTAGAGCAGGGAGAGAGAGAGAGAGTGAAGTCATCCAGGCTTAGGTTAAACCCTGACTTTATGCCTTACTAGCATTGTGCTTGGGCATATTACTTTCTGAGCCTTGGTTTCTCCATCTGCAAAACAGAGTGATAGTATCTATTTCGCATAGATGCTGAGGGAAGTAAATGTTACAATATAGGTAAAGGGCATAGCAAAGAGCAGAAGAAAACAGCATACTTTCCTTATCTCCAGCAAAATAAACCACGAGCCTCCCTCCCTGGGCCTAGCTCTGGCCATAGCTACTCTCCTCTGTCCCAGCCTGGAAAGATAAGCAGCCCAAGGGGAGTGGGCAGGAGGATTTCTACGCCTTCCAGGATGGCACAACCTCCTGTGGTCTAGTGATTCCCGTGGACACATGGCCACAGGCTGCCAAGCTCTGAGTACCCGGTACATAAAGTAAAACCATAGCACACGGTCTCTTTGCTTAGGCCACCGTCTGTATCTTCCACAGAGGGTTACTATATATTTTATTTTAACACAGAGACAAAGATGCTTAATGTAAAGGACTGCTACAGGTTAATCAATTGTGGTTTTTATTTTTTTAAACAAGTAGCTGAATGAATAAATTTGGCCTTGGAATGCCATTCAGCTCCAAGTTGGTAGCAATCACAAAGAGCTTTAATAAATGAAAGAGATATTTTGGCATAGCCCATTCAGGCAAATGAAGACTACTGCCTTTGCCAGCATCCCAGAGTGTATTAGATACTCTACTCTAATTGCTCTTTATAAATGGAAAGGACGCAGGAAATGGAATTTTAATTTGTAGATCTAAGCTATGCTACTGAAAGGGAAGGTCTGTGTGACCTTATGGATTTGAGAAAAATGCTTCATAGGGCAGAGCTGAAATTGGCATGAAAGTTATGTCCCACAGCTGACATTGGTGTTGTTTGAGCCTCCTGTCAAATTGTAGAACAGCAAGACAGAAACCCCTAAGTGATTTCCTGTGCGTGCATTTGCCAACAAATAAGCCTATCTCTGGTTGGAACTTTGTGTTGTTCAAAGAGAGTAGAAACAAAATCACTCTGTGTTCTAGCCTCCGTTGTAAGTTCTTGGGCTGGTGGTAGCTTTACCTGCTTTTTTGTGTCTCCTGCTTGATGCTGAGTCACGGACTGCATGTTCTGGAAACACACTGGCATATCCTATGTCAGGCCTTGGGGGCTTCCCACATGAATGAGGAAAGCCCTAGAATAGAGTTGGTGTTACCTTTTCAGATAAGCAAGGCGGGGCATAAGGAGCAGGGCTGGGCTGCCGCCTCCACTCTGGCTGCTATGCTCTCCTGCAGCATGGTGCTGCTGCTGCCTCCTGAAATGTGCTCTTTGATGGCAGAACTTCCTCTTCACGTCAACTGCAGGTGCCTATGACTCGTTCTAAAGTGGCCTCCGTGCACTGCGCTGGCCTGCAGCTGTGCTGCCTCACATCTTTGTCCCTGGTCACACAATTCTCGGGCCACTGTGGGAACCCAACTCAAAGCAGCTGGGTGCATGTATCAAGCCCTTTAATCTGCTCTGCTTTCATGCCTAATTCCCTGAAATGAATTCATTCTGCAGAGTGCATAGAGGTATTTGATACATATCTGACACATCATATGCCTCCACATTAGGATGTACACATTCAACTAATCAGACTCTGGCTACATTATGCAGCAAAATAAGCCACACACACACACACACACACACACACACACACACAGAAAATAGACATAAGATTTTTTTTCTCTAACTTACATTATCTTGAATAAATAAATAATGTGTCCTTTCCAGACCTCTCATTTCTAAACTTTAAAAATCCATTAAAAGGTATAAAAATAAAATTTGATAATCTATAAAAATATTTGAAAACTATTAACACCTGTATACATGGAGGGCAATATTTTAGTCCTTGCTTTCAACTTAGTGTATTGGTGGGCACTGTGAAATATGAAAAAATGGGCTGGGGATTTAGCTCAGTGTTTTCGCCCCCTGCTTCGCAAGCTCAAGGACCCGAGTTCGATCCCCGGTACCAAAAAAAAGAAACATGAAAAAATGAGAGACACAATTCCTCCCCTTATGGAATTTGTAATTTTCCCAGGAAGATCACGCATGTGTACATATAATCAGCCACACAAGTCATTATATAATGGTCAGTATGGCAGGGGCCGATGGCATACATCACGATAAACTTTCCAAGGAATTGAAATCTCATAAACATTAAATTGCTACACATGCATCAGATATTATTAATAGTGAGCATGATCATCATTATCTTTATCATCTATTATACCAACTATTTTTGAGATCATCTTTGTCCTCTTTACCCTACCTTAGGTTCAAGGTAAGTCTACATAGGTAGCCTTCCTTTTTGGCTGCCTTCATATATCTTGTCTACTGGTACATCGAACCATAGAAAACAATGTCTCTGTAAGCATCATTGAGTGAAAGGATGAATCAAGATTGAACAATTCATCAGGAAAGAAGCTGCTTTTCATTTGGGCCCACACATGTATTTTGTAATTCTGGAGGAAAAAATAAAAAGAGTAGAGGAAGGACAGGCGTGGACACACACACACACACACACACACACACACACATCACATGAGCTGTCTGAAGCACATGGAGACATATCCACACTGAAGGGGACATGCACGGGGACTGGCAGGTGTCTGGAAAAAGCCATCTCTACACTTTTTCACCTTTTACATCTGCTGAGAAGCATTAATGTATTCAGGACTCTACATCTCTAATGTGGTGCTGTAATGAAGTGGAAATTTTGTGAGCCAAGTTATTTTTCTCTGATTTTCTCTACTTCCTTCCATTTGCCTAGAAGTCCATGTTATTAACACACTTGTTAATAAGAAGGTTACTGTGTGTATACTTAGGTCTGATGGGGTAATCGATTCTTTTGACCTGAGTATTATTTTAAAAGTAGTTGGAGGTGTGGATAGCAAACTCTTAATCCTGTGATATCTGCTAGTGTAGGTAATAAGCAGTTCACCCAGAGCTGTTGCCCATGAAGACGAAGTAGGCTGATGAGTCTGTGTAGCAGGGAAGCCCCCGGGCCAGGGCATATGGTTGTCATTGTACGGCTGTGCTGGTAGAATCCTTCGGACCACCTGGATGTTTGCCCCATTTTTATGTTAATTGCTGACCACCCATTATCTAAAAGGAATAATCAAAAACTTTCTTTGCTTCTTTTTTCCTAAAGAACAAAAGCTGTCATCTTGTGTTCTCTGCAACTAGACAAGAAGCAGAGTGAAGATGAGAGGAGGTGCTTTGGGTTATCCAAGGCCCACCCTGGTGCCTGCTCAGCTGCAGCCGCTCCCTTCCCCTGCCCAGTTTCTGCAGGAAAAGAATTTTTCAAAAACAAGAGGTTTTCATATGGAACCTTAACGAAGCATAATCTTCTAGGACAAGGCATTGCAAAACGGCTTATATCTCCAAACAGGAACAGATATAGCTGGAAATTAAAACAGTATTTTTTATTTTAAGGGGAAATGCTAGCAGATGCTACAAAAGCCATACAGAGCTTCCCACAGAGTAGCAGGGAACTGTTTTTGTGTTCAGAGACAGAGCAGAGGGGACGTCCACCTGACTGGTAGGGGGATGATTAACCAGCATGGCTTGGGATGGTAAGAGTTTGCTGAGTCCAGTGGTTTGTCCAAATAAAACAGCACTAACTGTCTTGACTCAGTAATGTAAGCATTTCTTGTCAGGGAGTTTGAGAGCACCGTCCATAATTATGTTTATTTCACCGTAGATTGATCCCAGATAGCTCTTAAAATGTGTTCTTCATTGAACTTGTACACTGTTACATGTCCCCCTGTGAATCTCAGAGTGAACCTGAAGAGAGAGGCAGATAAAATGCAATGTGGGCATGTGGCCCACAGGGCGTGTGCATTCCACAGGCCTCCCAGCCTGGGCTAGCTTGTACATTCATTGCTTTTGCTTTTCTATCCAACACTGAAGTCATTATTGGACACACAACATAGTTTTCTAAAGCATTAAGTTTATGCCCTTTCCTGATTCCTACGAATAGGACCAAAGTTATTCTGGCTAAGGATGTTTTTCCACTGCAAATGGCAGTGGGGAAGTCAGTGTCATCCTTCCCACTTGCCACCTGGAACAATACTACTGTAAGACACCAAGGAGGCAGCCACAAGCCATCCTTCTGTAAGGGATATTTTTCCTTCCCAAGTGGCTCACAGGGGCAGGAGTGATAAGAATAAAATACTTTCCATGTACAAAAGTATTGTTTCTAACAATGAAACCCTGACCAGCATTCAAGTTTAAGGGTCTATGACTATGTGGAAAAGTAGGACGCTGCACTGTGATAATGCCAGCAAGTGCTCTTAAGGATGTGCCTCTAATGAAAGACTCCATTTAGAGTGGTCTGGGCTGGGGACTGAAGCGGTCCACACATGGCAGAGTATATTTGTGAATGAAGTGCCTTTCAATGAGCAGAAATCAATTTAAATAGCTCATTTGTCGATGAAACCAAGTCTAGACTCAGCAGTTAAAGTGCTTTCTTGGAACAAGGACTAGAGGATTCATCTGTCTCACCTTAGCAGATAAAAGCAAGGCTTCTCATAAAAACATTGTGGCTCCTTTGGTGCTGAGCTGGGACATGCTAATATCTGATAATTCCTCAACAGGGGATTTGGGGAGCTTAGAAGGCATGCTGACATTTCCCATGTCTCCATTGTACGAAGTAAAGATTATTCAAATATGCCTAAAAATGAACTCAGCAGTGGCCACATCCTGGAGCAATTTATCTTCCTATTTTTGTAAAGTATTCTTTGATTTTATTATGTTGGTTTATTTACCACCCTGACACTGCCTAGCACTTCCACACTTTCAGGTCTGAGCTTATACACAGTCTGTGTGAATGGCATCTTGTGGAGTTGTGCAGTGCACAGCTGGTTGCACTGGACATGTGCAGCTATCCTTTCTGCTTGGTGCTGGACATTTATTCCCTAGCCTTCTCAATTAAAATCTTGCTGCTTCTCCCCCCAATACCAACTCCTCTGGAAAGCCTCTCCTAACAAATATAGCCTTACTGCTCTCTTGTATCTCTGATTACATGCTTTAGAATTGTGCATCTTCTGTTGCTTGTTTCCATGGTTTTTTTGTTGTTTGTTTTTTTGGTACTGAAGATCGAACTCGGGTCCTTGCGCTTGCGCAGCAAGTGGCGAAACCACTGAGCTAAATCCCCAGCCTTCCATGTTTTTTGAGAGTCACAAATTTCTTGGAAGCATCAAAGAAGAGTCAGAATATGCATCTCCTATTCCATAATGCACAAGCTTTCTTCACCTTGACTAACTCACACCAAGCCAAAAATCTAGGTTTCATTCTTGGTCCTTCTCCATCCTGCCTAGATCCTGTGAGCTCCATGACCAATAGGATTCTAGTCTGACCTCTTTTCACCATCTCAGTGGGTATCTCCCTAGGACCTGTCAGCTGCCACACCCTCTCAAGTGGCTTCCTGTTTTGACTCAGTTTCTATTCCTCAATAATCCACCTTCTGCAGCCAATATCTCTTCTCCCTCCATCCTTCTGAGAGGATCTAGAAGGTCTTATTAGCATCTTGAGAAATATGTTGACAAAAAGCAGCGTGTTTCTTTGTAAAACCCCTTAGTGTCTGTTTTCTACGGACCCTATAGTTAAAATACGTCCCCTCATTTTCACATGGCTGGAGGGATCGTGGGGTGGCAGAGCTTAAGCAGCACTGAGCATTAATTGCCAGAGGCAGAATGAGCAAGTGGCCATGACAGGCTGCAGGTCCCGACTGGGGAACAGAGTGGTTTGACATGCAAGGGTTCAGGAGAGCTGATGATGGAGGGACAGCAGCTAACTGGTGATGGATACTCAGGCTGAGAGACAGAGAGAGTAGGAGAGAGCTTCCTTTAAGATCCTCCTCTACATTAAAGAATGGAAATATAGCAGGTAGAAAAAACCCTCCAGCTCTCATGAAGGGGACTCCCGAATTGAGGCACTGAGAGAGTGGAAGGCCCCCCTGTGGTCCCAGAGTCGTTCTAGCTCCAAGCCCTTTAGGTGAAAGGGAAAGTGAATTTGAGGGCCGTGCAGCAAGATCACAAAGGGGCACGGTGACAACTCCTTCTAGCTTTCTTAAAAGAAGCTTGGGATTGTTCATCAGAGTAACTGTGCTGACACAAAGGAAACTGTCAGCCATTCCACACTCGTTAGACTGTGGATCGATTTAATATTAATTTCTGGTGCTCAAGAAAATGACAAACCCATCAAAGGAAGATGAAAAGCAGTGAGGCAAGTGGTCATTTGAGTTTTGTCCCAGGACTTTGTTAGGAGCTAGCGGGACCCTAAACCTCTACCCTTGTGATTTCTCCAGTTTAAACCCATGGAGTTAAAACAGTAACAGTTGGTGGAATCTGTGCACACTGACTCCCAATCTGTGAAGGGAAGACCGTGCGAATGTCCCTGAATGTTCCCCTACTTAACGAGCTGGGATGACAGAAGCAATCTGATGTCCTTAGGAATGTGAAAACTGCATAGGTATAGTCCACTGTGGCTTGTTAATGAGTGTTGGATAAAAGTAGTGTATTTCCCTTAGATTAAACAAATGGTGACTTCAATTTTTGTTGCTGTTTCAGATGTGCTTTCCTTACTGAAGCAAATTAGTGCAGGCCTGGTACTTAGCACACAGTATTATATAAAAGAAATACTTAGTCTTATTAAACAAAAGCCATCAGAATTAATTTGCTTTCACCTGGGAGGGACTTCAATGCATCTTCACAAATCTGTGTTGGAGTTATTACTGTAGCTACTTTAGTAGGCCACGATATGGTCCAGAAACATTGATCTTCTCTCCACTCCACACAGCACCTTGCTACTTCACTACATGTTAGTGCTTTGCTTCTGTGAAAGTAGCAGATGCTACAACCACCTTGGCAACATGGGGACGGATAAGTTCTCGGTGCTCTGAACAAAACACCAAAAAGAGCCTTTCTGATTTATGTGCACAATTCTAAAGCGCTTGCGAGGTGCATCAAGAGACTAGAGTAAGAGATGGTTAATGCAACCTCAGGACAGCCATTCAGCTATTCAGTCCTCATGATGTTTTAAACATCTTGGAAAATAAGAAAGCTACATGAAATGCTGGCAACACCTAATGTGAAATAGCTAGAATCTTCAAACCATCTCATAATTTCTTTAGCAAAGATTTATTCTCCTTTTGAGAAACAGCCTTTTAAAATATTGGGCTCTGGTATAGATTGCTCAGCCACAAACATCAGAGGACTATGTCACTCATGTTGCTCATCATAGAGTAAGAGTTATCAGATCCCCAGTGCCAAAGAACCAGGTAGGCTCGGCATGTCTTCCTCTTACGACAATAGGGTGGATGAGACAGGAGCAAGCAGGCTGTGAATGCATAGGCCAATTACATAAGCATGTGTCTCACATCCCCAGTGTAACTCTTAGGGGTTCACTGCCACCCTCCTCTTTAATTTGTCTTGTGACCATGTAGGAGGCCCCTGTGAAAAGATGGCTACTGAGGAACAATTTTAAAGCCAGGTTTGCAGATGGTTTTTCATGGTGCAAGTGTGCTCTTCCCACTGTAAATGAGTTGCTGTGCTGTTACGACAGCATTTGTCACAGGTCGTCCTGCATGGAGTGCAAAAAGCAATCTTTCTTTGAGATGGTAACTTTGTGAGGACGGGTTCATAATTGCACTGTCAGGAAGGAGAGAGAACCTGAGATAAGAATGTAAGCAACAATGTATACTCTGTAGTTGGGCAGTTGGAAAGAAAGAAGAAAAGCATGTGAGGGACTTTTGGAATGGGTCCAGAATGAAGTATTTGCTTCTCATGTGAATGCTCACCAAAGGATTCCATGATGCAAATATGTCCACTTATTAGCTTGCTGAGATGAGTATTCTTATGAATGTTCGTTAACCTCATTGCCCACCTATCTCAGGGCTTCTTCATGGGCTGATAACCCAAGGGTGCACCATGGCAGGTACAGAGGCAGAGCATAATTTAAACAACTTGAACTTTAAGTCAGAGAAGTTTATCTGGTTAGTACTATCCCGAAGAACTAACTCAGAGGAGAAGTCTGTCTTCAAACCTGATGTAACATTATATCCTGGGAGCAGGGCTGTGGGAGTGCAGGAGTGACCTGCTGGCAGGCTTTCCAGTTTGGAAAGGAAAGTGTCATTGTAGCCTACCACACAACACTGATTACTAGTGACCCAGGAACTCAGAAGGGAGAGAGAGAGAGAGAGAGAGAGAGGGAGAGAGGGAGAGAG